>ONZH01019326.1:0-591101 GCA_900303285.1 Rhinella marina | reverse complement strand
CAGATCCTTTTATCATCCTCACCAGGGAGATCAAGATCCTGGTCAGTCAGCGGTCCATCAAGAGAATATACCTCCGCCCAACATCTGTACAGCTTGTACTCGGGGGACCAGCTGGAGTACACCTTGGTTGATGACCCGAGAGGACGGTTTGTGGTGGGTGTCACTCGCCTATCTAAGCCACTGACATCCCACCAGAACACCATAGGAGTGGCAAGAAGACAACATGGCTCCATCAGAGACGCAAGGTTTCCACCTGAGCGTGGAGGAACACCTCACTGTTGGGACTCTCACATGGGACTTCAGGCAGTTGATCTCCTGACTTGCTGGCGCCATCCATAGCTGCTGTTGGTATCAGTAATACTATCCATGTGAGCCCTGTTATTGCCATCTCTCCTTGGCCAAGTATACCCTACATGCTTCCACTGGAAGCTGCCAGATGTGCAGAGAAGTCAGGCTTATAGAGCCCATTTGGGTCTCCTATGACCCGGCAGTAGCCGTGCCAAATCTTGCTGCAAGAGAGTGCCGCACTCCCCAGAGGAGAGGAGGATGGGAGTGGTAGTGGCCCTCGCTAAAACAGTTATTTACAGTGGTAAATCTCAAACCGATGCCCCTCTCTTCCCTTGGGGCACACCCTGATGGTGGTTGAGGTGCCCTTGGTGTTATGAGTGTTGTAACGGGTGCAAGGCAGGTGGTGTATGGTGTAATGGCTGGTGAATGGTGCTGGAGTCCGTAACGTTGTAGTTGTAGAAAGATAAGTCTTTACTAAAGTGCAGAATAGGAGTTGTAGTACATCCAGTGGTATCAAAACACAGTTCCATACAATTCTTAGTGCAAATCATCCCAGATATCAATGGATGTAAGGAATGATGGGGATTGCAGTACTCCTTTTGTCTATCTCTCCAAAGTCTCTTTCTGCATAATCTAGGGATGGCAATATTATTCCCAGCTGAGGGGTACAGGATTAAGCTACAGCCTCCAGGATCTTGTCTTAAGTGTGAAGGGTGTATTAGCGATGTCCCTCTCACTGCAGGAAAGTCTCTATCAGCCTTAAACAGCAAATCCCTTACTGACTGTCTCCAGTGCCTGGCCATGCAGATTCTGTACCTGAGCAGATTGATGTATAAGTTTTGTGTGAAAGATTCAGGAAAACTTGTACTTTATACATTATACCTCAGCTTTTTTCTAACTTCAGTTGTACACCGGGAGGTGTTATCAGTGACTGATAGCATTCTCTGTGTAAGTGGTGTATACATAGATAGCTATACACAGGGAGGTGTTATCAGTGATTGGAGTATTCTTCTGTGTAAGTGTCGTATACATAGATTAGAGATCAGTCACTGATAGCTGTACACGGGAAGGTGTTATCAGTGATTGATAGCATTCTTTGTGTAAGTGTGTATACAGATATAGCTGTCAGTCACTGATAGCTGTACATGGGGAGGTGTTATTAGTGACTGATAGTATTCTCTGTGTAAGTGTGTATACAGAGATAGTTGTCAGTCACTGATAGCTGTACACGGGGAGGTGTTATCAGTGACTGATAGCATTCTCTGTGTAAGGGTGTATACAAAGATAGATGTCCATCACTGATAGCTGTACCCTGGAGGTGTTATCAGTGATTGATAGCATTCTCTCTGTGTAAGGGCGCATTCACACAACTGTGCTCCTTCTGAGGGCAGGAGCGCTCTGCGTCATTGGTTGCTATGACGCAGTGTGTTCCTGAGGCCGCCGCTGTACAGTGATACACTCTATATGAGCGTGTACAGTGTATCACTGATACAGCGGCAGCCTTAGGAAGCGCACGGCGTCATAGCAGCCAATGATGCGTGCGCTCCTGCCCTCAGAAGGAGCATGGTCTGGGTTTTTCAAGGACCGTCCCGGACAGTGCTCCACAGTCGTGTGCAAGGGCCCTAAGTGTGTATACAGAGATAGTTGTCAGTCACTGATAGTTGTACACAGGGGAGGTGTTATCAGTGACTTATAGCATTCTCTGTGTAAGTGTGTATACAGAGATAGCTGTCAGTACTGATAGTTGTACATGAGGAGGTGTTATCAGTGATTGATAGCATTCTCTGTGTAAGTGTGTATACAGAGATAGCTGTCAGTCACTGATAGCAGCTGTACACGGGGAGGTGTTATCAGTGACTTATAGCATTCTCTGTGTAAGTGTGTATACAGATATAGCTGTCAGTCACTGATAGCTGTACATGGGGGAGGTATTATTAGTTGACTGATAGTATTCTCTGTGTAAGTGTGCATACATAGCAGTCAGTCAGTGAATAGTTGTACACAAGGGAGGTTTTATCAGTGATTGATAGCATTCTCTGTGTAAGTATGTATACAGAGATAGCTGTCAGTCACTGATAGCTGTACAGGGGAAGTCTTAAGTTCAGAAGAGAAGATGTTTTAATATATACATTACAAAAGTCCAAAAGTTCCAAAACTACAGTAAAGTGGTATATAGTATAAATGAGTCCAAATATGTAATTTGTATCTTAATACTCACTTGCATTACAATGCTGTGCTTCCATAAACCAGCAGTGAAGTGGATTAAGAGGACTCCTCCAGCTTAGGAGTCTCTTGATGCGTTTACTTGCCGATTTGGCAGAAGCACAGTGTTGTAATACACGAGGGATGAAAATATTTGAATTATGCCTCATTTACACTATACACTTACTCAAATTTGGGAGGTTGGGGGGGACATTCAGAGCTAACAAATTTCTTTAAATTGGGTGCTGGCCTCCATTAAAAAATACTATGCAGGAAATAATGCATGCGCACTGTACTGAAGGCTGCTGACAGACGGATCTGGTCACATGCCCCTTCATCAGGGCCATACTGAGGATCAGAATGTGGTTTTTATACAAATGTCAATTACAGACATGTCAGTGGAGAGCCAGAATTGAGAAGACGCCCTTCCGATGAACTGTTACTATTTCTCCACTCGGCTTCTGGACTCCATTCGCTCCATGTCCCTTTCAAAATAGTAATTTGGAGCTTCTGATGGCTTTGCCCTCACTCTGACGCTATAGGTCATGTCCTCTGCTCAGCTGCCTCTTACTGAATGGAAAGCAGTGATTGCGCACGTTTTTTTTCCAATACCTGAAAATCCATAAGAGGCACAACATGTTATGATTATACAGTCATATCCAAGGGGTAGGAGGTAGACTCTGCTACGCCAGTATGTCTCTGCACACCACATTATAATGTAAAAACATTATTATAAGTCATAAGAGGTAAGCTACTAGATTATTACCATTTTCTGTCTTTTTTAGAGTGAATCTGGACATTAAAGGATAATTTATCTTTAAGGAAAGTATATTAACGTCCCAGAGCACCAGCGCATTCTCTTCACCACTGTGGTTAACACTACGTCCAGTGGAGGCTTTGGTTTAACTGTGTACAATCGAGAGAGGATACAGTTTATCAAGATAGTACATGTTTATAGCTTTCTGGGCTCTCATTTTTCTGATACAAGGCTCCAAATCCTCTGCAGAGACAGATTTAAAAGATAGCATCTGCTGCCACCACTAGGGGGCGCCTAGGAGCTTACTGCATAATGTTTTATTGTTCAATGTATACAGTAGGCTCTTGAGCTCCCTCTAGTGGCAGCTGCAGGAAAGCAACATGTTATTTTTCTAATCTATGTTTATGCTGGGGCTTAGGAGCTCACAGTAACAAATGTTTAGTTGCAGAGATGGTCTATGTGTCATGATTTTTACATTTTATTTGCAGTGAACTAAAACTGTGGCTTTAAAAATTGCAAGGAAAGACGATTGAGACATTCTGGCCAGAATCCCACCCACAGAAAAAAATAATAATAATGTCATCTTACCTTTATATCTCACACTAAAGTTTGTCATGCCCACAGCTTGCCCTTGTGATAAAATAAGTATTTCATATTGATCGCATATAGCGAATGCCTGAACAGTGATATTACATACACATTTATGACGCAGGCTGATGTCACCATTTTCTCCAGCGCCACATCTGTTGCTGGATGTCGTATTACTGAAATAAATGACAGATTAAAACATTTTACTAAAATAATAATCTATATAAACTTCAACCTTTGTGCCGGACGTCGTGATGTTGGACAATAGGAGGCTTCAACTGGGAGACGGTACCCTCCGAAACAAGGAGCAGCATGATATCTACTTCTAGTCCTGGCTCTTTAACTTCCTCCTTTGGACTTTTAGCATTAAGTCATCAGTATCAGATCGGTGGGGGTCCGATACCCGAGACCCCCGACAATCAGCTGTCTGAGAAGGCAGCGGGGCTTGCAGTAGCGCAGCGGCCTTCCCTCAGCTTAATCTACGCCATGTGATGTCACGTTCATTGGTCACATGGGCTAGGCGGAGCTCAGCCCATGTGAAGTGAATTGGATTTAGCTGCAATACCAAGCACAGCCACTATACTATGTACGGCGCTGTGCTTGGTGAGCAGGGAGAAGGCTGTGGCGCTACTGCGAGTGTCTTCTCAAACAGCTGATTGGTGGGGGTCCCAGGTGTCAGACCCCCACCGATTAGATACTGATGACCTATCCAAAGATTCGGAAAAACCCTTTAATTGTGAATTATCCCATGAAAAATAGACTTTGTGGTAAGTGATTGGCTCCAAAGTCATCTCTCAGTGGGCTCGTCTTCTGCTGAATCTTTGGGTCCTTTTATTGTGTCAGATTCTGGGCCAACCAGAGCATCCTCTAGTGGGTCAGTCTGACTCAACTCTCTGTGCATTTTTTAATCAGAGCAGGTGAGCTTGTGCTTATAAACCCCAGCCAAACAGAACAGACAGAGCTGCAGTGTAAAGTATTAGGGGGAGGGTGGACAGGGCAGAAACCTGATCCTCTGATAAGATAAGTGGTAGATTTTAAGGTAAGGCTACTTTCAGACTAGCGGCAGGGGTGTCTGCCGGATCTGTGCTGCCGCTACTGCACATCTGCGGCCGGAACTACACTCCGGCCCCATTCACTATAATGTGGGCGGGTCGGCATTCCGGTTCCTGCAATCCATCAGTTGTGGTCGTGCTTGCACACTATAGAAAACAGCACCCTCCTCTCTGGTGGCCGGGACTGTAGGAGCTCAGATAGGCCGGCGCTTTTTCCTATAGTGTGCAAGCACGGCCACCGCTGATGGATTGCAGGGTGGTCGGAACCATGGAAACAAGCAGTGTATAATGTGATGGAAAAATTAATCTAGCCAGCAAAGGAGGTAATATGGACAATCACAATACATTAGTAAGTGCCTTCTATTAACTTTCTCTACATGATAAATGTTATCTGCTGAAGTGAGACAACCCCATTAACTACTAGAAGGCCTCTCTCTGTGCTCCAGCCCTGCAGACATGTAGAACCCCTTTAACCCCTTCACCCCCAGCGCAGTACATGTACGGCGCTGGGGCGATGCGGGCACATGGCGCCCGCTCGCGGGTGCGGCGGGCGTCATGGCCGGCAAGTCTCTGCTGTTTCTAACAGCAGAGACTTGCCGCTACCTACTACATCGGCGGCGTCTTCCGGGTTGACTAGATGCCGTGATCACACGTGATCACGGCATCTAGTTGCGGCTAAACCCGGAAGCCGTTCGCTTCCGGGTGGTGTACAGACACCCCGTGTGGGCCAATCGGGGTGTCTGTACACCATATGAAAACTGTAATCCTCGCTGGTGAGGATTACAGTTTTCAAAGTGTAATTCTTATTCTGGCCACTAGATGGCAGGCCAGGATAAGAAATAAGCAATTCATGTCTTTCTGAGTCTATAAAACCCAGAATTGCTCATAAAGAAAAAAAAAAAAGCCACAATATATAAGCCCATATTTGAGCTTTCTAATAGTAAAAAAAAATTAAAAAAAAAAGTTAAAAAATATATAAAAAATAAAAAGATGTAAAAGTTCAAATCACCCCCCTTTCCGTATAAGTAAAAAATAAATACCTAAATAACAAATAAATATAGAACATCATGGGTATCATCGTGACCGAAAACGCCCGTACTTTTAAAATATAAAAAAAAAATTCCAATACAGCGAATTGTGTGGCGGAAAAAAAGCGTCCAAATGGCGATTTGCCGTTTTTTGTCGCTTTTTTTTCTAAAAAAAATTAAATAAAAAGTGATCAAAAAGTCATACACACCCCAGAATGGTATCAATAAAAACTTCAGATCGTCCCGCAAAAAATGAGCCCCCATACAGCTCTGTACACATAAATACCAAAAAGTTATAGGGGTCAAGATTGACAAGGAAAAAAAAAAAAAAAGGGCAACTTTCTATTATTTTATCACTATGAAAACGCAGGAAAAACTATACATATTAGGTATTGCCGGATTCGTACTGACCAGTAGAATGAAAGTAACGGATCAGTTTTAATGCACATCGAACGCTGTAAATAAGAAACCCGTAGAACTGTAGCGGAATAGCGTTTTCTTTGCAATTTCACCCGGTTTGGAATTTTTTTCCCGCTTCCCACTACACCGTATGCAATATTAAATGGTGGCGTTGGAAAGTACAACTTGTCCCGCAAAAAACAAGCCCTCATACAGCTATGTGAACAGAAAAATAAAAGAGTTATGGCTGTTTGAAGGCAGGGAGCGCAAAACGAAAATGCAGAACCGAAAAAAGCTCCGGGGGTGAAGGGGTTAATTGAACCCAATTAATAAACAGTCTTACATTACCGTCTCCATCAACTGGCTGTGTATGGCGAGTGTTCCTGGCACAAATGCTGCTCCTATCATCAGGTCTCATGTACTTCCTTCCCTAGCTGAAGCGCCGGCCTCCCTAATCCGCTGAACCCGGCATGCTACATGGTCATCTTACAACATGATAAAGCAAGCTGAAACCTATCCATTCTGGGAAGCCGCAGGTTGTGACTCACACAGAGGATATGTCCTCTGGCAGAAACCTTTTTCACAGGAAAGGAAGCAAAGTGGCATAACATATATGAGTAAAAAAATTTCTAAGTGAACTGTCTATCCCTTGCCATTTTAGGCTTTTCTATGACTTTTTTTTCCTAGCTGAAAAAAAGCTAAAAAAACATATATAATGCCTTTTTTTCACCAGGTGTTTTTTTTTAAAAAAAGTTTGATGCAAACTGTTTGCCCACTGGCGTCTTCTTTATGGCGGTGTTGAATGTGAGGATGCTGGCCAAGAGAAGCCAGAAAGGCAAAAAAAAAAAAAAAAAAAGAACAAAAATGGCAGGAGGCAAAATAGCGATTGTACATTCTTCCAATTTTCTATAGACCTTTGGCTAATATCTAAAGATGGCATTTTTACTATAAACAAATGCACTAAAAACACGGGTGCAAAAAAAAAAATCACTAAAAACATGAAAAACGCCAGCAAAAACCTATGTGTGAACCCACCTTAATAGTGCTAGTAGTTCATGAGATCGCTATTACTATTAGTCAAAAATGTGGTACCAATGACTTGAACAGGGTCTTAAAGGGGTTTTCCGGGATTTAACTAATGATGACTATCCTAGGATAGGTCATCAGTAGCTGATCGGTGGGTCTGACACCCGGATCCCACCAATCAGATGTTTGAGAAGACACCGGCGCGCCCATGAGTGCCGGAGGCCTTCTCTCAGCTTTTCCTAGGCCAGTGCCGTCACATTCATCGGTCACGTGGCCTAGGAGCAGCTCAGCCTCATTCAAGTGAATGGGGCTGAGCGCGATACCAAGCACAGCCGCTGTACAATGTACGGCGGTGAGCGGGGAGAAGGTAGCGGCGCTCACAGGAGCGCCGGTATCTTCTCAAACAGCTGTTCGACGGAGATCAAATACTGATGACCCCTTAATAACACATTAAAGGCCAATCTGTGCTCCCCCCCCAAAAAAAAAAAGAAACAAAAATTTGGCTAGAGTGTTAAAAAATAATCAAAGATCTTGGTCCTGAAAGGGTTTAAGATATGTACATTAGTCTGGATTTTCGTCATATGTTTAATGTAACAAAAAAACGTATACGTTAATGGATGCCTCATTCGTCACCATAGAGTTCCATTGTAAAAAAAAAAAAATATACACATTATATACTAACGTATACTTTTTTTTGCTGGACATTGCAGGATGGAATAACGTGGTATACTACGCTTTTCCATCCTACAAAGTCCTGTAAAAAATAATCCTATACTTTAACGTATACATTTTAAAAAAGATGGAACTCTATGATGATGAATGCCACAGTATGCATCTGTCTGATGCATCCGTTAACGCAGGGATCTCAAACTCGTGGCCCTCCAGCTGTTGCAAAACTACAACTCCCAGCATGCCCCAATAGCTGTAGGCTCTCCTGGCATGATGGAAGTTGTAGTTTTACAACAGCTGTAGGGCAAAGAGTTTGAGATCTCTGCGTTAACGTATACCTTTTTTTGTGTACGTTAAACGTACAACAAAATTGTGATGTGAACCCAGCCTTAGAAAAGGGTATGATTTCTGCTCTAAATACATACTGGTAAATAAAAAACAAAATATAGTTTTTGAATGATAAAACTAGCATACCGTATACAGTGTTATTATTGAATGATGCTAGCCATCCCTCTTTCATTTTACGCTTTGTGCTATAGGCTCTTTAAATGAGCAACGATCGACTTGTATACGTGGATATTGATATATATATATAGGTCCGTGTAATCTGACCCTTACATCCGTCTGGCCTATAGTTTTTGTATAGTGTCGAGTTGAACTTTTACCAAATTGCTCTTTAAATGTAAGACTTGGTCAAAAAAACCGGAAGATACAGTACTTCCTCTTTTACAAAGAAGATAAAGCAGGTATGGAGAAGACACAGAAACATAGTGGCCTGTACATTGTATCATCCTGACATCCAATATGGTTGATGTAAGCAATATGCACAAGCTGAAAAAAGCATAGATCCGCACCCCTTGCACAATAGTGCATTTTCATGGACATTTGTGTTGTGTTAATGTTGTGTTACCATCTTTTATTGTATTTTGCAAGTACGGTGCCTCTAAGATGCTGCTGTGATGTCCTGCACTGTATACTGGTGGGCACGGAGGGCTGGTGAAGTCTCTTTTCACGCATGCAGACATGGTTGCACCGCATGGGCTCCACACTAAGATAGAAGCGGGGTATACAGTGAGTGATTATGGTGAGATAGTATGTGTATAAAGTGTACAGAGAACCTGTCATGTACGAGACGTACGAGAAATGGTGGAGGAGATCTGTGAAGAGCTGGGTGCTGCCAAAATTGGTTGCTGAAAAGGCAGTGAGGGTGATAATCCTGATGACTACTTCCAGCACGTTGATCCTGTACTGGACTGCTGCCAGGAGGACGGCTTTGTGGCCTAGACCATAGACCCATGGATCTTGCCCCTTGGGCCGTATGGCCATTAGGTTATGAATAAAAACTCAGCTGGGGTCTGAAACCCGTCAACTGATTATTTTTTGTCTACATCTTGGCACTGCCTATAGGTTATGGGCTTTATGCAATGAGATTTTAATCGTCTAAAAACATTTTTTTCTACTGGCACACATTATAGGAGTTTTTTGTACTGGCACACATTATAAAGGAAATTATTACTACTGGTGGGCATTATGGTGGACTTTATTACTACTGGGAGATTATGGGGAACATGATCACTCGTATGGGCACTATGGGGCCATTATTACTCCTGGGTCACAATGGGGACATAATCACTAATCTGGCCTCATTGTTAACACTATCTGCAATCTTGCGAGCACTATTAGGCCCCATTCACACGACCGTATGAATGGGGCCGTATCCATCCGCAAAAACGCGGGAATAGATGCGGCCCCATTCACCTCTATGGGGCCGGGAGCCGCGGCACGGAGCTAGCTCTTTTGAAGCATGTCCTATACTTGTCCGTGCGCACGGACAAGTATAGGCATTTTCAAAGGGGCCGCAAGGCGTGTGTTCCGAGCGCTGCAAATATACGGTCGTGTGAATGGGGCCTTACTGTGGAGGTACCCTGCCACAGTATGAGCTTAGCACAATTATTTTTGGGGGACACTATGTTTATGAAACTATTATTGTCAGTGGCACTATTTGCTGGGCACAGTTATTTTTTAGGGGCACTATTTGTGTGGTACTAGTATTTTCAAGGGGATTATCTGTTTCTGCAATATAGCATTGGGGAGCATAATGGGCGCAGGCAGGAAGGAGTGTTCAGATGGTTGGAAGGAAGTAGATGTCTGTTTGTCAAACTATTTAGAGACCAGAGATGGTAAAAAATGATCATGGCGGTCTGGTCTGAATGGAGAATATGAGGGAAGAGAACATCTACCTCAGAGGGCACAGTACTACAGTACTACATATAAGAGGTATGTACTTGTAGTACTGTATTACCCTGTATGTTTTATAGACCTGTATGTAATTTTTTCAAAGTATGTCTTTAACAGTAGGGCTGAAAGGAAGGGGTTAGGTTAAAAATTTGGCACGTTATATGAAAACTGCTCATTGTTCTGTTACATATTAGAAACAATATGTCATGTGAGTAATTGGTAAGTTTGAGGTTTATTTATTCAGGAAGTGAATTACCTGAGAAAGATGTCTATAGAGTTTATCTACCCACAGATCATCTTTCCATTTCTAACAATCTCAGCAGAGTAGAAAAAAGTCCCCAGAATGTGTTTTTCTCTTTTCTGCGGCTTCTCATATTTCCTCTTTTACCTGTAGTAGTACTATCATGTTTATATATTATGTTCTATGCTTTTACCAGAAGATGTAGAAAGGGTTACTCATCAAGATGACTTTTTCTACGGATCTTTTTGGTATTATACAAATTGTGAGTAATGTTGATTTACACATTGGGGACTTAACCTCAATCACTTGACAAAGCTGTGGGTTTAAGAGTCTATAAGGAGTCTATGGCACCACACTGTACTTCTTGTGTCTACATTGAGAGTGGATGCTTTACTTTTCAGCTACTTGCATGAATGCATGAATTTCTTGAAGTAAGCGAAAAACACATTTTCATAAATGAATAGTACAGGCGAATATAAGAAACTTTGTAATATATCTTATTTAATAATTATGTTGCAAGTAAGAACTTTACATGGGCTGTTTGTTGTGTTATAGGCTTCAGGACCTTGAGGTCACATAGCCCTTCTGTGCGGGTCCTCACAGGACATGCTGCAATAGACAGGTTGTGGTGGAGTTCCCTTGACTGTGGGGTGAAACAGACCAGATGCCTTTACTGATATCATCAAGCAGATACCGGTGGCGGAGATTTTATGGAGACTCTGTAGCAACCGGGTAAGTTGAAAGCAGTAATACAGCTCTGTGGAGATGTGATAGAGATTCCTCTATTTGTGTACCAGGGATTCAGCCATTTCCCTACTCTTCCTCACCTTCCAAACCTATCTGGATGTAAGGCAACTGGCTTCAACAGCACCCCTCCCACACTGCTCTGCCTGCAATAGGAAACCAGATATACCAAGCTGCTGCCATCATCACATTTTAGTACTTTATTAAAGGGATTCTGTCAGCAGGATATTGGGTATAGAGATAATTACATCTCTATACCGGCCTTACTGCTGTGATTGTAAATATGTAAGTGTAATTGTTATTAGGGCAGAGCCCAAGGGGAGGTCCTGCGAGCCGTTGGAGCCCGGGCACGCTGCAGATTTCGGAGCCCAGCACCGCCCTCCAGCTAATTATGCACGCCCCTTCAGCGCTGTCTTCTCCTTCGGCTGCGGCACAGACTCTTGTATGCACAGCCTTGTTTATAAGTACTGGAAGATCCTCTGGCGGGGCCCAGGCTCTGATACATTATTGGACCCCAAAGGTCAAGGGGAAAAAAACTTTTGTAGCTGGTCTTGGAGTCAATAAGTTGCCAATAGAGTCTATATATTTGACTCTAAATCTATTATACTTCATTGAAGATATAAGGGTTTGGGCCCCAAGAATAAATTTCCTCTGGTGGGCCCAAGGAACCCCAATCCAACCTGAAAGAGTTACATACACAAAAATAACAGCAATACACATATATACCCAAAAACAAAATGAGCTCCTCCACACATACCCATGTGCCTTCTACAGAATAAAAACATATTGCTGTTTTTTTCCAAACAGCACCACCCCTGTCCACAGGCTGTATATGGTATTACAGCTCAGCCCTATTCCCTTCAATAGAGCTAAGGTGCAATGCCAGGCACAATCCACAGACAGGTGTCTATTTTATTATTGCTATCATACAATATCTCTTTAATTTATTGCCTTTTTTTGTTGATGCTGTTATGGAAATTCCCAAATCTTCCAGAACCTTTTGATACAACTTGGCTGGATGATTTATACACAGTAATCCAAGCCAAGTATTGAAGAAATGTGAGTTATTATAAATTATTTCATCGTCCACAGACAACTAATGAAAAAAATAAAGCCAACAGAGACTCCCATTACATACATCAACACAGCACCATTATCTATAGTTGTCCACTGTAGTGAGCCAAAAAACCTCCAAGATGAATGACGCTTCACTACTGTGACCAGCCTTTGGACTCAGGACTTAGTTGAAGCCCCTTTGGCAGTCTTCTAGGGTATGAAGCCACAAGGTTTGCACACCTGGATTTGGGGATTGTCTGTTGTTCTTCTCTGCAGATCCCCTCAAGCTCTGTCAGATTGGATTGGGCAGCCAATTTCAGGTCTCTCCAGAGATGTTCAGTTGGGCTCAAGTCAGGGCTCTGGCTGGGCCACTCAAGGACATTGACAGAGCTGTCCCTAAGGCTCTCCTGTGTTGTCTTGACTGTATTCTTAGGGTCATTGTCTTGTTGAAACGTAAACCCCGTTCTGAGGTCCAGAGCAGTCTGGATCAGGTTTTCATTAAGAATTTCAGCTTTCCACCCTAACTAGTCTCTCTGTCCCAAACGCTGAGAACCCCCCATCCCGTCCCCAGCATGATGCCGACACCACCATGCTTCAGTGTAGAGATGGAATGGGGCAGTTGATGAACAATGCCTGGTTTCCTCCAGACATGAGGCTTAGAATTGAAGACAAAAAGCTCAATCTTGGCCTCATCATACCAGAGAACCTTGTTTTCACAGTCTAGAGAGTCCTTTAGGTGCTTTTTTGCAGGCTTTATGTGTCTTTTACTGAGGAGAGGCTTGTTTCTGGCCAATCTGCCATAAAGCCCACATTGGTGAAGTGTTGCAGTGATGTTTGACCTTCTGCTTACAGGATTTTTTAGAGCTCAGCCAGAGAGACCATTGGATTCAGGAGCAGACTGGGAACTTAAAGTGGCCCTGGAAAAAATACTAAAAGTGGCCCCGTTTTGTAGTTGGGTCCATATTGATGGAAGGCAGGGCCAGCAATACCATATTGTGGGACATTATACCACCCCAACAGAGCCAAATACCACAGCCCATCACAAAATACTGCCAGCAGCACATAATACATCCCCAAAAACTTCCACTGGCCGGCCCCCTGGGCATCGGCCCACCGGGAAATTTCCCTGTAAGGTCTATGGCCAATCCACCCCTGATTGGATTCTTGTGCCCCCCTCCCAAATTACTTAGTTTGGTGGGGCGGACAACTCTAGGAAGAGCCCTGGTCGATCCAAACTTCTTCCATTCAAGAATTATGGAGGCCCCTGTGCTCTTGGGTACTTTCAGTTCAGCAGGATTTTTTGCACCCTCCATCAGATCTCTGCCTGAACACAATCCTGTCTCTGAGCTCTACAGTCAGTTCTTTCCTCCTCATGGCTTGCTTTTTGCTCTCATATGCATTGTCAGCTATAAGACCTTACAGACACGGCTGTGTCTTTCCATGTCATGTCCAATGAACTGAATTTACCACAGGTGACTCCAATCAAGGTGTAGAAATATCTAAAGATGATCAAGAGAAAGAGGAGGACCCCAGGGCTAAATTACAAGTGTCATAGCAATGGGTTTGAAATGTTCCATGCAACATTTTAGTTTTTCCTTTTTATTTAATTTTCAAATATTTCTAACATTCTGGTTTCACTTTCTCACTATGGGGTGTTCAGTGCAGACTGATGGACCAAAGCTTGATTTTCTTTTATTTTAGCACAAGGAGTAACATAACAAAAAGTAAAAAAAAGTGAAAAGTGTCTAAACAGAGTTTCCGAGTGCATTGGTACATCTGAGTCTTAAATCTTCTGACATTTTAAGCCTTGCCTATGTCCCACTCTGAGATGCCCCCATAAACTCCAATTTCTATACAAATTTCCATCCCAGTTTGCAGGGCTGTCCGGAGAAAACCAACCGAGGCAATCAAAGGGTTCAAGCGGGTGTATACTTTATTATAATGGCGCCCCCTGGTGGTTAATCTCTATAGCAATGTACGATCACATACTGAGGTGGTCGTTCAGTTCCTTCCTTGAACTGCCACCAGCCGTATGTAAATTTAAAAGGTATTATGTAGAGTACCTCATGGTTTAATTTATTAGCCAATAGGGAATCTTTTTGGATTTTTAAGTTGAATACTTTATTTCCTGATGGTCGTAAGGAGACGATTGGGACCATGAAAAGTTGATATTTATAATTTAGCATTTTTTTCTTTTAGATAATTATATCCGTCCTTGGTATCATCGGCTATATTCCTATCTACCTGCACCAGCTGGATCTACTGCGTTTTTGCGTGTTTTTCCTAATTTTTTCTTCTTGGGACACATTGGCCTGCTATACTATTTTTACTATTTTGGTAAAACCCTTCGTATGAACACTCGTTAGCGATCCATCGTGCAGGGTAATACTGCCGCCGATTACCCAATGAACAAGCAAATGTGTAGCTATTTTTAACGTTTTTATGTGTTTTTATCAATGAACACTTACTTTTGAAGTCATCCGGTGCAGCACGCTGTTTTTCCTGCCTCTACTGTGACAGGTAAAGGGAGAGCGCTGCTGCAGAATGGACACGCCCCCTGAGCTGTGATAAAGAGCTGCAGAAGAAAGGACATGCCCTCATGAGAAAGGACATGCTGTGAGCTGTCATAGGGAGCCATTTGCAGCAGAAAGGACACGTCCCCTCAGCTGTTGGTAGCGAGAGAGCCCCAGCACAAACCACACAACACCTGAGATGTTATAGGGAGAGAGCTGCAGCAAAAGGTCATGACTCCTGAGCTGTTATAGGGAGAGACCTACAGCCAGGGGTGCACCACCAATGAGGCCAGGTGAGCACCAGGTAGGGGCAAGAGGGGAGCAGCGGAAGGGCCATGGGCAATGAGTGCTTTCATTGTGGCAAATGGCCTAGGTTAAGAAATTGGCATTGGGGGGGAGGGGGGGGCGCCGTTTCAGTTTTCGCCTCAGGCAGGGGAAAGGCTAGGTGCACCCTTGGCTACAGCAGAACATGTCCCCTCAGCTGTTGATAGGGAAAGAGCTGCAACAGAAAGGACATTCTTCCTGAGCCTTGATAGGGAAAGAGCTACAGCAGAAAGGAGATACCCCCTGAGCTGCCAGCCTGAAATAAATCTAGAAAAGCAATTGGAGCAATGAATGGGGAGATCTCTGGACCCATGTGAGGTACAGGCAGGGGCGTAGCTATAGGGGGTGCAGAGGTAGCAGTCACTACTGGGCCCAGGAGCCTGAGGGGGCCCAAAGACCCTTGTGCCACATAAGAAGACACACAAAACATTTAGGGAAGGGGGGCCCAAGCTGAACTATTGCACCAGGGCCCATGAGCCTTTAGCTACTTTCCTGGGTACAGGGCTGGTTCTAGCTTTGTTAGAAAGAGACTGTCATGTACTATACGATGTATGATTTACATTTTTTCACATGAATCATGGCATAACCCCTTTAAGTGCTCGACAGATGTGATGTAAATATGCGGTGCCCTGAAGGGGTTAAAATAATGGGCGTGCTGTCACACGGGCGTGCAGCAGCAGTCAGGACAGATAAGAAAGCAGCAGTGCAATAAAGTAGACAGTGCAGAGGTGACATCAAGATAAGTGCACAATGAATACAAGTATACACAGTATATCAAATCCAGTGTGAGGCCAGGACACGTGGCCCCCAGGAGACCAGATTTTCTATGAGATTCCAGAAGCTCCAGGCTTCACTTCTGGAGGCTGCACACAAGTAGACTGCGTGGGAGCGTATTTGCTTTTGCAGTAAACAAAAGTACAGGGCAAAGTGCACCACCCTGCATTGCTCACAACTTCCCCTTTAACTTTGCATCAATTTGCAAACAAACTGGTTACTAATCTCTCTAGAGAGTTGCCAAACACCTCATCCTGTTCTGTCGTGTCAGAGAACGCATATCATATCTGTAGCGTGGACATGCGCGCAAAATCCTACTCGACAGCACGGAATTAGAAAGAGCTTAAAGGGTAACTCAAATTTTGGGGTTTCTTTTTACCATGATGAGCAAAATATATGAATATAAGCAACTTTGTAATATATTAAAAATACTCGGCACTGCAGAATTGTAACCTGAAGGTGCCATCTGCCCGACACTTTCTTCCATGTTGTGGCACAAGTAAACGTTCGGCGACATTGTGAGTCACACTGTATTATTTTGTGCAAATAGGACCTCTCATAGAGAGTCATGTCAAAGAGGAGTCGGATGAAATGTTAAAAAACGCTGCCACTTTCTTCCAGAAACCATGGCGCTGATTGGCGTGGGTGCAGGGTGTCAGATTCTCACCGATCAGATATTGACAGCCTTTAACACAGATTACTTCAGTAAAACTCTGTTGGGTTGATATAAACATGACTAGTGTAGCATGACTAGTGTAATGTTTTATATGCAATGTTATGTAATGTGAATGTGAGGCTATGCCATTTATTCCAGCAGAGGAGGTAATGGTTGGCAGTGGTTGGCAGGAACAGGGTGAACCACCCTATTCCTCCACTTTTGGTAGGAGCGGGCTGGTCATGCTTACTTCAAGGAGAGGGAATTCCTGTCTATCTAGGAGAGGAAATGAGGGTTCCTGTTCGGATAGTGGGGGCGTGAGGAAGCACGTGTCAGAACTCCTATTCCCAAGAACTGTATCTTATTCCCCGGTGAGACAAACGCTCCAGAGGAAAACTCAGGAATCAGATGTTCTTCTGGGAGAACAACTTAATCCTGCCTCAAGAAACCACTTGAGAGACAAGACAGTAGAATGCTCAGCAAAATACAGCTTTACAGACATTGCTGCAAGGTGAGGGACAACAGCTCAGACACCACCACCTACCTAAATCATCACTAGGCCAGACTAACATTAAGCCTGTACTACAGTGGACACCTTAAACCACAAGTCCTTCCTAGTGGCAATTTATTGCCATCCATCCTACCACCATAGCACCTCTTGTGGTGCCAGAGAAACTGCACTTTGTAATTATTGCAGCTGGATGTGCCACAAGTTATATTTTGCACTAAGTAAAAAGAGACTTTTATATGTTTACCTCTGGCCTAATTCTTCAATCTACACTTTCACTGCACCGAACCCCAGGGGCCTGAGGGAGTACACCATGATACAGTACTTCATCAGGGCCACTACCGGTCCCATCCTCTACACCAATTCCTTAGAAGCTCACCGCACCTCCACGACCTGCTTTTATTCCAGAGGGTTATTTTTTGTAATGTAGATAACCTCTTTAAAGGGGTATCCCAGGGAGAATTAAAAAAGAAAAAAACTATACATACGTTAAAATATCTCCCGCCCAGAAATGGCCTCTTAGCAATGATGCATCTGAACCAGTGACTGGATGAATGGACATTTCCAGGAAATATGTTGTGCCAAATCAGACCAGAAAGTGGAGAGAGGTGAGACTGGAGCAGCATTAAAACAGTAACAACAGGGATTGAGGCAGTAATGCGTATTTATGTTTTTTTAATCTCCCAGAAAACCAGACATACTGCCTGGTAGGGCTCATCATGCTGGTTAAAACTATACCTTTATTTTGTCTGTGTGTTAAACAGCTGCAGAGATATCTGCATTCTATTCATATGCAAATGAGAACTTAGAGCACCAGGAGGCGGGGCTGAATCCTTTGAGTACTTTGCAACATTCCCTGTGCTCTGCACACTCCCTCTTCCCTTAATTGATAGAGATAGACATGCTGAAGGCAGAGCTGTGTCCTAGCATGTATATATTATATACTCCATGTACTATAGCTTCACCACACTGAGATCTGCTCAGAAAGCTAATGTGCATATTACTGCTTTATTCATAGGTACAGTATATGATTAGAAAGACACCAGTAATATATGATAGCTTATAAGCATAGAAAAAACATACTACTCTATGTAGTAATGCTATAGCTTGGTGGTAAGTCTGTGGTTTTGCATGTAGAGAATCTTGGGAGAGACTTCTAGGTTTTTTCTTCAGATATTTTTTTTTTGCACATTTAACCCACAATAAAATAATAAATGTCTGTATCCTTATTATATTGAGAAAAATATTTTAGGCTTAAAAAGCTAATAAATATTGCTGTTTTCCGTATAATCATATATTGTTCTTGTGAAAGTCCAGCTTTCTAAGACAAAATAAATCTCAATATAGTAAGGCCTTTTATTGTCATTGTATGATTATATATTATTTATTATTGTATAGCCCTAAATATGGGTTAAATGAGATTAAAAAAAAAAAAAAAAAAACGAAACAAAAAGTTTCTGGAACTTAGAATTTCTACATGCATAGCTGAAAACTTACCACAAAGCTACAGCATTACCACATAGAAATACACGTTTTTTATGCTTGTAAGGGAACACATATTGCTGGTGTCTGTATAATCGTATATTGTGCTTGTGAATAAAGCAGTGATATGTAGATTAGCTTTTTGAGCAGATCTCAGTCTGGTGAAGCTATAGTACATGGTGTACATGATATGTAGATGCTAGTGCATCTCTAGCCCTGTCAATTAAGGGGAGGGGTTATTGTCAGAGCACAGGAGGTGTCACAAAGCAATACTCAAAGGATTCAGCCCCGCCTCCTGATGCTTGAACCTCTCATTTACATATGAATAAAACACAGATATCTCTGCAGCTATTTAACATACAGACAAAAAAAGGTATAGTTTTAATCATCATGATGAGCCCTAGCAGGCAGTCTGGTTTAATAAGATTGATCCTGGTGACATAAAAACTTTAAGAGCTACACATGAGCCATCAGATGATGGGATTCAAAGAAAACAGACTGTGACAGCTTACAAACAGACTGATTTTGAACCCTTGTATCTCAGAAATGACATTTTTAATACAAGACAATTGAAAAAATTTTTTAGCCCAAAATGAATAAAATGGAGTCATAAAAAATTCTTTTGAAGGTGTCCATAGCCTTTAAGTACTAAATACGGCAGGAGTTGTAGGTACATGACGCTGAGGTCTCTGTGTCAACAAACAACGGCTTAATGTATAACCCACTGACAAAATGACATACTGCCACCTGCCTGGAGACATCCAAAATGGGGGAGTCAGACTCCAGGCAGAGCAGGCAAGTCTAGCACCCAGTGGAGAAATTGTGCACCTTTAGGGAAGTTTAAACTACCCGGGGGACCCCATTAGCTGCAATATGTTCTGGAGGACAGATGAGAACCATTGAAAACAAAGGTACATCACCTATTCAGATTCTCAATGTATTGCTGTTTTCACCTTTCATATCAGCTAATCATAACCATATAATTCATGTGTCACCTGGTAACCGAGGATCAAAACTGTCCCCTATCATGGTGTCAAAATTTGCCAACCAGGACAAAACAGTCTAGTGTTTGCTTCCCCTTCGCACCCTCTCTTTGAACCTTGGGCCAAATGCCCACCATGTTGCTTGCGAATAATGTAGTTCCTCTGTTGCGGGGCCAACTACAAGAGTTCTCTCACCTGGTAGCGAAAGGGAAGCGGGCTAAGCTGAAGACCCTTTCTCAGAAGGTCCTATTGTGTCTTCCTCTATGGTAGGTATTGACTTGATGGTTGACTATACCGTTCTTATAATGAGTAATTTGATTTGAAATTTCTTGTGATTTCAGTATTTGATATGACACTGAAATACCTAAAAACAATCACAAAAATAACAATAAGATACATAATACAAAACGCTGACAAAATATAATAATGCACAAGATGATAATTACCGGGAGGAGAAAAGTCACAACGGGGAAACTTCTGTTTGTATTAACTGGAGCCTTAGAAAATAAATGCTGCTGAGATCCATCACGTTCACAGGAGGGGAGATGGGGCAGGATTTACTGTAAGCCAGCAGAATGTTTTTTTTTAACTGAGTCACTTGCAAGAACCATAACTGTACAAGTTTCACTTAAAAAAGAACTCAACCCCTTAAGGACCAGGACGTTTCATTTTTCCTCTTTGAATTCCAGCAGTCATAATATGTTGTACTTTGTGTTTCTTTTTTTACTTTGGCAGAAAATGATGCAATTCTGCTGCAGTTTTTATGTTTTTTTTTAATACACCAATCATTATAAAGGATGTATACACTCACTGTGTGACAATACCAAATAAGTGTATGTTATCATATGTTTTGGGACTTACAGGATGTAAATAAAGTTTGGGCACCCCTGGTCACAATTACTGTTGCGGTGAACAGTTAAACAACTTGAAGATGTAATGATCTCCAAAAGACAAAGTTAAAGATGATACATTCCGTTTGTATTTAAAGCAAAAACATTTTTTTATTTTTATCTTATACATTTTCAAAATGACAAAAAAGAAAGCCAGCCAAGAGTCTTTCAATTCTTGTTTGAGGGATTTTCATCTTTCTTCCTTGCAGAAGTATTACAGGTCTGTGAGATTCCTGGGCCGTCTTGCACACGCTGCTCTTTTTAGCTCAATCCACAGTTTTTCAATCGTGTCCAGATCAGGGGACTGTGAAGACCATTAAACTTTTAGTGTGTGCCTTTTGAGGTCGTCTATTGTGGATTTTGAGGAGCATTTTGGATCATTATCCATTTGCAGAAGCCATCTTCTTTTCAACTTCAGCTTATTTACAGTTGGTGTTATGTTTGCTTCCAGAATTTGCTGGAATTTCATTGTCTCCATTCTTCCCTCTACCCATGAAATGTTCCCTGTGCCATTGATTCATCCCCATGCTTAATGGTTGGAGCGGTGTTCTTTTCATGAATTTCTGTGCACTTTTTCTCCAAACATACCTTTGTTCATTGTGGCCAGAGAGTTCTATTTTAAAGTCATCAGTTCACAGAACTTGTTTCCAAAGTGCATCAGGCTTGTTTATATGTTGTTGTTTTTTTTAACCCCTTCGCGCCCAGCGCCGTAGATGTACGGCGCTGGGGCGATGCGGGCACATGGCGCCCGCTCGCAAGTGCGGCGGGCATCATGGCCGGCAAGTCTCTGCTGTTTCTAACAGCAGAGACTTGCCGCTACTTACCGCCATCGGCTGCGTCTTCCTCGGAGTTTATATGCCGTGATCACACAAGCATTCGCTTCCGGGTGGTGTACAGACACCCCGTGTGGCCAATCGGGGTGTCTGTACACCATATGAAAACTGTAATCCTCGCTGGTGAAGATTACAGTTTTCAAAGTGCAATTCTTATTCTGGCCACTAGATGGCAGGCCAGGATAAGAAATGAGCAATTCTTGGATTTCTGTGTCTATAAAATCCATAATTGCTCATAAAGAAAAAAAAAAGCCACAATATATAAGCCCATATTTGAGCTTTCAAATAGTAAAAAAAAAAATTAAAAAAATGTTAAAAAATATATAAAAAATAAAAAAGATATAAAAGTTCAAATCACCCCCTTTCCGTATAATTAAAAAATAAATACCTAAATAACAATAAATATAGACATCATGGGTATCACCGTGACCGAAAACACCCATACTTTTAAAATATAAAAAAAATAATTCCAATACGGCGAATTGTGTGGCGGAAAAAAGCGTCCAAATGGCGATTTGCCGTCTTTTGTTGCTTTTTTTTTCTAAAAAAATTTAAATAAAAAGTGATCAAAAAGTCATACACACCCCAGAATGGTATCAATAAAAACTTCAGATCGTCCCGCAAAAAATGAGCCCCCATACAGCTCTGTACACATAAATACCAAAAAGTTATAGGGGTCAAGATTTGACAAGGAAAAAAAAAAAAAAGGGCAACTTTCTAATTATTTTATCACTATGAAAACGCAGGAAAAACTATACATATTAGGTATTGCCGGATTCGTACTGACCAGTAGAATGACAGTAACGGATCAGTTTTAATGCACATCGAACGCTGTAAATAAGAAACCCGTAGAACTGTAGCGGAATAGCGTTTTCTTTGCAATTTCACCCGGTTTGGAATTTTTTTTCCCGCTTCCCACTACACCGTATGCAATATTAAATGGTGGCGTTGGAAAGTACAACTTGTCCCGCAAAAAACAAGCCCTCATACAGCTATTTGAACAGAAAAATAAAAGAGTTATGGCTGTTTGAAGGCAGGGAGCGCAAAACGAAAATGCATAACCGAAAAAACCTCCGGGCGCGAAAGGGTTAAACTGCTGACATTGAATTTTGTGGTGAGAAAGCAGGAGAGGTTTTCTCCCGATGACTCTTCCATGAAAGACATATTTGTGCAGACGTTGCTGAACAGAAAAACAATGTACCATAACTCCAGAGTCTGCTAAATCTTCCTGAAGGTCTTTTGCAGTCAAGCAGGGGATCTGATTTGCCCTTCTAACAATCCTACAAGCAGCTGTCTCTGAAATTTTTCTTGGTCTTCCAAACCTTCTCATGACCTCCTCTGTTCCTGTTAACTGCCATTTCTTAATTGCATTTAAAACTGATGAGATGACAACCTGAAAACGCTTTGCTATCTTCTTATAGCCTTCTCCTACGTTGTGGGCCTCAACTATTTTCATTTTTAGGTGTTAGGCAGCTGCTTAGAGGAACCCATGGCTGCTGTTTGACAAGTTTAGAGTAGTCTGGGTATTTACAAATCTTTGAAATTTGCATCATCTGGCCTTACCTAATGATAACTGTGAACAAGTCTTAACCCTAACAGGCTACGTATGATCTGAGACCTCAGTCAAAGTTATCTGGATGCTCAAATCTCCTTGGGTTCCCATACTTTTGCAAGGTACTCATTTCTTTTGTTCACTCTAAAATTGTACAAAGCCAAAATAATACACTGATATTGCTACACTGATATGTCACAGTACAGGGATAATAAACACAGTGATGTCACAGTACAGAGATAATAAACACAGTGATGTCACAGTACAGGGATAATAAACATAGTGATGTCACAGTACAGGGATAATAAACAGTGATGTCACAGTACAGAGATAATAAACACAGTGATGTCACAGTACAGAGATAATAAACACAGTGATGTCACAATACAGGGATAATAAACAGTGATGTCACAGTACAGAGATAATAAACACAGTGATGTCACAGTACAGGGATAATAAAACCCAGTGATGTCACAGTACAAAAATAATACAGTGATGTCACAGTACAGATAATAACCAGTGATGTCACAGTACAGGATAATAAACACAGTGATGTCACCGTACAGGGATAATAAACACAGTGATGTCACCGTACAGGGATAATAAACACAGCGATGTCACAGTACAGAGATAATAAACACAGTGATGTCACAGTACAGGGATAATAAACACAGTGATGTCACAGTACAGGGATAATAAACACAGTGATGTCACAGTACAGGGATAATAAACACAGTGATAATAAACACAGCGATGTCACAGTACAGGGATAATAAACAGTGATGTCACAGTACAGGGATAATAAACACAGTGATGTCACAGTACAGATATAATAAACACAGTGATGTCACAATACAGGGATAATAAACAGTGATGTCACAGTACAGGGATAATAAACACAGTGATGTCACAGTACAGGGATAATAAACACAGTGATGTCACAGTACAGGGATAATAAACACAGCGATGTCACAGTACAGGGATAATAAACAGTGATGTCACAGTACAGAGATAATAAACACAGTGATGTCACAGTACAGATATAATAAACACAGTGATGTCACAATACAGGGATAATAAACAGTGATGTCACAGTACAGGGATAATAAACAGTGATGTCACAGTACAGGGATAATAAACACAGTGATGTCACCGTACAGGGATAATAAACACAGCAATGTCACAGTACAGAGATAATAAACACAGTGATGTCACAGTACAGGGATAATAAACACAGTGATGTCACAGTACAGGGATAATAAACACAGTGATGTCACCGTACAGGGATAATAAACACAGCGATGTCACAGTACAGGGATAATAAACAGTGATGTCACAGTACAGGGATAATAAACACAGTGATGTCACAGTACAGATATAATAAACACAGTGATGTCACAATGCAGGGATAATAAACAGTGATATCACAGTACAGGGATAATAAACACAGTGATGTCACAGTACAGGGATAATAAACACAGTGATGTCACAGTACAGGAATAATAAACACAGCGATGTCACAGTACAGGGATAATAAACAATGATGTCACAGTACAGAGATAATAAACACAGTGATGTCACAGTACAGATATAATAAACACAGTGATGTCACAGTACAGGGATAATAAAACCCAGTGATGTCACAGTACAGGGATAATAAAACCCAGTGATGTCACAGTACAAAAATAATACAGTGATGTCACAGTACAACGATTATAGTCACAGTGTAAAAGTAACATAAAGCACACAGGTAATGCACACAGTGATATCACAGTACAGAGAATAAATGTGGGCATTTCCTTATCTAGCAGAATGGCGGTTGGGCCCCTAGGGCCACAGTGTGCACCCAATGTAAACCACTAGCATAATCTAACAACCGTTTCTGGTTAACAAGCAGATAACAAGCCAGCTGGAAAGTTCCGGAAAGTACAAGATCATGTGATCGGATTTTTCTCATTCTCAGTATTTCTGAAATATCCAATTTTAGATTAAAAGAACACTGTCATAAACAGAGACGTGGTCATTTATGAAATCAGTTTTGTGGCATACTGCGACATTTCATGATCGTCGCCAGTTGTCACAGTGGTCTATGTTTAAGAGCTAAAAGTCAGATAAGACCTGGATTATGGCTCGTTTACTATATGCACCTTTTGCAAAAATGGCAAAAAAAGTTGCAGCCTACACCAGGCAACCTGCTGCTCTATTTTTACACCTAAAAGTGTAAAACAAATTACATTTACGTCACATATATTATTAAAAGGGTTGTCTCACTTCACTAAGTTGCATTTATCATGTAGAGGAAGTTAATACAAGACACTTACTAATGTATTGTGATTCTCCATATTAAATCCTTTGCTGGCTGGATTCATTTTTCCATCACATTATAAACTGCTCTTTTCCATGGTTACCACCACCCTGCAATCCATCAGGGGTGGTAGTGCTTGCACAATATAGGAAAAAGCAGCAGCCTATGCACACTCGCATGGTCCCAGCCACCCCTATCTCATTATCTATCTATCTATCTATCTATCTATCTATCTATCTATCTAGAGCCAAAAGTCTGGACGCACCCTTTTAACTGGTGTAAATTTTAGATAATTAACTTCCAGTGTGTGAAAGTATTAATTGGGAGGGAGGCTGCATTTTCTGCCGCCATTTTGAAATCCGCCATATTGAATTCAGCTCACCTGGAATGACGAACCCTACAGTGCTGTGAAGAAGTATCCCCTACAGTTTTTCAGCATGTTTATGAAGACCAGATTATACATTTAACCATGTGCATCCAGCAGAATGGTGGACACATAGAACATTTTATGTAAAGCACTTTAAGAAACTTTTGGGGTCATTTATCAAACTGGTGTAAAGTAGGACTGGCTTAGTTGCCCATAGCAACCAATTAGACTCCACCTTTCATTTTCCAAAAGAGCTATGAAAAATGAAAGGTGGAATCTGATTGGTTGCTATGGGCAACTAAGCCAGTTCTACTTTACATCAGAGTGATAAGTGACCCCATTTGACCTCACTTAACTCCTAAACAGGTAAAGATAGGTCAAAACCAGGGAGCGTAGCTATAGGGGGTGCAGAGGTTGCAGTTGCTACCAGGGCCCAGGAGCCTGAGGGGGCCCAAAGACCCTTGTGCCACATAAGAAGATACAGGTATTATAGTACTTCGTAAGGACATAGTGCACACACTATTACCTGATGCTTTGTGATGTCAGCTCATAGTGAAGCATAGGCCCAGAGAGAACCAGGGAGCGGTGAGTACACAGCTCCATCTGGGGAGGTAAGTTTTTTTTGGTCGCAAATATGGGGGTTTAACCTGAGGTCTTATATGGGGGTCTGATCTAAAGGTCTCATATTCGGGTCTGATATGAGAATCTAATGTGAAGTCTGATATGGGGCTCTGATCTGAAGTCTCATCTTAGGGTCTGATCTGAGGTCTGATATGGGGTCTGATCTGAGGTCTGATATGGGGTCTTATCTGAGGTCTGATGAAGATTAAGGTCCATCCTAGGTGCGTCTTATAAAGCAAAAAATGTGGTATATTTCTACTGCTCCCCCAGCCCCTACCAATTGCTGTCAGCAGCTTAGCATGGTCAATACTGCTGACAGACTCCCTTTAACAGGTAAAAGGACTACGAGTATGAAATTGCAGTGCCAGATGGAGCACCAAAGCCACTATGCCTCAGTTATGGTATTTAGATACAGAGCTGGGGCATCAAACTCAACATTTGAAATAAGTCTATCTACAACTCAGAACTCAGCAGGAAGAGAAATGATGCCAAATAGGAAGGAGGAGGGGACATAGAAGGAGGGGTGAGAGTACTATTCAGCAGAAGCAGAATTCCTTCAGCTTGTGAGAGGAGCCTGGATGTCATCCACACTACAGAGTTTGCAAACATTCATTTGAGAAGAGCGGGGGTCATGTACCGTTGCAAACTACCTTTTATTAAAGGCACTAAGCATCTCTGTAAGGAACAGGAGATACCTCCCCCAAAGTAATGCTACATCAGTATCACTGTTATGGACCCACTGTGCCAATTAACCGTTCTGGCATAGGGCTAACCATAAGGGCGTTATTCTGGTGCTACACTGGTGTTCACCCTTTAACCACTGTACTGAGATCTGGACTTTGCTGCAGGTAAACAACCAGACTGTTACCTCCTGGGATAGTCTTGGTGTAATTGGCAGCTTACCCACTGGGGTTAGGGATACTGGTGAAAGCACCAGAGGCTTTAAGTACTGTCTGAACAGTCACTTATACTGATTAGGGTTTTTTTGGTAGAACTTGACTGTAGGAAACTTGGCTGGATGGCTGAGATAAAGGGAAAACGCACTACAATCACAGAAGATGCTTGGACAGTCTCCAATACTGCAGATAATGGTAACACCGAGCTGGAGAAACTAGGTTAACTTTTGGGCGGGGTGGAGGTGGATGCAGGAACGAGGCAGGTAGAAACCAAGACTGTAGCACAGACAGGATACACAGACTTAGAGAACTTAAAAATGGACTTGAATTGGGTACACGGCAGGAATATAGACAGGAATCCAGACTGGCTAACGCAAGAGTAACACTGAAGTCTACATCAACATCTTTGCTAGTCACAGAGAACCTTAAAGCTCAGGCACCCTCTTCTTGTAGAGGGTGCCTTAAATACCCAGGGACCCTCAGCCATTGGCTAGGGAAGGTTTAGTGACTGTGCATACTGGCCCTTTAAAAGGCCAGATGGGAGCATACAAGACAAGATGATGTAGGCTGCGATATGGAGAGGACACCAGCAACCAGGATGCCAGATGGCATGGTGAGTGGTGCAGCATCCATGCCCACAAGGGACAGCAGGGCGGCAGTGGGCATGAACTGCAGACCTAACAATCACCTGCCTTACAAGCAATGTGGCCCACTGAGAAAATGACCAGGCCTGGCAGGATAGGCCACAGACCAAATCCCTGGATAGGGACATATAGCAGTGGTCACAAAGGCTGCATTGAAGGCAGCGACAGATTCCAAAAGTGGCCTAGAATGAGCATGGGAATAGAGAGAGTTTCCCTCCATGCAGGCGTGCAACCAAAGGTGCAAGGTCCTGCAGAGGTTGAGAAGACTAAAGTGCCAAGTGAGGAAGCTTGGGTCTCTGCGAGAGGAAGTAGTAGGTTTAGTACTGCTGTGCCTAAAGCGGAACTAACACCATGGTCTGTGCATTAGCTCCTGGGGACAATGGAGCAGCAGAAGGAAGTGTGACAGCTGCAAAGAGAGGAAGCATGTGAGGCTGAACATCACCATGGATCAGAGATAGCGCTTCTACATGGGAACCAATATGCTTGATGTACCCATTAAGAGATTGTAACCACCAAGAGTGCTGTACACTCATACTGAACATACAGTCAAGTGTATGGAGAGACATATGAATATGAGTCACAAGACTGTGACCTGCACAGTTATGTACACCACTGAGGACAGTGATTGGCTGCAGTAGTCATATGCCATTTCATGCACATCTCAAACAGTGCTAGGAGAACTGGACCAGTGCCACAGAGATAATTTTACAGCTTGTCCAAACCCTTTAATGGGGTTGTCCACTTTTTACTTTTGATGACCTATTCTCAGGGATCCAACAATATCAGATCGGTGGCGATCAGCTGTTTGAAGAGAAGGCAGTGCTTATATAAGCACTGCTTTCTCTTGAAACAGCTGATCAACAGGGGGTGCCAGGAGTCTGACCCCTGCCAATATGATATTGATGACCTATCCTAAAGATAGGTCATTAGTATTAAAAAACGGACAAACGCTTTAAACCTCCATGAAGCCTCCGTCAAGTGATTGGGCTGGCACAGAAGCTGTGCCCATAAAACAATTCCCATTGGGGTCAGGCACTGACTGACAGCCGGGCTCCTCCTATAATGGCTGGGATAAAAATAACTCTAATCCTGGCCAATACTTGCCTAAATGCCACAGTTAATAGTGATTGCAGCATCTAGGCAGAGAAACTCCCTTTATCCCCATCAGATCCCTAGGTAATATGGAAGCAGTTCATTGATTTCACTGAAAAATGTGTAATACTTCATTTTTCCTGTGGAGGCACTGCTGGGGAATTGAACACTTGTTGTTGGGTTCCTCTGCAGATCACAGCTGATTACTGGGGGTTGAGGTAGTAGAACGTCCCATGACTGAGAAATCGTTGGAGGACCTAATGACAATGAATTGTCCAAAGGTGAGTATCCCTTTAAATATAGTAGCTCTACAGATTAATAACGATACAATGGGGCAGTCAGGCTTATCACTTGAACATCATACACTAAATAAGTAACCCAGTGCCTCTACACTGATGAATACCAAACATGGAGCAACAAAGCAACTGAAAGCCTGGGATTGATTCCAACATAGTTCATGTTCTCAAAATCCACGTCATCCAGAATTTATTTGTAACTCTCTACTGTCCAGTAGAACGGGTTTTCGGGAAATGTGCTCCTTCTGCATGCACTTTGACTCTAAGCCACTAGAGGGTTTCACGTAGGAGACTTGTCAAACAGCTTTCCAAGCTGGAGGAGAAGAAAAGAGTTTCAATTTGCATTCTGTCCCTGCCCACAACGTGTGTGTCAGATCTGGGAAACTATGCAGTTTCAAAGTATAGGAGGAGAAGAGAAGTGAGTACAGCAGGCCGAGTAATCCTGCCTTTGAACTGAAGAGGAAATACACGCAATGTGACGATAAGAATAGCAGAAGAGACCTTTCTGGGCCGTGTAGATGTGAGAAAGGAAAAATAAGTTCACCTCAATGTCTTCGAGCAGGTGACGCATGGAAAACAGAAGGTAAGTTTCCTAGAAACTTATCGCCTTGTATCTATAGGAGTTGTACTGAGGAAGGTTGAGGTCTGGGAACCTTCAACTTACATAAGACATCCAATATAGGTGAAGATAAGACCAGACTTTACCTGATCTGATCAGCTGTATGTTTCTCCTCATAAGTGGTAAGACTCTTGACCTACATCAGGATATCTGGTGTCACATACACATGTGGAAGGAGGACTATGTAGATTCAACGAACGTTTACTGAGGAGGGTTGACTTATTAGGGTCACTAAAACTCATCGGGATAAGAGGGTCAACTATTGGTGGCTATATTTTTCAAAACCTAGAAGGTTCAGAGCAGTGGCGTAACTACAACTAACTGGGCCCCACAGCAAATTTTTGAATGGGGCCCCCCCAGAAACTTCTTCGCAACCCACAACTCACATGCAACCCTCACTCTTCTGACTAGTCAAGATTGAGCTCTCCCAGACAAGGCCTGACAGCCGCTCCATCCGTTTCCTATAGTGTCACTGTATATAATGTCATTGTATAATACTGTTGAGGGGGCCCTGACAAAAAAATCAATTAGTCTCCCTCCTGAGGGGGCCCCTTGTGGGTCTGGGCCCCAAAGCAGCTGCTTCCCCTGCTTCCCCTATTGCTACGCCCCTGGTTCAGAGACATCTAGATAGCTTAAGAAAGATCAGGAGAGTGACGTGTAGAGCAAGCCACTCCACAGACAGGGTCGAGGGTTAACTATGTAGTCTATCAAAGTTTAGTTATGTTGGACGTATATTTAATATTTGATCTGATTTCTCTGTTTTTATATGTACAAATGTAACAGAGCTGAGGTTGCCATCTGCACAATGTATTGTGGGACCACAATATGTTATCTGTGGTGGTACCTAAACTTGTCACATTATATTGCAGGGGTTCTCTGGGTATTATTGCTAATTTGTAGTTGGTAATAACCTGTGGAAGGAAGATTTTTTTTATAGTACTTACCCATCCCCTGCTCCGCTGATGCCACCATCTTCGCTGCGCTTCCATGGGCTCTTCCACCAGGTCCCCGCTAGAGGTGGCCTCTTCTTTTCATGCATATGCAGCTGAACAGGAAAAGAAGCCAATATATCAAGTTGGGATCCAAGTAGAGATGGTGGTAGCAGCGGACTGGGGGACGGGTTAGTACTACATTAAACATCTTCTTTTCACAGGTTATTAGCAACTATGGATTAGGCTAGTTTAACACCGCCGGCAGAGAATAGCCTGTTGGAGCTATCTGGTTCCAGCATTGCCGGACATTATTGGAATGCCCGCCGGCCAAATTGACTATAATAGGGTCCAGCGGCCATTCTGGTATCGCCCAGCACTGCCGAATCCAGAGAGCTCCGACTGGCTGTTCTTTGCTGGAATAGCCTGCCGGAACTCCTGCCGACAGTGTGAAAGAAGCTTTAGCAAAAATACTTGGAGAACCCCTTTAACCTGAAATGGCCAGGACTCACCCCTCATCTCCTCAGTTTTGTTTACCACTAGGGTAGTTGACGCTAAAGGGACATACTCCTGGTTTTTCTGGGAGAAAAATCATTCCGACTGCTGAAAATTTCATTTGTGAAAATTTTTTAAAGGCAGGATTCAGACAGCCGTTCTGATTTCCGTCTGCACAACACAGATGTATCTGGATGCCATGTTGTTTGAGTGAGTTCATTTTTTCTGGACCCATTTATTTGACTGATCGAGATGGAAGACTGAAAAAAAAATGCATGCTGCGAGTCAGCCCATGCCGGAAAAATTAATGGGGCGGTGTGTAATTGGGGTGCAAGTCCGGAGAGCACATGGATAGAAGTTGATGACACGTCAATCAGGCCTAATTTCTTTAGTAGGGGTATAGGGCATCAAAGGGAGGATCTTCACTGGGGACTCCCTTCTATGAGCCAAAAAGGACAGCCACTGTGTAGGAGAAGCTTATATTTTGGAGGAATGTCCTGATTACTTGCAGGGGTGCACCTATCCTTTCTGCTTCCTGAGGTGAAAACTGAAACGGCGCCACCCCCCATGCCAATTTCTTAACTTAACCTCTTTGCCACAATGAAAGTGCTCATTGCCCGTGGTACTTCCGCTGCCCCCTCTAGCCCCTTACTGGTGCTGCCTGGGGCGATCGCCTCACCTGGCCTCATTGGTGGTGTACCCCTATTTGGGTGGTCATGGTTCTGATGGCCTGGATGACAGTGGTCTCCCCTGGCAATATTGGCTGTTTGCCAGGAGCATGGGGTGATCAGGTAATCAGGACTGTGGTAGTATTCTGAAAGGGGTCCTGTTATCTCTTTAAGAAACAGGACCAAAAAGGTCTAAATAAATTCCTATTCCTGAAAAGTAAAGCGTCAAGCTCAGCTCTGCTACATCTGTTCGTCGACACGAAGTTCGCGCGTTCCTTCAGAGATGACTGCGTATGTTACTTCCTTCTCTGCTTTCCAGACCACTGAAATGTAGGAAATGACAGTGATGAAAATCTGATAAGAATCTGTAGATTTCCTGCCATTACAAAGGTAACAATAGACATTTGATGATGTTGATCACAGCCTCATGTCCCGGCCTGGACATGTCACACAGAGGGCCCTTCACATATGTCCACCGATTCGGCTCAGTATTCCTTCGCCATGGTGCAGGAATTGACTATGGAATCGTTACTATTCACTTGTGATACCGGAGGCCAATAGTGCTAGAGGGGAAAAACGTGGCATGAAGCATTTTTCTGTCTGGTGCTACTAGTCTATAAACGCTGGACCTGTGCACATGCACATATATAAGTTGCTCCACACGTTAAAAAAACCTGACGCATGTGCACCCAGCCTTACAGCGAGGGGAAGTTTCTTCATCATGTAGCTGTGTCTCATACTTTTATCTGAGGTATCAGACTTGTTCTTGGACTTCCCTAAAACAGGTGACACAGACTGACTGTACTGACCACAGCGACCCTGCCACAAAATTTGCAGGCAGTGTAGGGTTTGTATGTTTCTATGCTAGATCATGCACCGATGCGCTACTTTTACAGCTGTGTCAAAGTCACAAAGGTAAGAATACTTCAACTACTTCATTTAGGCATTTCTTTGCAATTGTACCATTCAACTTGGCTACTTGGCACAAGTTCCTTGGCAGATCATTGTGATACAACAGAAATCAATTGGGACCAAGGCAATGACACATGTGACAAAAGTTGCCATAAGTGTGGGAATTCACATCCTGTCTGCAGCCTATGCCATCATTTAGGGTGGGTCTTTGAAGTATCTTGTATCAGTAGTCAGGTATCAGAGTGAGGTGTAAGACTACAGGTATGGGCGCCTGTTGCAGGTATCAATATTGGGTATACAGGTCAGGTATCAAGACCAAGTATCAGAGTTAAGGTCAGATATGAGGGACAGATATCTGTGCTGGGTGGGTACCTGTGTCAGGTATCAAGGTCAAATATTGGAGTCAGGTATTAATGTTGGGCATCTGTCAGGTATCAAGGTCAAATATCAGAGTCCGGTATCAATAGTGGGTATCTGTGTCTGGTACCAAAGTCAAATATCACATTCAGGATCAGGTATAAATATTGGGTATCTGTGTCAGGTATCAAGGTCAAATAGAGTCATATATCAATGTTGGATATCTGTGTCAGGTATCAAGGTCTAATATCAGATTCAAGCTCGGGTATCAATGTCGGGTATCTGTATCAGGTATCAAGGTCTAATATCAGATTCAGGCTCAGGTATAAATGTTGGGCATCTGTCAGGTATCAAGGTCAAATATCAGAGTCCGGTATCAATAGTGGGTATCTGTGTCTGGTACCAAAGTCAAATATCACATTCAGGATCAGGTATAAATATTGGGTATCTGTGTCAGGTATCAAGGTCAAATAGAGTCATATATCAATGTTGGATATCTGTTTTCAGTATCAAGGTCTAATATCAGATTCAAGCTCGGGTATCAATGTCGGGTATCTGTATCAGGTATCAAGGTCTAATATCAGATTCAGGTGTCCATGTTGGGTATCTGCTTCATCTATCAAGATTTCATATCAGATTCGAGTTCAGGTATCAATGTTGGTTATCTGTATCAGGTATCAAGGTCTCATATCAGATTCAGGCTCAGGTATCAATGTTGGGTGTCTGTATGAGTTATCAAGGTCTGATAGCAGATTCATGGTCAGGTATCAATGTTGGGTATCTATATCAGGTATCAAGGTCTAATATCAGATTCAGGCTCAGGTATAAATGTTGGGCATCTGTCAGGTATCAAGGTCAAATATCAGAGTCCGGTATCAATAGGGGGTATCTGTTTCTGGTACTAAGGTCAAATATCAGATTCATGATCCGGTATAAATATTGGGTATCTGTGTCAGGTATCAAGGTCAAATAGAGTCATATATCAATGTTGGATATCTGTTTTCGGTATTAAGGTCTAATATCGGATTCAAGTTCAGGTATCAATGTCGGGTATCTGTATCAGATATCAAGGTCTAAAATCAGATTCAGGCTCAGGTGTCAATGTTGGGTATCTGTATCAGGTATCAAGGTCTAATATCAGATTCAGGCTCAGGTATCAATGTCAGGTATCTGTATCAGATATCAAGGTCTAATATCAGGTTCAGGTATCAATGTTTCAGGCATCAATGTCAAACATCAAATTCACGGTCAGATATCAATGCCTTGTTTTCTTTATGGTTGCATGAATATCAAACTGATCTGAAGATTACATGTGATCAGTTTATTGGAATGGGGACCTGCAGTTTGAGCATGGGTATTAAAAACTCATGATCCCCTTTATCGGATGCATATTTTATAAAGCTTACCTAGCCTTTCAACAAACTATGCATTAGTCAATAGTACAGTGGATGAGCTGCCATCCACTGCACACAGAAAGTTGAGGAGAAGCTGCTTCTTAAGATTCTCTTACTCACTCAGAAGTATGCCCCAAGATGATGAAGGACATTACAGAGAGGTACTGACCTATATTGGTTGTGAATTTGGCACTTGTTCTGAGATATTAATCTCCTATGCAGCTATGCAGTATCTTTAGTGTCTCTCTTTGAGTCCGGTCTCACTCATGCTGCTGCTCCCTCCTTCCCTCTCCATAGACTTGTATTGACATATGTATTATGATCCTAATGTGGAGCTGGTCTGTCTCAAGACAGGATACAAGCATTCTTCAAAGTAAAAAGCAATTAGTGGTTCTGGTGATGCAGAGAGTAAACAGCTGACAACATGAGAACCAGACATTTCTCACTGATAGATCATATTACAAAGTTTCTTGTGGTCGCTTGTGCTATTGATTTATGTAAAGTTGTGTGACAACACAGACTTTTTAAGCTAGGACAACCCAGGAAAGGTGTGCATGTTTTTCCTTATATACTAAAAAAAACATCTTGAGAAATATTCAAGGTTTTTAAGGACAAATAAAGAGGTTTTCAGGAGCTATGGTCAGGTGTCAGGGTATAGTATCAGGGGATCAGTGTCAATGTCCAGAATCAGGGAAATGTTCAGGTAACTTTCGATGTGATTTCAGTGTGTGACTTGAGGATATCCTAATATGGACCCTGTACTCTCATACCTGGAGTTCATCTTGAAGTGGTGTGCATTTTGTCAGCTAGGTCAACCCAGGAAAAGTGTGGTTTTTTTTTTGGTCGCTTTTATATTATGTGTCCCTCAATGCAACAGAGTGCTCTGGGTGAGGCAACAGGAACACGAAGGTCCAAATCCTCACCAAGAAGAATGTAGTGCATTTTGAAGGGGGTTGTCCCATCAAAAATATGTAAAGACAGATACCAGAGGTATAAGCTCCTTGGTCCCAATACAAAATCTGTAACATATCAAATCTGGGTCTCACTACCAAGGCAATCATCAACAAAGCAAATTACCCTTCAGCTGCATCTTAAACTCACTCCTATATCTCAGTATTCCAATACTTTTATGCAAAATGACATTCCAAAAAAATATTAAAACGGAACTATTAGGTTTGAAGACCAACCAAATCTATTGGCCAGGCAGCATGTCCACTGTGACTGTCAGGACCGGCAGTCATTGCACCCGTTCTGCTGGTCCTGCCCCTGACTCTGGTGGCGAGGTGGTTGCCCGGGGTCAGGCTTCGTCCGCTATTTCGGCAAGCTCCACCTCCAGCCGGCGGTCTCTGGCTGTGGATGCGCGCAACGGTCATAAGTGCCAGGGACGTGGCTGGTGCGCACTCTCGCTCGCGGCCTGTTACTGGTCGCCGGAAAACGCGAGCAATATAGTGTCTGTTTATTTTCTGTTCATTGGTATCTCATGAGTTAAGTTTTTGTTCCTTGCTTCTCCTCCCAGTCAGCTGGTTGGGTGGGGTCTGCTAGGTATTTAAGGCCCTCTAACTTTTACCTAGCTGCCAGTGTTTGGAGTTTTCCTTGCTACTACCTGGTTTGACATTCTTGCTCTGCAGTTTAGACTCTTTATGTTCTTTGACCCTTGGCGTGTTTTTGACTACTTCTCTCTGCTTGCTGATTTTGTTCCTGACGTACTCTCCTGGTTTTGACGCAGCTACCTGACTACCCATTTGGTTCTTGTTTGTCTGTCTTGTTTGTCTTCCCATCCCCCGCACTTTTGTTAGTGTATTTCCAGTCTTCAGGTTGTCGGCTCAGGGGTTAGCCTGAGCGGGCAATAGGCAGGGAAAGGGGTTGGGATTAAGCTTAGGGATCACTTACCCCTTTTCTGTGTATCCCAGCCCTGACAGTGACAATGTGAATCCTGCCCAAAATTCTGTAGTACTGTACCCACAGTATTTCGACAGTCTCCACTTTCTTAAGAAAATGCAATGGACACTTATGCAACATGTTTGGAATCAGTCCAAACCCACAACTATAGCTGAAATACTATGCATGATGGTAGGGGGTGTGCCCCTCTCTGATACAATATCATCGCGCTCCAATACTAGACCAGCTAAGCCTTGGAAAATCCAAATTGTGGGTTAATATAGAAACCCAAGTATAACCAGTGTGCTTACAGCTGAATCCCTCTTTTATAAGGGATGATAATAAGGGAACTGCACGCAGGGCAATTCCCTCATACACATCTGCTGTATTTATTGCAATTGCAGCCAAGTTAGAATATAGACTGCTGTAAATAGTAACCTGTATTCTGCAGAGGGTTTCACTGCTATACAATGAGAGGAATGCAAAATCTAGCATTCTCTCACCATACTTTCTTACGGACCCTTTGGTCCCCCTTTAGGCACCCAGCCCGAAAGCTCCTGCTACCTTTACACCTCCGCAGCTACACCCCTGCCAGCAGCGTGCTCCACAGCGCAGTCACTTCTTCCTGTTTCCAGGTAAGGATTGAGCAATGATCTCCTGCGTGGTTTTAAAAAACTAGAGATAAATATCACAATGAGGAACATCTGGTCCGATGACGTGGACTAGAAAACACGGATATCAGTTCTGCAGAACTCTGCCAGGAGTCAGTAATACTAGGAGCCAAAGGAGGATTATTATACGTATTATTATTGCAGGGCTTTTTTCATAAGAAATGACAATAAATGGCAGAGTTTAAAAGGAACATGTCGTCAAGTCTATTGTTTAACCTCGTCGTGATTTTCCATTTTTGTATTTTCGTTTTTCACTTCCTGCGTTCCCGGAGTCATAACTTATTTTAAAATGTTTCTGTTTACATAGTCATACGAGGGCTTGCTTTTTGCGGGACAAGTTGTACTTTTTAATGGCACCATTGAATGTTGCATACAATGTAGTCGGAAGCTGTAAAAACTAAGAATTCCAAATGAGGTGCAATTGGAAAATTCTTCCACAGTTTTACAGGTTTTGTTTTTACGGTGTTCTCAGTGCGGGAGAAATTACCTGTAACCTTCATTCTCTGGGTCAGTACAATACCATATTTGAATAGTTTTTCTTGTGTTTTAATGCTTAAAAAAATAAAAACCTGTGGGAAAAAAGTATTTTTTTCTTTTCTTTGCCATATTCTGACCCCAAAAACCTTTTTTTTAGATTTAACCCCTTCGCGCCCAGCGCCGTACATGTACGGCGCTGGGGCGATGCGGGCACATGACGCCCGCTCGCGGGTGCGGCGGGCGTCATGGCCGGCAAGTCTCTGCTGTTTCTAACAGCAGAGACTTGCCGCTACTTACCGCCATCGGCGGCGTCTTCCTGGAGCCTAGATGCGTGATCACACGTGATCACGGATCTAGTTGCGTCTCAACCCGGAAGCATTCGCTTCCGGGTGGTGTACAGACACCCCGTGTGGCCAATCGGGGTGTCTGTACACCATATGAAAACTGTAATCCTCGCTGGTGAGGATTACAGTTTTCAAAGTGCAATTCTTATTCTGGCCACTAGATGGTAGGCCAGGATAAGAAATGAGCAATTCTTGGATTTCTGAGTCTATAAAATCCATGATTGCTCATAAAGAAAAAAAAAAAAGCCACAATATATCAGCCCATATTTGACCTTTCAAATAGTAAAAAAAATTAAAAATGTTAAAAAATATATAAAAAATAAAAAGATATAAAAGTTCAAATCACCCCCCTTTCCGTATAATTAAAAAATAAATATCTAAATAACAATAAATATAGACATCATGGGTATCACCGTGACCGAAAACGCCCGTACTTTTAAAATATAAAAAAAAAATTCCAATACGGCGAATTGTGTGGCGGAAAAAAGCGTCCAAATGGCGATTGCCGTTTTGTCACTTTTTTTAAAAAATAAATAAAAGTGATCAAAAAGTCATACACACCCCAGAATGGTATCAATAAAAACTTCAGATCGTCCCGCAAAAAAATGAGCCCCCATACAGCTCTGTACACATAAATACCAAAAGTTATAGGGGTCAAGATTTGACAAGGAAAAAAAAAAAAAAAAAAGGGCAACTTTCTAATTATTTTATCACTATGAAAACGCAGGAAAAACTATACATATTAGGTATTTCCGGATTCGTACTGACCAGTATAATGAAAGTAGCGGATCAGTTTTAATGCACATCGAACGCTGTAAATAAGAAACCCGTAGAACTGTAGCGGAATAGCGTTTTCTTTGCAATTTCACCCGGTTTGGAATTTTTTCTACCGCTTCCCACTACACCATATGCAATATTAAATGGTGGCGTTGGAAAGTACAACTTGTCCCGCAAAAAATAAGCCCTCATACAGCTATGTGAACAGAAAAATAAAAGAGTTATGGCTGTTTGAAGGCAGGGAGTGCAAAACGAAAATGCATAACCGAAAAATCTCCGGGCGCGAAAGGGTTAAGTTTATGAGAGGGCTCATTTTTTGTGGGGTGATTTGTAGTTTTCATGATACCATTTTGGGATGTGTATGATATTTTTGATGAACTGATGAAAAAACGGCAACTTGTCCATCTAGATTTTTCTGTAATATTTTTAAAAAACCTTTTATTTATTATTTATTTATTCTACTTATTTTAAGCCCTAGGGGACCTGCACATGCAATCTTTAGGTTACTTCTCCCATACACTGCTATGATTAATTTCAGTAGTGTATGGGAAATTCAATATATTCTTATGTAGCACTGCCACCTGTAGGTGTCCATGAGAACATACCTGTGATAGGCCTGATAGCCTCCAGCAGGCTCCAGTCTATCACCACCAATGAACAGCTTCCTTGATCTCAGCACGGATCTTTTCTTTGCCATATTCTGACCCCAATAACATTTTTTAGATTTAAGTTTGTGAGAGGGCTCATTTTTTTGTGGTGTGATTTGTAGTTTTCATGATACCATTTTGGGGTGTGTATGATATTTTTGATGAAGTGATGAAACAATGGCAACTTGTCCATCTTGATTTTTCTGTAATTTTTTTTTTAACTTTTCTTTCTTTCTTTCTTTTTTTTTTTTTAAGCCCTAGGAACCTGCACATGCGATCTTTAGGTTACTTCTCCCATACACTGCTATGATTAATTACAGTAGTGTATGGGAAATTCAATATATTCTTATGTAGCACTGCCACCTGTAGGTGTCCATGAGAACATACCTGTGATAGGCCGGATAGCCTCCAGCAGGCTCCAGTCTATCACCACCAATGAACAGCTTCCTCGATCTCAGCACGGGTCCCGGGAGTAGAGTGGATTGAATGAGAAATCTGGTCAATAAATGGGAGCCCACAAGTGATTTTAATGGCCAGTCAGGGCCTCTCTGCTGGTGACGCTACTTGCGCAATGCTGCGTACTATAGTACGCAGCGCTGCGCAGTTAGTTACCTATATACACACCTATACCCAAACCATAAACTCAGAGTCAGGTCTCGCAGGATCACGCTGGTTGACGGGATGACACAGCACACACCGGATGACAGGATTGGGAGAGAAGAAGAAGTCTGGAGCGGAGTGTATGTAAGCATATTTTTTGTCTGTGTGTGCACAGGGGCCCGGGGCCAAAAAAAAAATAACATACCGGTATATATTCAGAGGGGCCAAAAATGACATATATGTTCAGTGGGGGCAAAAATAAGACCTACCCCAATAATAAGCCCTAACCCTTTTTCCGGGGAAACATGGTAAGTAACTGATGTCTCCTCTGTTAAAAATGTGACTTTCCTGGCCAGCCATACATATTAGAGGTGGGCAGGGGTGCATCTGCCATGAGGCGAGCTGAGCTGCTCTCCTCAGGTGACGCCACCTAGTGGGAAGGGAGGGTACAGCAACAGCACTAAATAATTTGAAATATAAATCCAACACAAGGCAGAGGGATGCATGTCCTGGGCTGGTCCTGTCTTTGTGCGGGCAGATGAGCAGCCATGTGAAGATGTACAGGTGGGGGTGGTGCTGCGCTGGTTTGTTTGTTAAATATGGCATGTGCCAGGAGGGCAACCTTCTATGTATCTATCATGCATATGGGGGCCTCCCACTTCTCTCCTTCAATGGCATATGTCTCTAAGGCCCCAGAAATCCTGGGTAACAAACCTTGGAGAGGTAAAGGTTTTTTTTTTTACTTTGTTGTTCCAGAAACAGTCTCCTGGTGGCGTCCTAATTCCCTGCAAACAAAAGGATCGGGCATGTTGAATTTAAACTGCCCGATCCTTCTGTTCTCAGAGTCCTGAGAGGCAACAGTATACAAGAGGTCAGGTATCACTGCACAGATGAGCAGATTTGGTATTAGTCTGGGAAAGCTAGGTGACATTTGATAGTTATGAGAGCTCTGATTGTAGTCATACTGATTGTTATTCAGCTTTTCCAGAAACAGATATAAGGAAGAAAATGTTTTACTATCACTTTCAACAGGTTGACAGAGGACAACGATATGTCTGGAACGGGATTTTTAACAAGCACTTACAGAATAGCTATGTATTTGCTAGATTAAGAGCTCCCTCTAGTGGTTGAATGTGTTTGGACTTCCTAGGACTTGTAATTCTGTCCTCTAATATCCCTCTCCATATAATGACCACTAATGCCCCATAATAACAATCTGGACATGCTGAGAGTTGCATCTCTATCCTCTCATATCCTTCTCCATGTAATGGCCACTAATACCCCACGATAACAGTCTGGATATGCTGGGAGTTGTAATTCTGTGTTCTTATATCCCTCTCCCTATAATATCTGCTGATGGCCCATTGTAACAGTCTGATCATGCTGGGAGTTGTAGATCTCTCTTCATATTCCTCTCCATGTAATATCCACTGATGTCCCATAATAACAATTTGGTCATGTTAGGAGTTGTAGTTCTGTCCTATATTTTTTTTTTTTTTAAGACTATGCATCCAGACTATTCATCTCCAGCTGTGCCTGACAACAGTCCACTGTATGAAATCCGTCTGAACCAGCTATTTAACGTATACGACACGTGTTTACGTGAAATGTAAGACAAAAACACCATGTGAACACAGCCTTGCACATTTGAGTAGTAGCGAATATCACTAGAAAGGAAGAGCTGATAGATATCTCACAGATAGGGAAGATTTCTGTCAGAATAAGCATTTTCTCTCACTGGCTGTCACTAAAAAAACGTTGTTTGGGTTATATTTGTATATTTGAGTGGAGAGGGGAAAATCTGCCTTGCTGTGGCACTATTTAGGAATGTGGAGGGGGATTTATCTTGGTAGATTCAGGATTCTGCAGTCTATTACAGCTCTACATTGTAACCAAATCTATTTGTACTATTACTAACAAGGAGATTCCTTCCAACAAAATATCCACTCTCGGTGTAGACAAAAGTTATCCACACTATAGCCCCTCCTCCAACACTTCATAGCCTGAGAGGGGGAGAAGGCGGGATATAGACATGGCTACAGCCTGACAGAGCAATGCACTGCTTTTCTAGTTTATTTTTCATGGTTTGCAATTGTGATATCTGACAAAACAACAGCAAATAACAAAGACACATAAGAAGATTACGTTACATTTTGTTGGTTCTTTTTTATGTTTGGATTCTGACTTTAGTTCCCCTTTGTTGACTTCATTGCATTATAGGACGGTGACTAAGCTTTTAGGGAAATCTAATGGAAAAACAATTTCATGCAGCCCCCACTAGGGGGAGCTTAATGCAAAGAGATGTACTCAGCCTCCATTTTAGTCACTGTATAAACTCCTGTGCTCCCTCTAGTGGTGGCTGCAGGCAGTTTTGTAAACACAAAGCCTTAGACATAGATCTGTATGGGGAGATTTATCAATGTCTTTATGCCAGTTGTATGGTGCAAATACATTGGGAAATATGGTGTTCACAGCGTCATATTTAGGAAGCACCTGTTCCACTTTTTCCAAGTGGGCAGGGGACGCAACTTTTTTTTTTCCTTACATTTTTTTAATTAATTCATCTTCCACATATTAAAGAGTGATGATAAATTCCTCATTAATCTGGGGCCTTGCACTTTTTGCTCCATGTTACCCTGGGTTGATTGTCGCACGTGTACCGGATGGGGCAGGGAGGGGCCATACTAAGCTTTACTATGGGTGCTATGAGATCTTTGCAAGCCCGGTTCCTATGATAATAACATCTAATTAATTTGTCTTAATCTGCAGGGTCTTATAAACTCTCATTGAAGTGAAGGCAATGGCAGCCTCGTGGGTGATATCGGTGATAATAACAATCAGCGTGATCTGGATTAGACTGACTGCATCAAGTCGCGGTAAGTTAGGATAATTGCGATAATTGTTGCGATAATTGCAGGTTGTTAGGACATGCTGGGAGTTGTAGTTTTGCAACAACTGGAGAGCCATAGGGTGCAGACCACTGAACTAAAGTAATGATAATCATCTGTATAAGGAATTCCATCAGTTCATGGATATATGGGACTTAGATATTGATGACTTATCAGATCAGTGGCGGGTCTGACTCCTGGCATGCCATTGATCGCAGGCTCCATTGACTGTGTGATGTCTGGCGCCAAGGCACTTCAGTTCAGATCCCATTCATTTCAATGTGATCTGAGCTGCAGTACCCCAGCACGGCCACTACACAGTGCACGGAGCTGTCTGCTTCCAGCAAGGGCGGCTGATCAGCGGGGGTGCTGGGTGTCGGACCGCCACTGATCTGATATTGATGACCTACCCAAGGACAGACCATCAATATCTGAGTTTTGAAAAACCCCTTTAATTATTAATTATTTAACTATGTATTTCCTTTATTTACAACTCAAGACATCCCGAAGATTACCAATTTGGACTGTGTGAATGATTTTGATAAGAAAATAGTTTGTTTTTGGGAAGTGATGAATGGAGATGCCAACTGCAGTTCCGATTTCCAATTAAAATACACAGATTTCACCAAAACGTAAGTCACTAAAGCGCTGATGGATTATAAATGAATCCAATAAGACCCGTCTCTATAATGTGGAGACAGTGTTGGAAAAAAAAAATATTTTTGAAAGTTTTTTTTTTTTTTTTGCATTTTTTGCAGAACTAAGTATTGCCAGGATCTAAATAATGAATACAATGGAAACACCCGAGTGCCCAACAAATGTATCTGCAACATCAACGTGTTAGCCATCATAGCAGAGGAGCAATATGACATCGAAGTTGAATCACAGGGGCAAAGTCTGCGAAACACAACAATGCATGCCTTCTCTACTGGTAAGATATTTCCAGCTAAACTTGCGCCCATCTTCTGAGGATCCTAGAAAAATCGCTCAAGAAGTGCATAGCGAGGTGGCTGCCACCTTTTCAGGGGTTGTACGCCCTCAAAAAACCCATAGAAAACCCCTATTATGGAGTTTTGAGCTCACAAAAAGAGGGAATTCAGAACACTCACCTATTAGCCAGAGTGGTGACAAAGGGTTCTGGAGGACCCAGCACATCAGTGAATTACATAGACTGCCCATTGATTCCAGTAAGAAGAATGTAATACTTTCTCTCGCCTGTGGTGGCACTGCAGGGAAAATGAACATTTGCTGCTGGGTTCTCTTACCGATTACAGGTGATTAATAGACAACTGTTAAAGGGGTTCTCCGGGAATTAAGAAAATGAAAATACTTAAATATTACTTTATTATAAATATATTTCCAAATACCTTTCATTAGTTATAATGGCTCGTTTTGACAGGGGAAATTAGGAGAAATAAAATGGCCGCCGTCCTATTAGTAAACACAGAACCATTGCGGACCGCAGTTCACTTGAATGGGGTCCGCGATCCGCACCTGAGGGTCCGCAACGCAAAAAAGTAGTGCTTGTGCTACTTTTTTGCGGTGCGGAGGCACGGCCAGAAACACCGCAGAAGCACACCATAGTGCTTCCGCGGTGTTCCGATCTGTGCCTCCACTCCGCATCTCCCGGATCGCGGACCCATTGAAGTTAATGGGTCCGCGATCCGTGATGCGGGCTGCACATGGCCGGTGCCCGTTTATTGTGGACCCGCCGTATGCGGCCCGCAGCACGGGCACGGCCGGCACACGTTCGTGTGCATAAGCCCTTAGGCTCAATTCACATGTCCTGTTTTTCTTTCCTGATTCGATCCTGATTTTTTCAGGACCCATTGAAATGAATGGATCCAGATCAGGATCAGGATCGAATCAGGAAAGAAAAATAGGACGTGTGAATGGAGCCTTATTAGGACCCGAGTCTCTGTACTTCCTTGCTAAAGTGTGCATTCAGAAGGAGTACATGGAGGGCTCCCACATAGCTGTCTTCACATCTCTTATAGACTTGATTTAAATTCTCAAAGAGGACCCATCCCCTCTACTGACATGTTTGGTTTAGTAACTACTTGCATCCCCCATGTAATAAATATCCTGGAGCATCTATTCTTAGGACTCTATGTTGTGCCATTCCTTTATTATTCCTGCTGGAAGTTATGAACGAAATGCTAGCAGTTTGCATTAAAGGTCCAGCTGGATGTTACCTATTGGGGTGTGTCCCTGCACATCCTGACGCTGGCAGCTTTGATTGGATGGCTGTGCAGAGACACCCCAGTCCCCACTGGTAGCACCCATCTGAATCTTCAGCGCAAACTGCTAGCAATTCATTCATAACTTCTAGTAGGAATAATAGAGGAATGGCAGAACATAGAGTGCTGTGGAATTGTTATTACATGGGGAATGCAAGGAGTTAATAAAATGGACATGTCAGGAGAGGGGACGGGTTTTCTTTAAATCAAGCTCATCTGCAATACCAGTCACAGCCTATGGACAAAAGTGGCGCCATTTCTCTGCAAACAAAACATATAATTTTTTATAATCTCCTACAATCCCCCTAATCTGTGCCCTTTATATCAGCTGGTCAGACACATCCCAGAAGACACATGTCAATGCTTCAGAGATTTCAGGGGCCTCGTGTGATATTATAGAAGTTTTCCTGTAGCGGATCAGTTCCAATAGTTATATTGGGGAATTGCTACGTAAGCGACCTCCTGAAACAGTCTCGCGGGCTCCGCTCAGGTGACGAGGTCCTGCACTGACACGGCTCTGCCTTTCCTGTCACCCTTCCTCTTATCTCACCAGTTTTTCCGGTTCCTCTGTCACACATCTGATTTTTTTTTTTACTGGAATCCGCCAATGTTTGATTTTTTTTTTTTTTCCACAGTTAAACCGAAACCTCCATCAAAATTATGGGTGAACCTGACAGATGCAGAAAACGGGGTCGCACATTGGAAAAGCAATTATGAATCCTCCTTCATTGCAGGAATGCTGACCTTTCACATCCAGTTCATCTCCAAGGAGGATGAGAAAACGGTAAATGGCAGTCGTCTTCTATCCTCGCCACTTAGAATACCCTGCTTGCTGTCAGTGAACGGAAACATTCTTGAAGGCTGGAAACGTGCAGCCCTACCAGCATGTTCACACGCCGCTTTTTTAATCTGGATTTCGCGCAAAATTCACCTAAAGAGTAAAATAAGTGCCCACTGATTTAAAGAGGAATCTGTGCGCGCAGAACTAAATACTGTGTTGAAGACGTGTCAGTTCTTGAAGCAGGCTGAAGGGCTTAATCCACACGTGGACCCTGCAGCGACTCCTCAGGATAGGTCATCAGTATCTGATCAGTGGGTGTCTGACACCCGGGACCCCCGCCAATCAGCTGTTTGAGAAGGCACCAGCGTTCCTGTGAGCGCCGCTACCTTCTCTCAGCTTACCGAGCACAGCGCCGAACATTGTATAGCGGCTGTGCTTGGTATCGAGCTTCTCCTAGGCCGCATGACCGATGAACGTGACGTCACTGGTCTAGGAAAAGCTGAAAGAAGGTCGCGGCGCTCACAGGAGCGTCGGTACCTTCTCAAACAGCTGATCGGCGGGGGTCCCGGATCATCAGTAATTAACTCCCGGAAAACCCCTTTAATTATATCAAAACCACAAACCTCTCTTCTGTCCCGATGGTTTGTTGCAATGTATCAGTGATGGTGAAATGTATCAAAGTACAGGCTGTTTAGCTTACAGGGGTTTGTCTAGACTGGATACATTGTAGCAAATTGTTAGATAGATAGATAGATAGATAGATAGATAGATAGATAGATAGATAGATAGATAGATAGATAGATAGATAGATAGAAGAGATGATGGATGGATAGATAGATAGATAGATAGATAGATAGATAGATAGATAGATACCGTAGATATGAGAGATGATGGATAGATAGAACATTTTCTGCACTCAGTGTTCGTTTAACCAGCTGAATTTACTCTGCAGATAGAAGAATATTTTCTTCCACAATTAGAAACTCAATTCACGTTCAGTAAGAGACAGCTGAGGAGAGGCCATGAGTACAGAGTGAGAGTACGGACAAGACACTCAAAAGGACGGCAAAAGAAGGAAATCTGGAGCGAATGGAGTCCGGAGGTTGTGTTCAGAAACGGTAAAGACTTTCAGATGTGTCATCGTTTAATTAAGGTTATAAGGGTGTAATTAACATTCAAGAGATCAAAAAACGAAAACAGAAAATATTCACTCTAACATATGAGCTGGTTACTGCAGCATTCACTTCAGTGGGAGCAGCGCTGCAGTAACCAACTTCTCCACTACACAATGGATGGCGCTGTGATTCTGGAGCTACTGCAATCATTGGCTGAGGGGGTCACTGTTGTGGCCAGTGATTGGCTGGGTGGGCATTTCCTGCGTGTCAAGAGGGAGCAGGTATTACCAGGATAGGTCATCAGGATGTAAATCCCAGAGAACCCCTTTAACAATCTTTTTGCCCTATTGCATACAGGGAGTGGTGGGGGGGCTCCTGCTACAGCCAGTTGTCTTATGGCCAGACATAGGCCTAGGACACAAATAGAAGATTTCTTGTAATATGAGGCAAAATAGGACCAAAGGAAGGAAGGAGCTGGAGATTGGAAGAGATGGGATATTAGTTTATTTATTTAGCATGCTCTCTGTGAAAGATCTCTCTTGCTCTTTTTCAGTGGTTGTCCTGAGAACTGACTCTACTTTTGTCTTCTTCTAGATTATAACCTAACCATAATGGACTTTAAGTGGGTCATCATCCCAGCCATCTGTATCCTTGTAATAGTGCTCAGTGTATTCTGTTACTTCTGTGTACTCAGGTGAGAGAAAAATACCAGCCCACGACTAACCCATCTCATCTTTCCTATATACCAGCCCACGACTAACCCATCTCATCTTTCCTATATACCAGCCCACAACTAACCCATCTCATCTTTCCTATATACCAGCCCACAACTAACCCATCTCATCTTTCCTATATACCGGCCCACTTCTAACCTAGCTCTCCTATATACCGGCTAACTACTAACCCATCTCATCTCTCCTATATACCGGCCCACGACTAACCCAGCTCTCCTACATGCCGGCCCACGACTAACCCAGCTCTCCTGTATACCGGCCCACGACTAACCCAGCTCTCCTATATACCGGCCCACTGCTAACCCAGCTCTCCTATATACTGGCCCACTACTAACCCAGCTCTCCTATATACCGGCCCACTGCTAACCCAGCTCTCCTATATACCGGCCCACTTCTAACCTAGCCCTCCTATATACCGGCTAACTACTAACCCATCTCATCTCTCCTATATACCGACCCACGACTAACCCAGCTCTCCTATTATGCCGGCCCACGGACTAACCCAGCTCTCCTGTAAACCGGCCCATTACTAACCCAGCTCTCCTATATACCGGCCCACGACTAACCCAGCTCTCCTATATGCCGGCCCACGACTAACCCAGCTCTCCTGTATACCGGCCCGTTACTAACCAGCTCTCCTATATACCGGTCCCACGCCACGACTAACCCAGCCTCTCCTATATACCGGCCGCGACTAACCCAGCTCTCCTATATACCGGCCCACTGCTAACCCAGCTCTCCTATATACCGGCCCACTGCTAACCCAGCTCTCCTATATACCGGCCCACTGCTAACCCAGCTCTCCTATATACCGGCCCGCTACCAACCCAGCTCTTCTATATTTCCCGGCCCACTGCTAACCCAGCTCTCCTATATACCGGCCCGCTACCAACCCAGCTCTCCTATATACCGGCCCACTGCTAACCCAGCTCTCCTATATACCGGCCCACTGCTAACCCAGCTCCGCCCCATTGCAGTGAATGGGACTGAACTGCAATACCAAGCACAGTACTATACAAAACACTACTGTGAGTGCCCATGTCTTCTCAAATAGCCGATCAGCTGGGGTCCTGGGTGTCAGATCCCCACTGATCAGATACTTAAAAACTATCCAGAGGATAGGTCATCAGTTCAAAAATTTCAGAAAACCCTTTTAAGTTATTTCTTCTTCCCGTCTCCATGGTGTTACGCTACCCCCTATGTCTCTACACTTCGTGGATGCAGTTTTGCCCAACTTCATTGTTTAGTTATTCCACGTGGATCATAACAGTTTACTTCAATGTACGATATATTTCTTACATGTGCTTTACTTTAACTGTGGAATATTTCTCTGTACATAAATTTTATTAATCTTCATCCATCTCACAGAACCAAGGAAAAATGGTGGAATAACATTCCAGATCCTGCAAGGAGCAAACTAGCCGAGAGCCAACTGATACCGGTGAGTGAAGGAAGAACAGAGAATGCCTTAGGCTCTAGCTACCATACAGTCTGAGAAGATTGAGAGTCTACATATATCACTTTATGTTATATAGAGTATTATACTATAATAGTATATATATATTCATGGGCGTAGTAGACCTATGCATACACATAGGTGTCCCTGTAGGAGACATTTATGGGCCTCATTGATAAAGTTGAGCATGGCTTGAGCTCTGATGAATGGGTGTGCCATAACTACACCCAGAGATCCAGTTTAATGGATGTCTGGTATTGACATCCCATTTTAAAGTACCCCCCTTTAGGGCATTTTGAGTTAATAGAGGGGGCACAAGTTCAAGACTCTCATCTTTTGGCCACAACCATGTCTCGTTCTGAAAGGCCCAGAATACCTGTGGTATACATTAACAGTCCATTGATTGGAAGGTTGGTTGTAATTCCTCATTTCCCCCTGTGCTGGCGCTGTAGTCAAACGAAACACTTGCAGCTGGATTCCTCCGCAGATTGCACCTGATTGCTGAGGGATCTCTGTGGTCATAGGTGAATCAGACATCTTTCATAGAGAATATCCTTCAGGTATCTCATTGGATGCTGGTTCATAGGGGGTCAGCCAAATAGCATGTATGATTATAGTAAAACTAAATAGATATCTAAATCTAAACGTTAAATATAATTATATCAATCACATGACCTTGTGTGACAGAGAAGGTTCTAGAACCTGCGTTAGGTAGACGGAGCATCCTGATCTATAATATAAGACTGGCCTGTGGAGAACAATTTATATTCCTAATGTTTATCCTTTCTGCCTTTTAGAAAAATCATTTGAAACCAACTGGAAAGCCTAGTGCTGGAAAATCATGGTGAGTTTCTGCTTCATTGGTGGAGATGGTGTCTTCTTGATGAACCTTCATATTTATATTTCTAACATTTTCTTCCTCTGCCCAGTAGCAAATGTTTGAGCCAGCTCATCAAAGCCCACAGTAAGTCCAAGTATGAACAAGTCACCAAGGAATATCCTGCCAAAGACAGTCTAAACTTCATGGGAAATATTATTTTTGAACCCGAGAAAGTTTATATTGAAACCTGCATCCATCTGTATCCTAGAGAAGATGACAATTTACATCGGGAGGACTCGCCTGAAGATGACGAAGAAGACATACATCTGATGCCCACAGACTGGTCTATTGGAATGATGTTTGATGATATTTTAGGTAAGGCTGAAGCACCAGAACAGGTTCATGTGGACAATGCATTTGGAAGTTTTGGGACATCAATTCTAAGGGACAATTTTCAGAAACATCTGCCAATTTCCATGATCTCCCAGGAATCTGGATATCAAAGCTATGATTCTGACGATTCTCCAGGGGATTCAAAATCATATGGGCCAAACCCATATCTTGACCAAAATTCTCTCATTCAAGGTGATTTTTTACCATATGCTCCAGTACCCAACATTATTGAGGGTGAATCTCAAGTAGGCAAAGAAGATGCATTTGTAAACTCTGGCTACAACAGCTTTGCTAGTGCTCTAGCCGAAGCTACATCCAACATTATGGAAGGAGACAACATATCAGTGTTTTCCTTGGGCACAACATTTTGCCAACCTAATTACCGCCATTCGTTGCAGAATCCAAAAAGCATTCTGTATTACAACAAAATGTGTTTTCCAACTTACGAGGATGATGTTCGACCTATCATAACTCCACATCTGACCACAGAGTAGAGACATGTCCCAGTTCTGTATCTGAAGGACCTGGATATCAAAGCTTTAACCAAGCCGTTCAACAAGGTGATACGTCCAGTATCGTCAGTACCACTTGCCTTGTTTTTGACTCTGGGTACAAGCCCTTTGAAAGCTTTACAAGAATCTCTACCAGCAGTGTAGACAATATCAGCGATTCTTCAGAGCTTGACGATCAGTGTCCTTACGAAGACTCAGTTAACAATTATGAAGACCTTCAACAAACTGGAATGGTCAACGGTGGGACAGATGAGTGGACAGATACTCAAAGTTCTGAGCTCAACTTTTTTTCTAGGAAATATCCATCCTATTCTGAAACATTAGGAGACGAACATACGGGTTTGGGAGGCCTGCCTACGGACATTCATTGTGGCATCCACAAGGCATTAAAAGAAACTGATGAACCTTTGGCTTTGACCTTCGACATAATTGATCATTTGAGGAATTTTGCAAACATGCCAGAATCCAGAATATCCCTTGGTTTACAGTTTTTTGGATTACCTACAAATATTACATCCTTCCCGTGTTTACTGGATGAGATACCAAACATTCATAACCATCTTCTGGATAAGAACAGCCTTGATACCGAGAAGGGCTTCTCTATGAAGTTTGAGAACATGTCCTATTTTGTCCCTCTTCATCGCTTAAGGGCAGAAGGTTACAGCCAAACAAATAACCACTTACTGGTGCAGCATAACAATATAGACAACGAGGGTAATTCATATATGAAGATAGCATTGTGGTAGACTAGATATAGCGGATATAAACATATATGGACTAGGTTCTGGGTCAGAAAATAATGGGTGCAGCTTATGACCATTATATGGTGTCCGCCTTGAGCATGGCAAGGTTTGCCCAGAAAAGCGGTTTGCTATGACTGAAGGAAAGGTCTCTGAGAGGGCCCAAATTTAAAGGGATTATCCCATGAGTAATGTAAAAAATGAAAAATCAGACATCACCAAGTACATGACAACCTCTTTCTAACAAAGCTAGAACCAGCCCTGTACCTCACATGGATCCAGAGATCTCCACATTCATTGCTCTACTAGATTTATATCAAGCTGACAGCTCAAGGGGAGTGTCTTGTCTGCTACAGCTAAGGGGGCGTGTCTCAGCTCTCCTCCTATCACAACTCAGGAGGCAGTTGAAAGATGAAACTGAGCATGTGTGGCCTTCTTAGTGAGCAGGACAAAGAAATAAGAAAAAAAAAACTAACAGCAGGTGGCGCTATACAGATACATTGTACTGAATAACTCAGTGGATATGCTAATTTTTAATTACATGCAATTACAAAAAGATTCAGATGCATGGGCTGGTTTGAAAACTGCAGAATATTTTTCATGGGACAACCCCTTTAATGGTACACATAGTATTGTGGCAAAGGGCTCGGCGTCAATAACATCACTTACTATGTACAAGTAGCAACTGTGAAGAATTTAATTTTCGGATTGTTGATAGGGGTGTTGCCATGCCTCACACAATACAATGGCATTTATATAATGTGAAGTAAAAACTCCACTTTTAATGTTTTTAATGTACATGTAGAGGCTAAAAAAACGCACAAGTTAAAGGAGTTATAGTACATAACAACCTCTTCCTAACAAAGGTAGAACCAGCCCTGTACCTCACATGGATCCAGAGATCTCCACATTCATTGCTCAAATTAATGTTCTTCAGGTTGGCAGCTTGAGGGCGTATACTTTCTGCTAAAGCGCTCTCCCTATGACAGCTCAGGACGATGTATCCTTTATGGGGGTGGGGTGTCGTTTCTGCTGCAGCTCTTTCCCTGTAACCGTCTCAGCGACTTAAATTAGATACAGCTGGTGACCTTAGTGAAGTGGACAGAGAAATCAGGAAAAGAGCAAACTGCAGGTGGCGCTATACATGCAGATTTTATTTTGATTAAGTCACTGGCTATACTTCTTTTTTTTTTTATTACATGCAATTATAAAAGTATTCAGATCCAGATGCTCGTTTGAAAAATGTAGAATGTTTTTGGTGGGACAGCACTTTTCATGTTGTACAGTTGCTTATAAAGATATTTTTATATGAGCACTATTAAAACACTATAATCTCAGTGGCCCTACACCTTTTATAACAATATGTGCGCCAGAAAACTGATGCAAGTTATACATGAAACCTAAGCCAGCGCCTTGCTGGCAGAAATGTCATTTTCTGGTGCAAGGACCTGCAGGGATGCACCTCTTAAATTTTATACATTGCACACCAGTGGTGTCAGTCTTAATAAATCTCCCCTGAATCATTTATTTAAAATATCAAGGCAAAGCTGTATATATTTAAAGTAGCTGCTTCATTCTTTACTGCTCCTCCATTGAAATGAATGGAAACCCTAAGAGAACAAGCATGTATTGCTAGCCCTCAATATGCCTACAGTCATGTGAGTGTCCCTACCTGATTGTAGGAGCATACTAATCCTAACATGCACAGAAGTTATAGGGAAAAGACTAAGGGAGTTGATACTGGCAGACATCGATATATGGGATCTCCTCCAATCCAGGAGGAGAGACCATGAAGTATGAATTTGGGTCGCCATCTCCATGGTCTTTGAAATGGCTGGGTTTAGGCCCCTTTCACACGAGCGGGAGACTCGGACGTCTCCCGCATCGTGTGCCGTGTACTGAACTCCCGGCACTGAACGGGGGTTACATAGCATCATAAATCAGTATAATGCTATGTAACCCCCGTTTAGTGCCGGCACACGATGCGGGAGACGTCCAAGTCTCCTGCTCGTGTGAAAGGGGCCTTATAGTTATAGTAGGAAGAGCAGCTCTGGAGCAGAAACTGCTGCTCTACCAAGTGAAACACTGAGCAGAATCAGAGAAGAGGGCCAGTTATAAGTAAAAAAAAAATATATAAAAATAAAAATTATGAAATATTACTACCATGCAAATGTACCATAAATAAAGTACTGTGAATATCCCAGGAATGGAATATCTATACAAAAACAAAGCTTCTGTCCATAACTTGTCACAATATTGGCGCGTCCTGTTACACGTGGCTTTATCTGGTGTGTATGGTAAGGTATACCTATATTGAGTCCTTGAGCAATAAAGTTATACCATCACTAGTCTGTAGTCATTCCTCTGTAAACTAATTACAGGCTGCTCAATACGGTGGTCCATAGTTTGTACAGATTGTATATTTAGGACTATGTTCACACTGGTTTTAAGGTCCGTTGCCCTCTGATGGCCATGAGAGTAGTCTGGTGGAGCCGTCTGACCAAAATGAAAAATTAATTACAGGCAGGGGTTGTGTTAGAAAGAAGTTCACTCACCTTTTGACAGTCCTGCCTTCTCCATTCATGTGACTGCTGCAGCCAATCACTGTGTAACAATGGCATGTGGCCGCAGAGGCTCAGAGCTTCGGTGCCGCTCTTGCACATAGGACCAATGAGGTCAGTGTTTGGGTTTGCGACAGCCATGTGACTGGGAATGAAATATCATCAGATTTGGTCTGGCAGGAGCCAAGGTGCTGGAATGGGAGGACGTTCAAAAAGTGACTGATGTTTTGACATGACACATCCCTGCCCGTCATTTTGGTTGGGCAACCTCCTTAAAGTGTAACTGTCATTCTTTTTTTTATTTTTGTAATGTATAGGGGCAGTGATACTGACCATTTTTGTAATATACTTTAATTACTGAAATCGTACATTTCTATTACAAAAATAGCTCTAAAGTGGCCCGTTTTGAGCCTTAGCAACGCCCCTTTGTCTTCTCTTTACATAACAGTGGAGACTTGCTGACACTGACTGTGTTATGTAAACAGAAGACAGAGGAGCGTTGCTAAGGCTCAAAATGGGCCACTTTAGAGCTATTTTTCTAACAGAAATGTATGATTTCAGTAATTAAAAGTATATTACAAAAATGGTCAGTATCACTGCCCCTATACATTACAAAAAAAAAAAAAAAAAAGAATGACTGTTACACTTTAAAGGCTGTAGTTCTGTTCAAGTCGATGCAGTTTTCTCTTTTACGTCAAAGCCAGAAACGGATCATAAACTGCGGACCAGTATAAAGGAGAGACTGGTTCTTCTCTTCTTGAATCCATTTCTGGTATTGACTCCAAAAGTTGAGTGGAAAAATCTGTGCAAACCCAGGACAAGGGAAGACAAAGTGAAAATCAATCGCAACACAGATTATCACCACTAGGTGGCAATGCAAGCTCAAGCTCTTACCATTCTTCATATATAAGTAAGGCTACTTTCACACTTGCGTTTTTGCTGGATCTGTCATGGATCAGCAAAAACGCTTCCATCATGATAATACAACCGTCTGCATCCGTTCTGAACGGATCCGGTTGTATTATCTTTTAAATAGCCAAGACGGATCCGTCATGTACTCCATTGAAAGTCAATGGGGGACGGATCCGTTTTCTATTGTGTCTGAGAAAACGGATCTGTCCCCATTGACTTACATTGTGAGTCATCACGGATCAGTTTCTTCATGCAGACACCAAAACGAAGCAAGCAGCGTTTTAGTGTCCGCCTCCAAAACGGAATGGAGACTGAACTGAAGCAAAACTGATGCATTCTGAACGGATCCTTTTCTATTCAGAATGCATTAGGACAAAACTGATCAGTTTTGGACCGTTTATGAGAGCCTGTGACGGATCTCACAAACGGATCCTTACAACGCAAGTGTGAAAGTAGCCTAAACGGCATGAAGTACTTAAAGGGCTAAGATTAGGCAGATTTAGGCTTGCAAATGGAAGGAGCACAGTGTCCTGTCACATAGCATGGAACCTCACCGCTCGGTGTAGAGTGCGTTACATGAAACATTTAAAGGGGTATTCCTGTTGTGTGAAGTTATCCCCTAGCCACAGAATGGAGGATCACTATTAGATCGGTGCGGTTCCTACCGCTGAGACCTCACTAACGAGAACAGAGACACTGTACCCCATAGAGCCTCACAAAATGAATGTAGCAGGCGGTCGGGCATGCACCATTCATCTTTATGGGAGTTCTGGAGACAGCCGAGTACTGAGCTCCGCTATTTCCAGAACTCTATAGACATAAAGGGAGCAGCAGTTCACCTGCCCGTCCGGCCTATTCATTCATTTCAGGAGGCTCAACAGGATATGGTGTCTTCATTCTTGTGATCGTCGGGAGACACAGCGGAAGGACCCCCATTGATCTGATAGTTATCCCCCATCCTGTGACAGGGGATAACTTTTAACAACCAGAATACCCCTTTAATCAATGCATAATGAAGAGTTCTGCAGCTTTCTAATATACCATGTACTGCAGTTGCTCACTAGTCAAGATATCCGTTTGCTGTCAGTGAATGTGAATATTCTTGTTTACACTCAGAGGCCGGAAAACCTGTACAAACTTAAAGGGGGTTGTCCGAGTTTTTTTTTTGTCCTTTGTATGTTTCTAACTAGTCAAATACAACAGCTTTTCCATACATTTTCTGCTTCTAAAGCTGCTGGTTTCTCAGGTTTCAATGAGGGTCACATGACCTGTGATGTCAGCTTGCCTCCCTGCTAATCTTGCATTCGTGCAGCAGAGCCTGTACACGAGACAGCCCCCCGGGCTATCTGCTCTCTCCCTGGATTCTTTCAGATAAAACATTAACCCCTTCAGCCAGAACACACTGAAGGCTTTACAACAGCAGCTGCAGATGTAAAGAGACACAGGATCTGCTCTCCTCACCCTACAGACACAGAGCTGATCTGGAGGAGATCTGGAGAGTATTGTATTGTACAAGACAGGTAAGGGGTAAGATCCTGTGTGTATGAGCAGTGTCATTGTACAGCTGGGACTTGTAGTCCTACACATACAACATGCAGCTGAGTATTCCAGCAGACATGTCACTCAGGGCAGCACTTGTATTCACTCCCTGTGCAGAGCAGGAAGGGGGAGGGGCAAAGATTGTTATTACTGCATGTAAACAAAGACCAGAAGAGAACCAGGGAAATGAGGAAATATAGATTTTTTTTTGCCTAAAACTTGCTTAACTTAGTTATATACTACTGCCCATCAGATTTAAAGTACTATATATTTTTTTTTCATAACTCAGGCAACCCTTTTAGTGCGTTCTTACATTCACTACGTCCTGACGATGTGTGTACGTCAGGATCCAGTGCAGCGCTGTGTGGGCAGGCGGGTGACCACGGAGTGTGAGTTATAGCAAGCTCTTCTCTCACACTCTGTGGTCACATGGCACAAACGAATCATCGATGCAAAAAAATCTGCATCGAGGATTTTTTTTGTCGCGTTGATCGATTAATTCGAGTAATCGTTTCAGCCCTAATCAAAGTTATGCCACGGACAACCAAGACACCCGTGAAACAGCCTCACCATGTGGCCATACCTTAAAGGGGTTCTACGATAATAATGACATCTTACCAAGTGCCAGCAGCTCCCAGCTGCTCCGGTCCTCCACACAGCCCCCATCATCCGGACCCCCGCACTGTTTTCTTCCAGCGCTGCATGGTCATAGTCACATGCTCCTCTGCAGCCTCTTCAGTGGTGACTGCTTGTGGCCACATCACCGCTGAAGCCAGTCACTGGCTGCAGCTGAAAAAAAGAAAAACGGTGTGGGGACCAGATGATGGAGACACTGGAGGCAGTGAGGAGGTAAGTATGAATCCTTAGCTTAGTGGGGTAGGCTGCTGGCACTTGGTAAAATGTCAGTATTATCGGAGAACCCCTTTAATGACTCACCATCAGACGGCCTCAGCTGCAATACCAGACACATCCCATGGACAAGACAGGCGATGTTTCTGGGATAAAGCAGCCATGTCTTTATAACCAGTAAATCATATCAAGTGTTGGCTTTATTTTACTTATTACTTTACTATGCAACATTACAGACATATAAAATAAGATTTTTTTGTAACTTTACAATACAAAAGATTTCAAAAGATAAAAAATGAGAAGCTTATTATGAACATTTTTGTACAAAATATAAAAAAAATAAAAAAAAAATAAGGCCATGCCGTTTTATGATCGTCTTGATCTAGTGGCCGCTACGCTGTTTCCTCTCCTCTGTCCTGTTCTCGTACTGCTCTGGGATGTGGAAGGAATTTGGGAATTGGTCTGTGACAAACCTGTGAAGTAGATAATCAATCAATCATTAATTCTGTATAATGTTAATCCTGTTTTCTTGAAAAAAAGATTTATAATATCATGATATTAGTAATCCCTCTACTGCCAGGACGATGATATGAAGCTGTCTACTACTAAAGTTGATTAAAAACGATGGGCACCTTTACAGTCCAAAAAAGATTTTTACATACGTTTAATGGTTACCTTAAAGGCTATGTACACCTTTGGAGGCAATTTTTATTCAGGATAGATCATCAGTATCTGATCGGCGGGGGTCCGACACCCGGGACCCCTGCCGATCAGCTGTTTGAGAAGGCAGCGGCGCAGCAGGAGCGCCGCGGCCTTCTCTGTGTTTACCGCAGGCCCAGTGATGTCACGGCTAGTATCACTGGCCTGGGCGGAGCTAAGATCTGTTCACTTGAATGGAGCTTAGCCCCGCCCAGGCCAGTGATACTAGTCGTGACATCACTGGGCCTGAGGAATACACAGAGAAGGCCGCGGCGTTCTGATCTGATGAAGATTGGGGGTCTGATCTGAGGTCTGATGAAGATTGGGGGTCTGATCTGAGGTCTGATGAAGATTGGGGGTCTGATCTGAGGTCTGATGAAGATTGGGGGTCTGATCTGAGAGCTGATGAAGATTGGGGGTCTGATCTGAGAGCTGATGAAGATTGGGGGTTTGATCTGAGAGCTGATGAAGATTGGGGGTCTGATCTGAGAGCTGATGAAGATTGGGGGTCTGATCTGAGAGCTGATGAAGATTGGGGGGTCTGATCTGAGAGCTGATGAAGATTGGGGGGTCTGATCTGAGAGCTGATGAAGATTGGGGGGTCTGATCTGAGAGCTGATGAAGATTGGGGGGTCTGATCTGAGAGCTGATGAAGATTGGGGGGGTCTGATCTGAGAGCTGATGAAGATTGGGGGTCTGATCTGAGAGCTGATGAAGATTGGGGGTCTGATCTGAGTTGTCATCTGATGACGATTGGGGGTCTGATCTGAGATCAGATGACAACTGGGGTCTGATCTGAGATCAGATGACGATTGGGGGTCTGATCTGAGATCAGATGACGATTGGGGAGCTGATTTATGGTCAAATGAAGATTGGGGTCTGATCTGAGAGCTGATGACGATTGGGGGTCTGATCTGAGGTCTGATGACGATTGGGGGTCGGATCTGAGGTCTGATGAAGATTGGGGGTCTGATCTGAGGTCTGATGAAGATTGGGGGTCTGATCTGAGGTCTGATGAAGATTGGGGGTCTGATCTGAGGTCTGATGAAGATTGGGGGTCTGATCTGAGTTCTGATGAAGATTGGGGGTCTGATTTGTGGTCACATGAAAAATATTGTTTTCTTATTTTCCTCCTCTAAAACCTAGGTCTTAGGCCCCATTCACACGACCGTATGAATGGGGCCGTATGTATTCCGCAAAATTGCGGACTACATGCAGCCCCATTCACTTCTATGGGAGCACAGCTCCGCATAAAAAGATACGCACGGACAAGTATAGGCATTTTCAATGGGGCCGCACGGCGTGTGTTCCGAGCGCTGCGGAACACACGCCGGGCGGCCCCCGTATATTTGCGGGTCCGAAATAATGCGGACCCGCAAATATACGGTCGTCTGAATGAGGCCTTAGTCTTCATTCACACGACCGTATTTTGTTTCTGTGTCCGTTCCGTTTTTTTTGCGGACCGTATGCGGAACCATTCATTTCAATGGGTCCGCAAAAAAAACGGAAGGTACTCTGTGTGCATTCCGTTTCCGTATGTCCGTATTTCCGTTGCACAAAAAAGATAGAACATGTCCTATTCTTGTCCGTTTTGCTGACAAGGATAGGCATTGTTACAATGGATCCGCAAAAAAAAAACGAAACACGGATGCCATACGGAACGTCATCCGTTTTTTTTTGCGGATCCGCAATTTGCGGACCGCAAAACACATACGGTCGTGTGAATGAAGTCTTATGGTCAGGTGTGTTTTATATAGCGAAAAATACAGTACTCAACTGTACAGGCAGGCTTGCAAGATCCACGTTCACTTTGGTATATAGATAGGGTTCCTAAATAGGGGACCCCAACCTTACAACATCTATATGCCTCGATAGGGCATATGAACAAGGGCCGTTGCAATGGGTCATCCCCTTGAAATTCACAGAATTAATGCAGTTACATTTTTTTAAGTGCATTCCTTTACACCAAAACAGGGATGAATGGTATCAGTACATGTCTGCATCATTCAAATACTGATCTTACTGGGAATTTCCTGCGACCATGCTTCACTGCACTGGGGACAACGTGGCTCATTCTGTCCTTTGAAAAACTTTCCCAGGCAAGTCAAATGAATCTTGATGCCACAGTTATCACAGACCTGGCCCTAGAAATATAAAGAAAAGAGCCTGAAGTAATTCATTAACGTAAAAATCTTTAAAGGGGTTGTCAATGATTTTGATATTGATGGCCTATCCTCAGGATAGGACACAAACCATCCCCGCAGATCAACTGTGTCCCCTGTGTAGTGGACGGACGTGGTAACTGCAGCACTGCTCCTATGGAACTGAATGGGAGCGGCATAGTAGTTACCAGCTCTGCCCACTACACAAGGGACACAGTTATGTACTTCTGGCACCAGAGCTACAAGGAAACAGCCGATTAGTGAGGGGTGGAGGAGAATAGGCCATCAAATCAGAAACCTAGACAACCCCTTAAACCACCTAACTGTTTTGCCCGAATCCAGCTCGGGCAGTGTAAAAAGTAGCTAACTGGAGGGCTGCTTTAGATGGGGATATCTCCTCAATGGTAGCAGCTAGAAACATGCAACTGGTCTTGTATGAAAGGTGACAGCCCAGCTTTCATACAAGACCAGTTAAAGTCCAAGCAACAGAGGAGAAATCACTGTTAGAAATAAAGTCGGGAATAATCGCAAGTAAAACCTGTTTATAATTTCATTTTCAGCTGCATTCACAGCATCCTGTTCCGATCAGTGATGGCTTTCTCTGTCCTCAACATGTTGCTGTCATTTTGTCTTGTAGGAAAGCCTGGACTGTCAGCTTTCATACAAGACCAGTTGCATGTTTCTAGCTTCTACCATTCAGGAGGTAACAGCATCTAAAGCAGCCCTTTCCGCTCCAGTTAGCTACTTTTCCCACTGCTGGAGCTCCACTCTGGCAAAACAGTTAGGGGGGGTTAAGCCACATGAAACAAATAAATATCAAAGCCATTCTACTCTGCAGGAGCCTTTGGATAACATGGAAATCTCTCAATGGCACAGGGAGCCTGCTGATAGATTAGAAAAAAAAAAAACGCTCTTCAGAATTTTACATTTTAGGATCTATGTCCTTTCCACTTCACTTAAAGGGTTGTTCCAGAATGACAACCTGTCTCCAAGTAATAAAATGTATTTCAAGGAAACGCAATTCACTAATAACTACCAGGGCGTTACCTGAATAGCGACGTTGCGGCAGATATTGCAGGTCTTGACCATGTCCTGGTACGTGCTCTGTATATAATGTTCCATTTCCATTATGCAACGAGTGTGAAGGCTGTACTCTCCATCTTTCTAAAGATCATGAAATAAGTCAAAAAGGTCAATTAATCACACATACAACAAACATAAATGCGCAAAATGCCTTCTGCACTAATCTGTCACTGGATATGTATAATTCATATAATGTTATCACATACAAGATACTAACATGCAGTTACTGGGGACTAAAAAGTCACACTGATATAAATGAACAATTAAATGACAGTTTATATGTGGGTCCCACGTACTGACTGGTTCATTTTTTGTTTCTCTTGGCACGGTTAAGGCCTCTTTCACACTAGCGGCAGTCCGGATCCGGCAGGTGAAGGGTGCCGTCGGATCCGGACTGCCGCAGTGCGTGTGGGGCCGGCCCCACACATGTCACACAGTACCATATACAGACATAGACATACACACAAACACATACATACTTACATACTCCAGGCAGGCAGGCCGTACGTCTTCACGCCCAGGAGGTGCGCAGCTATGATGATTCCCCACAGCACCCTCTGCTGGGTGCTGTAGGGAATCGTCATGGCGGCGCGCCTCCTGGGCGTGAAGACGTGCGGCCTGCCTGCCTGGAGTATGTAAGTATGTATGTGTTTGTGTGTATGTTTATGTGTATGTCTGTCTGTATGTGGTTATGGATCCGTCCTGAACTCCATTGAAAGTCAATAGAGGGCGGATCCGTTTACCATGTTGGTCACACCAAACGGATCCGTCTCCATTGACTTGCATTGGGGGTCATTCCGGATCCGTCTTGGTGTGGATGCCTGGACCGGAGAGAAAACCGCAGCATGCTGCGGTTGGTTCTCCGGTCTGAAGATTGAACGGAATGCTTTCAGGAGCCTTCCGTTGTCTTCAGTTCAGTTTTGTCCCCATTGACAATGAATGGTGACAAAACTGAAGCATTTTCTTCCGGTATTGAGCCTATATGACGGAACTCAATACCGGAATAAAAAAAACGCAAGTGTGAAAGTAGCCTAACACATCCAATTTATAAAGTAGTCTAAAAAACTGGGAGTTCAAACAAGACTATCTATGTTAATCTCATCTTAAAAAGTGCAAGTCTCAGTGCTCAGAGCCACACCGATCTAAAAACTTTTAATATGTCTCTATGACATAAGCAAAACTCACAGAAACAAAAGGATTAAAAACATCCTGCATGATGTGATAATGATTGCGGATGTCAGTGGCTACATATATCAAAATAAATCACAGAAAAAGAATATTAGTGCACAAAAATAGATGCAAACAATATATACTGTATAAACTAAGACCTCATTCTGATATGATAAAATCTGAGACTCTTAGCCAATATATTTTGATCAAAACACATCTGTGCCCACCTACCCAGCGTCACGGTGGTCTCAGGTCAGGCGGTCCTACGCTAAACCTAACTATGCCGTTGGGCATCTATATCTAGGAGCATGGACGCTGCACATATAGGTGTGTTGCTCCTAGTGACCTCTATGTGCATACAGCAACCAATAAGAGGAGGAGCAAACACAACTATATGTACCACGCAATCAAGGCGCTCAATTTGATAGGAAGAGCAAAAGTGCACAAGAATGCTACTCATGATAAGCTAAGAGCGCATTCACACCATTCAAGAGCGCATTCACACCTGAAGGTGCCACTCCCTCAAGTACATGTTATAAACTAAGCAAAACTCACAGAAACAAAAGGATAAAAAACATCCTGCATGATGTCTTAGTTTATACAGTATATATTGTTTGCATCTATTTTTGTGCACTAATATTCTTTTTCTGTGATTTATTTTGTCTCTATGACATATCAAAAGTTTTTTGAAAAGTTAAAGGGGTTGTCTCACTTCAGTAACTGACATTTATCATGTAGAGGAAGTTAATACAAGGCACTTACTAATTTATTGTGATTGTCCATATTGCTTCCTTTGCTGGCTGGATACATTTTTCCATCACATTATACACGGCTCGTTTCCATGGTTACAGACCACCCTGCAATCCATCAGAAGTGGTCATGCTTGCACAATATAGGATAAAGCACTAGCCTTTGTGCACTCCCATGGTCCCGGCCACCAGAGAGGCTGATGCTTTTTCCTATATTGTGCAAGCACGACCACCACTGATGGATTGCAGGGTGGTCGTAACCTTGGAAACGAGCAGTGTATAATGTGAGGGAAAAATGAATCCAGCCAGCAAAGGAGGCATTATGGACAATCACAATACATTAGTAAGTGCCTTATATTAACTTTCTCTATATGATACATGCCACTTACTGAAGTGAGACAAACCCTTTAATAACCGTTGAAGTAACAACATGGCGGAAACATATCAATGAAAAACACGACTGATCCTAAAGTTTTGCACTTTTTAAGTCGAGATGAACAATCATTGATATTTTTATTAGAATGTCTGATGTACTGAACTACATTGAATTTGGATTTTTTTAAACATTCAAATGAGACAATCCTTGGGCTGAGTCTTTAGTTCATGTTCTCTACGTGTTCCCCCTGTACGTACAGTATCTATAAGCAGACACATCAACAATCATTGATAAGGGGAGCAGGAGTGGGGCTTGGGAAGCACTGGTTTCATGAACACGGTGGAGTAAAACTGAACCCGCTGTTTTATTTCTTCCCAGATATGAACCAAATGCAAAGCTATTTCTGTGTCTTTTAATATAATGGGCCAGAATTATCCTGATCGTGCGCTTCTGTTAAATGGGACAGATCTGTTTTAAGGCCAGATAAGTGAATTAAAGGGGGTGTCTGAACATTTAGAAATAGAAGAAACAGGATCCAGGGTGTAAATAAAATCCAAAAATTAATTGAAATAAATCCATTAAAACGTACATTCCCTTCTGGTACATTGCTGACATGTTTCAACCGACTGCAATGGTCTTGAAGGGGTTGTCAGTTATTTTTTTTGTTCTTTCTAATCAAATGTAAGGGCTTTACAATGCACTTACTGCATCTGCAGTGGCTCCTTTCTCAGATTTCACTGAGGGTCACATGACCTGTGATGTCAGCTTCTCTCCCTGCTCTGTTGATGTCTTGTACACAAGCCTGAGAGAGCAGGTCTGTGTCTGTTCAAAAGATGTCACTGTGCTGGCCACGTCCCACTGCATTGACCGAAATGATGCTGTCTGCCCTGTGTCTCCCTCCTACTGGAATCTTCAGGAAAGATTAAACCCTAACATCAGCAGCATAGACTCCGGGTTGGAGGCTTTGCAGTGCAGCTGCAGGCAGTAAAAAAAAACCACAGGATCTCCCCTCCTTATCCTGCAGACACAGAGCTGACAGACTGGAGGAGTTCTGCAGAGCATTGCACAACAACAGGTAGGGGGAAGATCCTGTCGGTATCAACAGTGTCACTGTACAGCTGGGACTTGTAGTCCTACACATACAACATGCTGCTGTGTATCCCAGCAGGCAGACATTTCACTCAGGTCAGCACTTGAATTCACTCCCTTTGCAGAGCAGGGGGAGGGGCAGAGATGGTTGTTATTGCAGGTAAACAAAGGGGCAGAAGAAAACCAGGGAAATGAGGAAATAGAATTTTTTTACAGTGCTTTATTTTTTCTTACATAACTCAGACAACCACTTTAATCTTAGCATGCTAATAGATGTACAGTAGCTGATGTGCTTTTTAAAGGGGTATTCCCCTCTCACAAATGTAGTTTGTATAGTTAGATATAGCCATACCAATATTATTACTAATAGAAAGTATTTATATAAAATGTACCGTTTAGAAGATTTACCTATTTGTATATCCATTGTCCACACACATCAGTCAGGCCGTTGCCCCTGGTTACGTCCACCGTGCCCATGTAGTAGTAGTGGCCGGCTTGCTCATTTTCAAACCCGCTCTGAGGTAACTGCTGTATTGTGAACACACATTACATGAGCATGAGGAGACACATCTTAGGGTTGTAGCATTTTTGTCTGCGCTTCCAAAACGCAAAGAAAAGCAGATCCTGTTCCAAGATCAATTCATCTCTATGGAGCAGGATCCGTTTATAAAGTCTGTGTTTTGGACGGATCGTGACCAAAGCGTCCAAAATGCAGATGTGAAAGTACCCCAAGATGTGTCTCTGCATGATCATGTAATGTGCGTTCACAATAACGCAGTTACCTCAGAACGGGTTTGAACAAGAGCCGGCCACCACTACTACATGACCACAGTGGTCGTAACCAGGGGCAACGGCCTGACTGATGTGTGTGGGACAATGGATATACAAATAGGGAAATCTTCTAAACGGTACATATTATATAAATACATTCTATTTGTAATAATATTGGTATGGCTATATCTAACTATACAAACTACATTTGTGAGATGGGAATACCTCTTTAATGGGTTTATTTAAATTATTTTTTTTATTTTATTTACGCCATGGATCCTATTTCTAGATTACCGAGTTGTGAGCAAGCAATGGATACCCATCCACATTATAGGGATGTCTCTGATGAGCGGGGGTCCAATGACTGATAACCCCACCAATCAAAAACAAGGAAGTCCTGTATGACTGGAGCAGTGGTTGAGCATCCACACTGTTGCTCCATTCATCTCTATGGAACTGTCAAAGAAAGCAGCATAGAGTGCTCAGCTATTTCCAGCAGTCATACAGAGATGAATGGAGTTGCAGTGTGGATGCCTGACCTCCACTCCATTCATATGGGAGACAGCCCCTTTAAGCATGCAAAAAAAAACCATTTTGATTAGTATGCAATTCTTATGTATGATGATGTAGCTTAGGAGCGAGCAACTTACCTCAATCAGCCACTTTTCTTGCACAAAATTCTGCAGTAGTTGTTCACCTCCTTTTTCTTCATTTTCTTGGTTTGCAGTTGGTCGGCAAGGTTTAAAATGTTTGTTGAAGACGCAAACCCATTGTCCGAGTCAATTATCAGATCCATCTGCTCAGGGTGGAGTGTGAATAGAGAGTAAAAAAAAAAAAAAACAGAAGAAACAAAGAATTATATTTTCAGACTTCTCGGTGTCACTGCAAAAGTGGAAGTTTAGACCACATCCACAGTAAAGAACTAAAAAAAACAAAAAAATAAAAATAAATAAAGAAATATGACCTTTTACCGGTTCTGACATTACAATATCAATACCTCGCTCTGTAGGGCATGCTTAGGAGATGTCATTGCGCAAATTTTATTTTTTTGATCTGCCGTCCGCTGTGATTGGACAGCTCACTGCCAGGGAGAAGGAGACGCACCCTAAGAAAGTCTCCTCCTCCCTGTATCTATGCTACTGATTAGCGTACAGGGCAGCAAAACAGAACGCGGGGATACAGCGGCGCATCGGATCAGAAAAGAATTTGCGCAATCACATATACAATCACCTAAACATGCCCTACAGCGCATGGTGTTGATATTGTAATGTCAGAATTGGTGAAAGGTCCTCTTTAAGCCCCACATGAAGACTGTCATGTCACAGTTTGGGTGTCTTGGATAAAAGTCACAAAACGGGCATTATGATTGCCGCAATCAGGATGTTGCCCAAGAAACGTATGGGCGGGGAAAAGTTAAAAGGGTCAATATTCTTAGAGCTGCTTCCATGAGAATTACGTTGTGATACGGCAGTGAAAAGAAAGAGCAGACTGTTGCTTTCATTGCACTTTTTTTCCATAATTTAATTCCAGGGGTGAAAAATGGAACATTGTCAGAAAAACTAGCAAAGGGTAAAGCAACTGCTTGTACAGTACTAGTAATCACTGCAACCCTACGCAAATCCTCTGCAGAATTTACTTACCAGCCCTGACGTCTTCAGATATTTAAAAACTGAAGCCCTTCAGCCCAATATAAATATGAAATGTCACAGAATATTTTATGACAAATCACCAGGCGCACGATTCACTGCGTGTCATATAGACACCTCCAGGTTCTGGCTTCCTAAATTAACACATACTGTACAAATCATCAGGTCGGCAACTAGTTACTCACATGTACTTTGCACTTAGGCTACTGTCACACTAGCGTTTACATTTTCTGATATTGATATCCGTCACAGGGGCTCAATACCGGGGAAAAAAAAAAAAGCTTCCGATTTGTCCTCATTCATTGTCACTGGGGGCAAAATGTAACTGAACAGAAGAGAGAGCTCCAAAATGTATTCTGTTCTCATACCGTAGAGCAGCGTGCTGCAGATTTCTTTCCGTCCTGGGATGTGGAGCAAGATGCATCCGTCATGACCCACAATGTAAGTCAATGGGGACGGATCCGTTTTCTCTGACAATAGAAAACGGATCCGTCCCCATTGACTTTCAATGGAGTTCATGACGGATCAGTCTTGGATATGTTACAGATAATACAACCGGATCCGTTCATAAGGGATGGAGATGGTTGTATTATCAGTAACGGAAGCTTTTTTGCTGAACCCTGCCGGATCCAGCAAAAACGTATAGAGTGAAAGTAGCCTAATTCAGTCTGGGGGATCTTGAAGTCACTGACATGACACAGATCGGTCAAAAGGAGAATTTCAGTTTTATAGGAGGACTGAATACATTACATAGAAAAATACAGATCTTACCGTCTTTCTAAACAACTCCAGTTCGCTCTCTGTGTGGTCCATCGCCATTTTTGTAACTTCATTTTCCGCAATGTTAACCTAGAGGATAGGAAACATAAGGGAAAGCTTAATGAAAGGGGTCAGAATGGCATAAAAAATAACAGTGGTCATACTACTCTCACCAAACCCCAGCCACTCCAATTCCCGTGTTTCTGTAACAGCCATCGACTGGCTGAGCGGCCACATTTCTACATCGAAGGGGACTAGGAGTTAGAGACAGAACGGCAGAAGCCGAGAAACATTAACGGGAGGGGCTGGAGGGACACTGAGGTGAATAAGACTTATTTTACTTGACGCCATTCTGACCTTTTTTGTAAATAATTTTCCCAGTCAGCGAGCCCCTTTCATGAGGCTTGTACGAGAGGTGCACTGGAGCTCGCTGAATCAGATGGCGGAGCGGCACAGCGTACGGCAGGAGAAGGTAACATACCAGAGAGTAGTATCCTCTGCCGTCGTTTTCATCTGTTCCCTTCCTAATCTGCATGAACAGAGGCTGCAAATGTTTGTTGATAACGCCCACAAAGTCGTCCAGCTTGTCATGCATGTAGTGAGCTGAAACAGGAAAACATGAAAAGTGAATTTAAAAAAAAAAAAAAAAAAAAAAACAGCACTTTGACTATTCAAACAGAATCTTTAAAGAAGAACTCCCGCAAAAATTTTATTCCATGTCCTGCTAGAAATGTACATGATGTAATCTGTAGTGAATGTCATTTTCTTACCAGTAGCTGAATTTTTGACTTATATCATCCTGAAGTTTCTTATCTGTGTCATGTGACCAGCAATTAGACCCACCAACTCACACAGCACCTTATGTGTGGACAGGAAGTCTAATTCTCTATTCATTCCTATGGGAGCCTCACTTTCAGTCTCATAGGAATGAATAGAGCAGTGACTGGCTTGCTGTCCTGGGTCAGTTGGAGGTCAGGGAGTTGGTCACATGACCCAGCTAAAATAAGAAGAGAGTGGAAACTCTCAATTTCAGCCTCTGATAAGAAAACTACATTCACTACAGATTATATCATGCACCTTTCTAACAGGTCAGAGAAAATTTTTTTTGCGGGAGTTCTTCTTTAAGGCTACTTTCACACTAGCGTTATTGCTGGATCCGGCAGGGCTCAGCAAAAACGATTCCGTTACTGATAATACAACCGTCTGCATCTGTTATGAACGGATCCGGTTGTATTATCTTTAACATAACCAAGACGGATCCGCCATGAACTCCATTGAAAGTCAATGGGGGACGGATGCGTTTTCTATTGTGTCAGAGAAAACAGATCCGTCCTGACCCACAATGCAAGTCAATGGGGACAGATCTGTTTTCTCTGACACAATAGAAAACAGATCCATTCCCCCGTGACTTTCAATGAGTGTTCATGCATACAAAAATAAGGTAGAGGGAGACAGCACGTCCTTAGTGGAAATTTATTCCGGATGCATCCGGAATACATTTCCACTAAGTACGTGCTGTCTCCCTCTACCTTATTTTTGTATGCCTGATCGCTTACTTATTTGGAGGGGATTCACCACCCCTTTTGGAGACGTGCACCCTCCACTGCATATCCTTTGGCGTGCTGTCCTGCTTTCCTTTTTTCAATGGTGTTCATGACGGATCTGTCTTGGCCCCGCACATCATGGACAGAAAAACGCTGCTGCAGCATTATCCTGTCTGCAATGGGGACGGAACGGAATACATTCTGGTGCCCTCCGTTTCGTTCAGTTGAGTTTTGTCTCCATTAACAATGAATGAGGGCAAAACGGAAGCGTTTTCCCCCGCTATTGAGATCCTATGACGGATCTCAATAGCAGAAAGGGAAAGCGCAAGTGTGAAAGTAGCCTAACGGGTCCCTCAGTGAGAGCAGCGTAGTGCAGCTGATAACTGTCTGATCGGTGAGGGTCCGAACGCTAGGATCCCCACCGATCACAACAGGCGTTCTGTGTCCACCTCATAGGAATGACGCAAAGGGCAAGCACACACACTGCTCCTACATTTTCACACAGCCGAGTTCAGCACTTCTAGCGGTCAACAAATGGTTAACGAACATGGGGAAACAAGCTCCTACAACGTCACTATAGTGGGCACCCATTAATAATTTCCCCAATGCTGAGCTGACTCACATATAACAGATTATATTAAAAAAATGCAATAGCCCAAATATGGAAAAAAAATATGTAATACTTTATTGACACAAAATATGGATAAAAACAATAAAAAGATGAATCACATGAACAAGAGAAATGTGGCATCCAAAAATAACATGTATAATCCAGAAGTGTATGAATCACAGATATAACATAAGACTATAGACATACATGTGTCTCGGCAGGGCATGTGCCAGCTCGTGAAAAGATGCTACATGCAAACAGCCAAAAAAACGGAGACGCGTAAACAGGAGATAATCACATCTACCCGTAATAACCGCAATAATCACAAGAGGATTGGGAAACCCGGGGTCCTCCAGGCGCAGCGCTCCCCGCTCCGTTCTCAATATAGGTGCAGGTCCCAGCGGGGTGGGGACCCGCACCTATCAGACAATGGGGGTGTATCCTAGCGATATGCCCCCATTGTCTAAGATGGGAATACCCTTTTAATATATAATATTGGACTTACCTTTATGAACCTCACAGCAATGTCTATGTAATGTCCTGACGGCGGAGCCTTCCATTATCCCATGGGACATCAGGACTTGAAGGAATCGCCGATGGCTGTCGTTCAGGGCCATCCTTCACTGTGGAATAAAGAGCAGAAGACATTCGCCATAAAGCACCATATTTAACGAGATAAATGGGGGTCAAATACAGTGATTATTACATGAAGGACTATTAAAAGGGCTCCTGCTTAAAAAAAAAAAAAAAAACAGCAATGGTTGACAATCAATAAGAAGTGTTACTCTCTTCAACAGGCCTTTAGGAATTTTCAAGATAGGGTCTTGTGACATTTTTTTCTACTAGGGTAGCGATCTTAGCAAATAACCCCTATTATCTCCTAAGACTAGTTTCACACCAGCATCCGGCAGGGTTCGGCAAAAACGCTTCTGTTACCGATAATACAACCAGCTACATCTGTTATGAACGGATCCGGTTGTATTATATGTAACATAGGCAAGATGGATCCGTCATGAACTCCAGTGAAAGTCAATGGGGGACGGATCCGTTTTCTATTGTTTCAGAGTCGTCCCCATTGACTTGCATTGTGAGTCATACCGGATCCCTCTTGCTCCACATCTCAGGACGGAAAGCAAACCGCATCTTGCTGCTCTCTGGTATGAGAACGGAACAGAATGAATTTTGGAGCACCGCGTTCTGTTCATTGTCAATGGGGACAAAATGGAAACATATTTTTCCGGTATTAAGACCCTATGATGGATCTCAATACCAGAAAATAGCCTAATAGTTCTCATTAATGGCTAACATTATGGAGTAATTAGCATGAAGTAACAAAGAGATGAAAACAGGCAGCATTCCGAGACTTAAATACTGATTGGCCATCAGATTGCGGCGCCGCAATCTGAAACTTTTCCCGCTCACTCCAGGTCTAAAAAACTGGGCATTTATCATTTTCTACGCCTGTTTTAGGCATAGAAAATGGTCTAAATCTACACCAGCAAGGGAGCTGGCGTAGATTTCGACAGGCAGTAAATCCACCAAAGTTATGGAGAGGCCGGCGTCTCTACATAACTCAGGCAGATCCTTCGCCAGCGCAGGGGCTTATTAAAGGGTTTCTGTCACCAGTTTTTTCGGTATGAATCAGGCTGACATTAGAGATGTGCTAATGTCACCTGATTCTAAATATATATCTGTTTTATTTACTGGTGCCCCCATTTTTATATAAAATGAACTTTTATTTTATGCTAATAAGGCCTCTAGGTGCAAGGGGCGTTACACCTGCTCCTAGAGGCTCTGTTGATTGACAGGACCAGGCAGAGAAGAAACACTACATTCACCATAGCTTGCAAGGACCTTCAATGATGTCATGACCATGTGATCAGTCACATGGCTAGGATCACACAAACAGCCTGTCTCCTCCTAAACCATGTGACTGATCACATGGTTATGACATCATTGAAGGTCCTTCCAAGCTATGGTGAATGGAGTGTTTCTTCTCTGCCTGGTCCTGTCAATCAACAGAGCCTCTAGGAGCAGGGGTGACGCCCCTTGCACCTAGAGGCCTTATTAGCATAAAATAAAAGTTCATTTTATATGAAAATGGGGGCACCAGTAAATAAAACAGATATATATTTGGAATCAGGTGACATTAGCACATCTCTAATGTCAGCCTGATTCATACCGAAAAAACTGGTGACAGAAACCCTTTAAGACCCCATTAGTGTTTCTTAATGCCAATAGGCCCTAAATACATGTTTCACTGTTAAAATGGATTAAAAGGATTGTCTCACTTCAGCAAATAACATGTATCAGGAAGAGAAAGTGAATACAAGGCACTTACTAATGTATTGTCATTGTCCATATTGCTTCCTTTGCTGTCTGGATTCATGTTATACACTGCTAGTTTCCTTGGGTACAGACCACCCTGCAATCTATCAGCTTACACACTACATGGAAAAGCATCAACCCCTCTGGTGGCTGGAGCCGTGGGGCCACACATAGGCTAGTGCTTTTTCTTATAGTGTGCAAGCACGGCCACCGCTGATGGACTGCAGGGTGGTCGTAACCATGGAAATGAATAGTATGAACCGTGATTGAAAATGAATCTAGCCAGCAAAGGAAGCAATATGGACAATACATTAGTAACTTAGTAAGTGCCTGGTATTAACTTTCTCTACATGATAAATGCAACTTACTGAAGTGACAACCCCTTTAATGCTCCTGTTTCCACATTGTTACTCCTTTTGTATTTGTTATAGGTCAAGAAAAAAATACTGCTACATTTCTCAAAATAATAAAAGCCGTAAATTCTACTAGAAAGAGCTATTTGATAGTCAAGAGCCCATTCTTTCTGGTGAGCAGAGCCAAATGATCAGGGTCACTAAAAAGAGTCCAGCTGACCATCACTACTCCACACATTATAATACAATGGCTATATCATTATGCGTCAACTGCTACTTATACAGTAATATATTCCCGTACTGAACACCACACACCCCAATCCTTCCACCCCTTTCACCCTGTGACGCAGCAAGACGCCCCCCACCCGTACGGACAGTTCACACACACTACCGGCAATTGGCGGGACCGCAGTCTAGGGAGAAAGTCGTCATTTGATCCGCGCCTTCCCCTGGGCGCAGGCGCAATGCCGACTTACCTATGCGCATGCGGGGTTGCTTGCCAGTCCTATTAAAGCTGGATGCACTATACAGAGCGATCACTAGAGGGCGGCAGACCACCAGAAACTGTATTCGTAATAGGAGAGTAGTGGCTGCAGAGTGGGAGTCGTTGTGCAGTTGCTCCTCAGCAGTGAAGGTGAAGCCCAACTTTTTGGACGTTTGATGTTATTTTTTTGACAGATGGCCAATGAAAACACTGGTTCATAAGTGATTTGTTGGACAAAATATAGGGAATTGCATTATCTGGAGAATACTATAGAAGAATTGTACCCATTAATGAGACTATCAAATATAGAAAATGCAAATTTCACACCAATATCAGTTGGAAAGTTATTATCCAACCCTTTGCACAGTAGACTGCAGTGTCCCTTTAAAACCAATATAATGTCACCACTATATTGTGTTACTGCTATACTCATAGTGATTCCCTTCACAGAAGAAAAAAGTCCCCATGTACGGTAGATGCAGCCTAGCGTTCTTTTCCTGTGTTAGTATTTTTGCATCTTGGTTCTGCTTTTTTGTGTTGCTGGACTTTTTTGTTATATCAGCGCTGGGCTCCATGCTTATTTTCAGCATTCTGTAATCTAATTTCAGAAGTAGACGATACCCGGGGGAGGGCAAAAGTTCAGGGCTAAAAAGTCCCCTTATGTAACACATAGACGACGAGAGGCTGAAACGAGTTAAAACTAATACAAAAAGGAAAAAAACAATATAAGGATCGGATGTGAAGAGCTGAAAGTAATAAAGGAGCCGCCTGGACTGGAGTCCCTGTCTGTTCTCACGCACACAGCCATACTATAAGCTTCAGGTTGTACACCGCTGTGACATGGCACCTATAGTCTTCTATAGCGCTTTACCATACATCCATATGTCTCCGATTTCACACGTATAATATGAATCAGACAAGAAAAATGGACTATCCATGAATATCATTACCCCCACCCGCCATACAATAATGATACACTAATAAAACCATATAGTGACTAAAAAATACCAATATACAGTGACTAAATAATACCACCATACAGTGACTGAATAATACCGCCAAACAGTGTACAACCTTAGGGCTCATGCACACGACCGTATGTATTCTGCGGTCCGTAAAAAAAAAAAGCGGATGACATCCGTGTGACGTCCACATTACATCCGTTTTTTTTTTCTTTGTGGATCCATTGTAACAAAGCCTGTCCTTGTCCGCAAAACAGACAAGAATAGGACATGTTCTATTTTATTGCGGAATTGACTTGCGAACATACAGATACGGAATGCACACAGAGTCTTTTCCATTTTTTTTTAATGAAGTGTTCCCTATACGGGGAAAAAAAAACCAAATACCACCATATCATACAGTAACTAAATAATACCACCATACAGTGACTGAATAATACCATGATACAGTAACTAAGTAATATCACTGAATAATACTACCATTCAGTGACTGAAAAATACCACCTTATAGTGACTCTATAGTACCTCCATACAGTTACTAATACAGTTGTACAGTAACTGAATAATACCACTATACAGTGACTGAATAATACTACCATTCAGTGACTGTATAATACCGCCATAAAGTGACTGTATAATACCGCCATAAAGTGACTGAATAATACTACCATCCAGTGACTAAATAATACTACCATTCAGTGACTAAACAATACTGCCATTCAGTGACTAAATAATACTGCCATTCAGTGACTAAATAATACTACCATTTAGTGACTGTATAATACCGCCATAAAGTGACTGAATAATACCACTATACAGTGACTGAATAATACTACCATTCAGTGACTAAATAATACTACCATTTAGTGACTTACCATTCAGTGACTGTATAATACCTCAATAAAGTCACTGAATAATACTACCATTCAGTGACTAAATATACTACCATTCAGTGACTGTATAATACCGCCATAAAGTGACTGAATAATACCACTATACAGTGACTGAATAATACTACCATTCAGTGACTAAATAATACTACCATTTAGTGACTGTATAATACCGCCATAAAGTGACTGAATAATGCCACTATACAGTGACTGAATAATACTACCATTCAGTGACTAAATAATACTACCATTCAGTGACTAAATAATACTACCATTTAGTGACTGTATAATACCCCCATAAAGTGACTGAATAATACCACTATACAGTGACTGAATAATACTACCATTCAGTGACTAAATAATACTACCATTTAGTGACTTACCATTCAGTGAATGTATAATACCTCCATACAGTGACTCAATAATACATCCATAGAGTGACCGATTTATATCACACTACATGTAATTTACTAACACTGTGAGTCAGTGAGTGAATAGTACTGCCATACACTGCTTAAATAAAACAAACTCATTCACCCTCCTTGTTGCCTCCATTTGCACCATACTGTCACGATTACTGGATTCAAAGATGGACGTATGCTTTTAACTTTATGACGCCCAGACTCTGACTAAAAAACACGGTGTGCCCTACCATTACATACTTGCATTGGTTTGGCGGTGTTGTGGTTGAGACATTGCAGACTGGGCCCTGTAGTAGGCGTGAAGGTTTGTACTTTGTGGTTCTCAAGAGAAGACATAAGGAAGTCAGCACGGAGGCAAAGTAGAGTGGATGGGTGCAAACAGCAGGTAGCGGTGCACTGAAGGAGAAGACAGGATGATGGTGCAACATCCGCAGCTCCTCCTGACTATGAACATGGACAACAGTGAAGAGACGTGAGATAATGTCAGGTTAGGTTCCGGCAAAGTCCAGTCAGTCTAGTTGAGAAGTTGGAGCGATAAAATTGAGTTAGAAGAAAAGATTTTGAAGGGTCGTTATAGATCAGCGCTGCTTCCCTATCATAGTGTATATTTTCTGTTCTTCTTGTCTATATCATCTTCCTTAAATCCACCATGTATTTATAGTGCATGGAGAAATTCAAACGGTTTATTTTCGGTTTGTCAGGACCGTCGTAAAAGCAATGTCCTATATCTCCTGCTGTTTTTTAAATCTGTGCATGTTACAAAAAACAGGAAGCACAAATGGCATTTGCAAAGGCAGTCCAATATCAGCAGTACCAAAGAACATGCTTTGTTATGTGTTGTTATGTAATGTGTACCCATCCTAGCCACATAGGCTAGGTGGCGGCTGGCTCCACCCCTAGCTTGAGGGAGATGAAAGTGAGTATTCAGAGAGAGTGGACGCAATTGCTTTGTGCTCCCTCTTTTTGGGCCCTGAAAGCTACAGAGACAGAAAGCTAACAGATCTCTGCATGATCAACAGAAGGAGAAAGGCAAAGGAAGGTATTGGAAAAAATAGAATCTGCTTGGCCAAGCATTGGAGTCAGTAAGGTAACCTGCTACCAAAAGCTGCTAAGACTTTACTGCTGTGAGGAACACTCTCAAGACACCCTTCACACCTGGACACGACCTTGCCAGTTGTTCTATTGCCCACTATAGAATCTTCTGGATCCTTCTCCCATCCTTGGCTAAGTCTATACATCAGTATCTGGGATAGAAATGCACTGTGTACAGTTGGAACTGTATTTTGCTATTGTGGATGTACTACAACTCCTATTTTGCACTGAAGTAAAGAGAGACGTTTATTCTTCTACCTCTGGCCTGGTTACTGACCCCTGCACCATGCTCTGGCCATTGCACTCTACACGACCTGCCTGGCTCCCATTCAAATACTTAACATTACGAGCATCCCAATTACCATCAGGCAAAAACCCCAGAATCAGGGTGTGCCGCAAGGGAAGAAAGGGTGTGCCCTCCTTTCACTGCGTGGCCCTAAAGAGCAACAGTGAGAGGAAAGCCATTGTTACTGACTGTAACACCCAGAGCCACTACCACTCCCATCCTTCACTGCACATCCTCCTGGGCCTGCTGCGTACCCTATAAACATTTATGGGGTATCCATTCACCTGCGGTAACCCTGGAGATATACACTTAAAGGGGTTGTCCAGTTTCTACCACAATTTTATGTATGCCCCAGACAGCGCTTTATGTAACATATAAAAAGGCATTCACCTGCTCTCCCCCCAGCTCCATTTCAGTGTCGGGGATCCGATCCTGCTCCTTCCGATCCCCAGCATGTAAACCTCTGAACAGGGTCAGCGGTACATCGCTGCTGGGTGATTTGCTGCTTCAGGGCACATCACCGCTGATGCCAGTGACTGGCCCTTGGGCACACCTAACCCTGTCTGGAAGTTTGGATGCCAGGAACTGCAAGGACAAGAAGGAACTGCATCGGACACCCCCCCTTATACTTTAAAACATTGAACCCCCTCACAGTAGCAATGCTCCCATTGTGCCCCATCACTGTAGTTATACCCACATTGTGTCCCCCTTCACAGTAGTAATGCCCTCAGTGCAAGCCTTCCCAGTAATTATGCCCTCAATGCACTCCTTCACAGTACTTATGCCCAAATTGGGCCCCCTTACAATAATGTTGCCCATATTGTGCCCAGGGGCGTAGCTAAAGGCACATGGGCCCTGGTGCAAGAGTTCAGCTTGGCCCCCCCTTCCCTCAGTGCTTTGTGGCCAGGGGCAGGGAAGCGCATAGACTTCAGCCAGAGGTGTAACTTGACCAGCATGCACTTTCCATAATACTGGTCTTTTGCACCACAAGGGTCTTTGGGCCCCCTCAGGCTCCTGGGCCCGGTAGCGACTGCTACCTCTGCAACCCCTATAGCTACGCCCCTGATTGTGCCCCTCATGGTAGTTATGTCCATATTGTGCCCCCTTATTGTATTTATGCCCACACTGTGCCCCTTCACAGTAGTAATGCCCTCTCTGTGCCCCCTCAGTGTCAATAAAATAAAAAATATAAAAAAAAACAGTAACTACTCACCTTGTCCCGTTCCTGATGATCAGATCCAGCTCTCCCCTGCAGGCACAGATTACACTGCAGCACTGCGTGGGAGGAGCACAGGCAGATCCCAGGGCTCCTCCTACACAGTCCGGCAGCGCGATCTGTGCTAAATCGTGAAGCAGAGAGCAGACGGCCTGGAGGAGGGAAGAAGTGCAGGGAGCTGAGCGGTCAGTAAGTGACAGGACCACAGCTCCCCAGCACTCTAGCAATGAGAGCTTCCATCTGTATTGAAATGCCAGAAGACTGTGGCGCTACTGCGAGCGCCTGTACCTTCTCAAACAGCTGATCAGCCAGAACCCTGGATGTCAGACCCCCACTGATCAGATACTGATGCCCTATCCAGAGACTGGTTCATCAGTTCAAAAAGCTCAGAGAGCATTTTTAAGGGGATGACCACACAATTGCTTCCCCCTTCAGAGATGAGAACCTCGGGGGAGGGATGTCTGTGAAGTGAACAAGCATGAAGAAGGGCCATATTTTGATATAAGCTCCCAAAAATAGAGGTTCCACCTCGCAACTTCTGCTAGTAACGCCCTGGTGCCAAATACCACAGGAGATACCTACTTTGGAGTCCATATCTTGATCGGTCAGAGATGTTCTGGCAGAATGATAGGGGCCTACACAGTATTAGACAGGTACTATTAAAAAGGTTTTCTAAGGCTGCGAGCACCGCAGCTTTCTCAAACTGCTGATCGTCAGGGGTCCTGGGTGTCAGACCCCACCGATCAGATACTGATGACCCATCCTGAGTATAGGTCATCAATATAAAGATCTCAGAAAACTCTTTTAATGTTATGGCGCATTGTTGTAGGATGCTCCTAAGAAAGCAATATTAGAAACCTCATGTTATACTCGTGTGGCCCCAGGAACCTCATGTAATTTGGTCATCTATATACTTAGGAGAACATCAGTGGAACAAGTCTGACATTTTTAGATTATTTTTGGAATTCCTCTTTTATAGACTGAATGAAAAGGAAACATTAAACCTCCAGGGGAACAAAATGTAAAACGCACAACCCACAGATTGTCTACATGCAGCTATGGTGGGCTAGCCGAGGAACTGTCACATCCTTTGGCGGATGTTAAAATAGATGTTTTCTGCATCTGGTGCAGACTGGGTCAATGTGGTGCAACTGTCTCCTGAGTGATGACTATTTATGAGCCTGGAGGACAAGTAAAGGATACGTGAAGCGTAGACCTCAGTATCTACTTAGACTCCATACAGACTGTACTCACTGGTGACCAATTGGCAGCACCTTACATGTAGGACAAAAATTGTTTATTAAAGTGACCTATTGTTTAAATCAAGTTTTTATGTTAAATATTTTTTTCAGAACTTTAAGTGATTTTTTTTTACATTTTCCATGTCAATATCTTATTTAAAAAATCCTAAAATTGTGCAGTTTTCACACTGGCCACTAGACCTAACATATGTAAAGACTTCCTGCTCTTTGAGAGCAGCCACCAAGGACCAGAAACACAATGGTCAGGAGAGGACCCCATTGACCTCCATGGGAGAGTTTTCTAGGCATGCTCTGTGACCTGTGCAGAGGTCAGGGGGAGTAGATAAGCTGTGATATCACCTATTGTGAATAGTGGATCCTGTGTTATCTATACAAAAGTGTTATCTGTCATTGTAATCCTGTCTGTGATGATAATACAATGACTACTGAAAAGTTACCTGTACAGAACAGGAAGTATCCACGTCATTAGGCCTAGTGACCAGTGCAAAAACTGCACGAGTTTCAGAATGTTTTTAAAAATTTTAGTGACATGAAAAATTAAAAACCCCCAAAAATTCTAAAAAATATATACTTAACTTAAAAAAACGTGATTCCAACAATAGGCCATTTTCGGATTACATATTCCTTTTAAGTACAAAAGTCATAAGGGGGTACAAAAACAGACACGAATTTATAAAACCATCTAAAAACTGTACAAAGTGATCCGGTCACAACACAAACATTTAAGGAAGCTGCAACTCTGACGATACGTGGGGTTTATTGTACTCACATATTATGCCACAAGGGTAACCCCGATCACTTTCGGGTCTGCTCATGTTTATTTTGCACTTTGGTATTTTGCCAGTTTCACACTAGCGCCAGAAATCACTGGCAGGCTGTTCTGGCAGGGAGCAACCTCCCGGAGATGTCAGGATCTGGCACTGCCAGAAGCTGCCTGAAGGTCCGCTGGCCCCATTAACTATAATGGGAACCTGAGAGAGATCTGGACGCAATCCGGCAAATATGCAGAGAATCAGCTAGACTAAAACCACTGCACCCATACATACTCTAGTACATGACAACCTCTTTCTAACAAAGCTACAACCAGCCCTGCACCTCACATGGGTCCAGAGATCTCATTCATTGCTCCAATTGTTCTGCTAGATTTATTTCAAGCTTGTTCTTTTCAGGGGGCATGTCCTTTCTGCTGCACTTGGTGGAAGTCAAAGGATGGAACAGAGCATGTGCTTCCGTCTCAGTGAGGAGGACAGAGAAATTAAAAAAAGAGCAAACAGCAGGTGGCGCTAGACAGATAGACTTCATTGAATAACTCAGTAGCTATTATAACTTTTTAATTACCTGCAATTACAAAAGTATTCAGATCTAGGTGCTTGTTTGAAAAAAGTAGAATATTTTTTGGTTGGACAACCCCTTTAATTAATGAACCTATGGCTCCTAGCTGTCCTGGCCCAGGCTGGACTTGATTTGAGGACACCTATGGGGTCAAGCTCCACTTTTTTGTATCAGAGTGTAAGACCACCACTTCTCTATGCCGTAGATACAGTAGAGGAATCTACTTTTCTCCAGAGTCCCCCTTTATTGGAGCTGTAGAGTGAAAGTCCATAAAAACTGCAGATTACAGTGTGTTTGGTTACAGTAGAAAATGAAACGCCTTTATGGTACGGTTGAGCAGAGGCTCGTGACTAAAAACACAACTTATCACACCTCACAACTAAAAAGTTCCTTCTTGAAGAGAAATCTCATTGTCTTAAAGGACAAAGCCTGGTGAGGGTTCCCACTCCATAGCAGAAGACTGGAGACTTACGATAAAGATAATGAAATATCTGAAGCATGCAGAGATCATTTCTGGATTATGTACCGAATGAGACGTCGGGTTTGACTTCCTAAGAGTCGTAAAAACCTCAGATGGGCATCACCTAAATCCTTTCACTAGAGGTAAGAATTCTCCGCCTGTAAAGCTAAGTGGTCAATCGAGATATCCATGTTCAGTATAGACTTAGAACGTCCTTGGATGCAGCAGAGCTGAGCGTGTCCTCTTGTTGTAATATTTTGCACAGCACATTTAGCTCTGCTACATCTTGATCTAATGTAGCTGTGCATGTTTTAAGCTTTGCATGTTTTACGATGGAGTTTGTTTTCTCATTTTTTTCCTTCTTCGCAGACTAAGAGCTGTAACTTTTTTATTTTTCTATCGACATTGCCGTATAAGGGCTTGTTTTGTTTTTATATGTTTTTTAACACCACTATTTTGTGGTACATAAAATGTATTGTATAATTTTGGTTTCGCTCTTGTTTTTTGGTTTTTTTTTTAATTTATTTTTTATGGCATTCACTGCTATTATAAGTGACACGTTATCTTTATTATGCAAATTATTTTATGTAAGGTTTATGTTTTACTACTTTTGTACAAAAAAGCACATAGAAAAAAATAAGGGCCAAAACATTTAATTTTTTCTTCAACAAAGAGGACTTGATTTTTGTGGGACAATTTCTTTTTTATGGTATTCACCGTGCAGGACAAATAACATGATGATTTTGTAGGGCAAGTTGTTCCAGATGCGGTGATAACAATTTTTTGGTTTTTTTTATCCCTTATTTTAAAAATTTGTATTAAAAAAAGGCAAGTTTTAAATGTTATTTACTTGCATTTCTGTGTTATACTTCAAAAACACTTTGCGGGAGATTTATTAAAACTGGTGTAAAGGACACTGGCTTAGTTGGCCACAGCAACCAATCAGATTCCACCTTTCATTTTCCAAAAGAGCTCTGAAAAATGAAAGGTGGAATCTGATTGGTTTCTGTGGGCAACTAAGCCAGTTTTTCTTTTTGTTTTCACCTGAACATGGGATCCTGTGATTATACACATGATATACTGCACTACTTATGTACTGCAGTCTATTATCCATCAGAATCCTCTGATGGTGCCTGTTCACAGTGCTAGGTGGAGGGGCATGTGTCCCATGTGAAAGAATCATTATATACAGTACTTAAAGGGCATCTGTCAGGAAATTTGTCCCTATGACACTGGCTGACCTGTTACATGTGCCCTTGGCAGCTGAAGGCATCTGTGTTGGTCCCATGTTCATATGTGCCCGTATTGCTGAGAAAAATTAAGTTTTAATATATGCAAATGAGCCTCTAGGAGCAATGGGGGCGTTGCCAATACACCTAGAGGCTCTGCTCTCTCTGGAACTGCCGCACCCTCTGCTCTTTGATTGACAGAACCAGGTGTGATGACATTTTCACCACCTGGTCCTGTCAATCAAAGTGCAGAGGGAGTGGCAGTTGCAGACAGAACAGAACTTCTAGGTGTAATGGTAACACCCCCGTTGCTCCAAAAGGCTTATTTGCATATATTAAAACATAATTTTTCTCAGTAATGCGGGCACATATGAACATGGGACCAACACAGATGTCTTCAGCTGCCAAGAGCACAGGTCACAGGTCAGCCAGTGTCATAGGTACAAAACTGGTGCTGACAGATGCCCTTTAACAAGCTTTATTTAGTTAGGTACATTGTGACTGAAGTTTGTCAGAAGCACAATTCTGAGCGCTATTTCTTGTGGGGTGTTTACCCTGTGGAGTGAATTGCTGAGGAGTGAGTCATCTTTATGGTGGCTTTGCATCCTGGAAGATTTTTTTTTCTCTTTCTAGTAATGAGATGATGGACATGTCCCCATAATACATGATGAATCTGTGTGTCTAGGATGCTGCCGTCTTCACTAGCTGTCATGTATCAGCACAGCTTCATTCCGGGACTGATTTCTTCTCTTACATTCCATGAAGGATGCCCTTTCCTTTGTGCGGGCAGACATTGGTACTGAGGAGTATAATTGAACCAACCCGTGCCCTTCGTCCCCCCATCCCCCTCAGTCTGCACTGGATGCTCTCCTTTCTCTCTACATAGAGAAACAGCTTGTTTGGTTTACCCGTCCTTTGCAGATTTATGATTCAATAAAGCCTAGGTGATCTTCTCCTCTCTAAAGACATGGATGCTTTCCTCCCTCTCCACAATCTAATCTGTGGCGTACAAACTCCTCCCCCTCCTCGCTTTTATAATGGTTATCACTTCTGGTAAATACAGAGGGAAGAAAAAGAAGATATGACCAAAACTGCTGAGTGACATTATTATAAACTGCATAACAGATGGCTTATGAGGTTACATTTACAGGTACACATATACATCCGGTATAAAGAATCTACTGCTGACACTGTTCATGGGATGGATGATTCTAGTGACACTATAAGGGGGATGTGCTAGCACTATTTAAGGAAGCACTCTGATTGCACTGTTTATGGGGAACACTCTCTCCTGGCATTGTTTATGGGGGGCTCACTGCTGACACCCTTTATGAGGGACGCTCTTTTGGCACTGTTTATGGAAAACTCCCACTTTTGGGGTGCACTTGGTGCCATTGTTTATGGAGCACTGTCTTCTAGAACTGTTTTTATGGGGGCTCTCTGCTAGCAAAGTTTGTGCGGACACCCCATTGTTACTGCTTATAGGAGCACTCTTCTAACAATGTTTATAGAGGACACTTTCCTGACACTGTTTATGGGGTGCACTGTTTACGGGGGCATTTTGATGTCACTGAAATAAGGAGGACTAACTTGAGAGACTGTTTATGGGGACCTCTGCTGACATTGTTCATGGAGGCACTGCTGGCACATTTTATGGGGGGCAATATTCGTGTTCAGTGTTCAGTGTTTTGACATATCATCGTCTGTTTATGGCATCATGGGCCAAGGCTCTATTAGAGGCACATTCAGAGGCTGTCTTGCCCACCACGCAAACAATGCACCACTGACAGGCAAATTAAACAGTGGCAGTTGACCCCTGTGTGGCTGTATAACAGTGCAGATGGTCACTTTTTGCACAGGCTTCCCAGCGCATCTCACCACAGGCCTGGAGGATAGGTGGCATGAAGCGTGAGTGAGGTAAGTACTTTGTTTTGTTTTTTTACCGACACTATTAGGCACATTATAATAATGCAGGGGGCACTGCTAAGAGACATTACAATAATACAAGGGGCACTATTGGGGTAGTGCAGAGGGGAGCATTATAAATACAGGGAGCACTGCTGTAAGACATTATAATAATACAGGGGCACTATTCGGGGTAGTACAGAATGGATGATTATAAATACAGGAAGCACTGCTGTGGGACATTATAATACAGAGGGCACTGCTGGGGGGCATTATAAGTATACAGGGGGCAGTACAGAGGGGGGCATTATAATTACAGGGAGCACTACTGGGTACATTATAATAATACAGGGGGCACTACTAGAGGTAGTACAGAGGGGGGATTATAAATACAAGGGACACTGTCTGGGGACATTATAATAATACAGTGTTCACTGCTGGGGGACGTTACAATAATATAGAAGGCGCTGGGGGGCAGTACAGAGAGGGACATTATAATTACAAAGAGCACTGCTGGGGACATTATAATAATACAGTGTTCACTGCTGGGGGACGTTACAATAATATAGAAGGCTCTTGGGGGGGGCAGTACAGAGAGGGACATTATAATTACAAAGAGCACTGCTGGGGACATTATAATAATACAGTGTTCACTGCTGGGGTACATTTCAATAATACAGGGGGCTCTAGGGGGGCAGTACAGAAAGGGACATTATAATTACAAAAAGTACTGCTGGGGACATTATAATAGTACAGGGGGCACTACTGGAGGTAGTGCAGAGGGCACAATTGTAAATACAGGGGACACTGCCTGGGGACATTAAACATACTGGGAGAACTAGAGGGGGCAATTATAAATACTGGGGTCATTCCAGGAGGACCATTATAAATACTGGAGGCACTACAAGGGGGCTTTATAACTGCATTCTTAATATTGGGGGTACTGTGGGGGCATTATTAATACTGGGGGTCCTGTGGGAATATTATTATTAATAGGCAGAATATAGGGGCTATGCTACTTATGAGGCACTCTTGGGGAGCATTATCATTATTGATGACACTGGAGGGGGTATTATTTCTAATAAGGGCACTCTGGGAGAGAATTAATACAATTGGTAGGACTCTTGGGAGCACTTTAACCCCTTCACCCCCGGAGCTTTTTTCGGTTCTGCATTTTCGTTTTGCGCTCCCTGCCTTCAAACAGCCATAACTCTTTTATTTTTCTGTTCACATAGCTGTATGAGGGCTTGTTTTTTGCGGGACAAGTTGCACTTTCCAACGCCACCATTTAATATTGCATACGGTGTAGTGGGAAGCGGGAAAAAAATTCCAAACTGGGTGAAATTGCAAAGAAAACGCTATTCCGCTACAGTTCTACGGGTTTCTTATTTACAGCGTTCGATATGCATTAAAACTGATCCGTTACTTTCATTCTACTGGTCAGTACGAATCCGGCAATACCTAATATGTATAGTTTTTCCTGCGTTTTCATAGTGATAAAATAATTAGAAAGTTGCCCTTTTTTTTTTTTTTTTTCCTTGTCAAATCTTGACCCCTATAACTTTTTGGTATTTATGTGTACAGAGCTGTATGGGGGCTCATTTTTTGCGGGACGATCTGAAGTTTTTATTGATACCATTCTGGGGTGTGTATGACTTTTTGATCACTTTTTATTTAATTTTTTTTAGAAAAAAAAGCGACAAAAAACGGCAAATCGCCATTTGGACGCTTTTTTCCGCCACACAATTCGCCGTATTGGAATTTTTTTTTTTATATTTTAAAAGTACGGGCGTTTTCAGTCACGATGATACCCATGATGTCTATATTTATTGTTATTTAGGTATTTATTTTTTACTTATACGGAAAGGGGGGTGATTTGAACTTTTACATCTTTTTTATTTTTTATATATTTTTTAACTTTTTTTTAAATTTTTTTTACTATTAGAAAGCTCAAATATGGGCTTATATATTGTGGCTTTTTTTTTTTTCTTTATGAGCAATTCTGGGTTTTATAGACTCAGAAATCCATGAATTGCTCATTTCTTATCCTGGCCTGCCATCTAGTGGCCAGAATAAGAATTGCACTTTGAAAACTGTAATCCTCACCAGCGAGGATTACAGTTTTCATATGGTGTACAGACACCCCGATTGGCCACACGGGGTGTCTGTACACCACCCGGAAGCGAACGCTTCCGGGTTTAGACGCAACTAGATGCCGTGATCACGTGTGATCACGGCATCTAGTCAACCCGGAAGACGCCGCCGATGTAGTAGGTAGCGGCAAGTCTCTGCTGTTAGAAACAGCAGAGACTTGCCGGCCATGACGCCTGCCGCACCCGCGAGCGGGCGCCATGTGCCCGCATCGCCCCAGCGCCGTACATGTACGGCGCTGGGGGTGAAGGGGTTGACTATCTGTAGAGCACTGTTATTTCTTCAGTATAGTATTTGGAGGCATTGGTGAGCACAGTGGGCACAGTATTGGGGGTAGCAGCAGTATGCAGTACTCCTGGGGCACCAGGGGGATGACGTTTATAGAAAAGTGAATAATCTAAGATGTCTGGGTAGCAGACTCTACAGAGAAGAGCAATGGCTGAAATACTTAGTCATGGCGGTCTGGTCCGAATGGAGGAGATGAGGAAAGAGAACATCAGAGGAGACATCATTGCATATAAGAGGTGTATAGTGCTGTATGTAATGTCCAATTAAATATGCCTTTGGCAGTAGGGCTGGTGGGAAAGGTTTGGATTGAGAATTTGGTGTGGGCCACAGCATCCTAAGGACTCTCATACAGTTGTGGACAGACAGGGGACTGCTGCCAGAAATAGTGACTCCTTGCTGGCTATCCTGATAAGGGCCCCCAGACATATCTTTGCTTGGGTCTCAAGAAATGCCAAATCCACTCCTTGGCACTTTATAAGCCATTATGTCGGCAGGGCCGGTGCTGGTAGGCACATAGGATTTTCATAACTGATCAGACGCTCCATATCTCAAGCCTCCCTTTAGAGCCAAGACCCTTTAACCACGGCCTCTCAGCTTCTTCAGTAAATGGATGTGTGCTCCTTATTTTTAATAATTTTCTTTTTTTTTCTTGAGTTGACCCTCACACATATTTCAGGAGATCATACTGTGCTGTGGGACATTTTTCAATGTCTTGAGATTCACCTCCTTCGGTCATACACCAAGTGAGAATTCTCGACCAGAGATGACCAGGCTGTAAGAGTCATATCTGGTGAACGCTTTACAAGTCTTCAGAGTACAATGATTTTATTTTTCTCACTATGAGCTATTTCTGTCCTGGGGCTTTCTTTATGCAAACCACAGCCTCCTGATCCTCCTTTCTTTCCTCCGTTTTCTTCTGTTCTAAGCTGATCATGTAGATGAGATCATCTGAACCCAAGTTCTACAAATTGGCCAACAATCTCAAGGATCACCCGATCCTTGTCTCTACCAACATCATCTGTTAGGAAAGACTTGGAAGCTCCCCGCACACGCCACCAAATTTCAAAATTATAATGTGTATGGCCAGCTTTATACTTGGCCGTGTAGGGCTAGTTCAGCTGAGTGTAATGATACCTTTTACTTAGTGATCTGTTGCTTCATTCTGGAGAAAAAGTACTTTCAATCCATATGCAAATGAGCAGTTAAGTGCACCGAGGGCAGGTTCAAGCCACTCTGTGCTCCCTTGCTCCTCCTGCTTCCTCTGCAAGACACTCCCTCTCCTTCTTTAATGACAGGACCAAGTTTTTGCATAGTCATCTCGCCTGGCCCTCAGGGAGGGGCTGGCAGAGGAAGCAAGAGGAGCAAGGTTGCACAAAGTGACTTGGGTCCATCCTTGGTGCACTTAACTGCACATTCACATATCTGTGCCTTTGCTGAACACTTTTAGTGCCTGAGCAGTAGAGGATGCTGTGGACATTGCTCCTTGCTTACACTGGTACCCATGGGCACCATGCAGGTTTTGGGGATTTGGCATTTCTGAGGTTATGTCTGAAGGTTCCTGTCACACCTCTAAGCTCCGCCCTCACCATACCGCTAAGCTCTGCCCCTTGCAGCATGTTTAGCCCCACTCTCAGCTTAGCAGTACAGCCTAGACATTGGCTGCACGGCCAATATGTCTTCCCCTTTAGTCACTTTTTTCAGCCTACTGTGTGTGACCAGGAGGGGGTCCCCTGATCTCTGGGGCCCCAAGCACTTGCTTGGTTCCTGTAGTGGTAAAGTCCGTCCCTGGGACTAAGATAAGCCTGGAGGGGATGTATAGAAATCATGAGATTACGGCATTTCTGAAATATATGCAGAAGACAGAGAACTCTTGTTTCACAGCAAAAACAATGACTAAAATCATGAATATTGAAGGTTATTATTGTGACTAATTTTTACATTAGAATTTTTGCAGCACATCACCCACTATTTTCACAGCCACATACACAGAGAGGCGCGCCTGTAGATTCCACTCCCCCATTACCACATCCTTGTGAGTGGCTTTCTTCATACAGTGCAGTCTCTTCAGATAGCAATCATCGTCTTTATCTGCTGAGCTTAGACCATGAACCCCCTAGAGGATTCCTCCTAGCAGACACAATGGGCATCTACATCTAGGTAATTCCTTATCTTGTGACCATCGTCCAACCCCCTATGGTTTTATTCATTTGCATGCAACTTGTTACTAATTCATTGCAATGTTACACCATTTCGTTTCAGTTTTTGGGGAAATTTTGTGCAATTTTTTAAAACTTGTGCTGTGATGAGTAATTAACAATCAAACAACATGTTGGGGTTCGGATATGAAAAATTAAAAAATTCAGTGTATAAAAAGGCGTAGAAGCAATTTGAGATTTTAGATGTCCACTAGCAAATAGTTCTTGGAATGTCTCAAGTGAACCGTGTTTCTTTGTATGTTGAGACTTTTGAGGTGGTGGAGACATTTTCTGAAGGCATGAAAAAATGTAAGCCTAAAAAACTTTTTTGAGAGTTAAAGTTTTTTTTTATCATCTGTAATGTGTAAGCAACCATATGGGCATTCATCACTTACAGGGGTATTGTGACTTGGGCTTGTAATGAAATGCATATGGGTTCCAATAATGGTATTTTCAGATTTATTTCATAGATGCTCTATGATATTACTTCTTGAAGGGATTGTACAGCGGGGCAAATTCTTATTTTAGTGGAAAAAGCTGGTTTAAAAAAAAATGTAAAGAATCGATACTCACCCCACTGAGTCTTATTCTTGTACAGTTGCTTACCTGATCCCTGCTGGTTTCTCCATCCAGCTCCAGTCTTGATACACGTGAAAGCCCCACTCAGCCAATCACTGGCCACAGTAACCCACCTCAGCCAGTGATTGGCTGAGTAGACCTTCCCTGGCATTTTCATCATGCCAAGATTGGACTAGGAGGCGGAGACCAGAGGGAGCCAGAACTGGGAGTGGCAGGGGATCAGTCAGGTGAGTATCAACTCTTTTATTTTTTAAACTATTCTAAGCTGTTCCCAAAAATGTTTGCCTTTTAACTTGTATGTGGCAACTACACGGACTACCTATGCTGTCCCTATACGGCTCTGTAGTACAATCTGTGATTTTTTTAGAAAATTATAAATTCAACCCAAAGCCTCTAGGAGGATGCAGAATACAGACTTCCATTATAGCCACCTGTAGTCAGTGAAGGAGCTCTCACAACAAGTTGCTGCCAGTCATTCATTTTCTTACCAATAATGGGAATAGCCTTGAGTGATGATGTTTACACTGCCTGGCCCTGTAAATTAAAGAGCAGAGGGCACAGCAGTTGCAGAGAGATCAGAGCCTCTAGGTGTAATGGTAACGCCCCCGTTGCTTCTAGAGGCTCATTTGCATATATTTAAACATAATTTTTCTCAGCAATGCGGGCACATATGAATATGGGATCAAAACAGATGCCTTCAGCTGCCAAGTGCACATGTAACAGGTCAGCCAGTGTCATAGATACAAAACTGCTGACAGAAGCTGTTTAACGGGGTTGTGTCACTTCAGCAAATGGCAGCGATGGTCATGCTTGCACACTATAGAAAAAAGTGCCGGCCTATAATGTGATGAAAAATTAATCCAGCCAGCAAAGAAGGCAATATGGACAATGACAAAACTGAAACTTCACTGAAATTTGGAGAAAACGAAATGAGAAAAGAGGAACAAGGGCAAAAAAAGTAAATAAATAAAGCAAGATTTGGTCAATATGTTCTAGAACTATAGGCGATCACTTTGATGACATTACTGCTGGTTCTGTGAGATCAGTGCATGCAGTGTGTAGGAAAATGTATAAAGAGACTTTGACGTCTTAGGTGTCACACAAAACACAATACTGACTGCACAATCCATGTGCGTGGTCGAGGCCGACCAGGAAGTAGGAGTCAGTGGGAAAGTGAGGGAATGGGAGCAGCGGGGATCGGTCAGGAGTCCACTCTTTTTTTTTTCTTTTTTTTTGTTTTATGCCATTCTGACTGTTTTAAATAATATTTTACAAATCGTGCAACAAATTAATTGTCCAACTCATGAAAACAACATGAATCCCATTGTACAGCAGGACATGATTATTGCTGTTTGCAAAAGCAACTAAAAACCTTTTTGCTTCTGAAAGGTAATTTCCATAAAAACAAGGTGTCAGTCAGAGGTCCCCAGAAGTTTCTGACAGCCAATGAAGAAGATAGACAGATAGATAGATAGATAGATAGATAGATAGATAGATAGATAGATAGATAGATAGATAGATAATAGGCAGATAGATATGATAGATAGATAGATAGATAGATAGATAGATTAGATAGATAATAGACAGATATATACGAAATAGAAATAGAAATAGATGTATGATGATTAGATAGATATCAAATAGAGATAGATAGATAGATGGATAGATAGATAGATAGATAGATAGATAGATAGATAGATAGATAGCTCATACCTTTGCAACACATGGGACAGGCAAAGAGGGGACACATTTGTTAAGAGTAAGGATGAGCGAACTTGTGTTAAAGAAGAACTCCTGCAAAATATTTTATTCCATGTCCTATTAGAAATGTACATGTTGTAATCTGTAGTGAATGTCATTTTTTTTACTAGTGTCTGTATTTGTGAGTTATATCTCCCTGATGTTGCTCATCTGTGTCATGTGACCAGCAATCAGACTCACCAACTCATACAGCATCTTATTTGTGGACAGGAAGTCTATTTCTGTATATATTCCTGTGGGAGGCTCACTCTGAGTCTCGTAGGAATGAATAGAGCAGTAAGTGGCTTCCTGTCCTGGGTCAGTTGGAGGTCAGGGAGTCTCTGATAAGAAGATTGCATTCACTACAGATTACATCATGCACCTTTCTAACAGTTCAGAGAATAAAAATTTTTGTGGGAGTTCTTCTTTAAGGTTCGGGTTCCGGTTATATGGATTCCACTACCACGGACCATAAGTTGCGGAATCCATAACGAAATTCTTAAAAACCCGAACCTTGTATGCCGAACAAGGTTCACTCATCCCTAGTTAAGAGATCTGTGCACCATCATATTCCACCGCTCTTTGGACTAAGGCTTGTGCATGAAACGTCGTCCTTAGTAAATTCCTCCCATATGTAAAGCTGTGTCATTTTTACTTTGGCTTTATTGGGGAGAAGAAGAAAAAAGGTTGCAAAAGTATTCATACCCTTTAAACTAAGTTTCTTATTAAAGCTTGGCATAGGTCTGGATTCACAACCACAGTTATTTCTTTATTAGTCACCACAATGGTTTTTGTAACCACAGAATATTCCATCCCGTAATAATATACGATACACGTGTTATCACAGGGGCGAACATACGAAGACGATGAAGCCGATGAGAAACGAACCAATAGCAGCACTGCTACTGCTGGCGTTCACTAGCATTGCACCAGTCTGTAAGTACGCCATACATTTCAACGTATGAACCCGCGTCTGCTGATTGTTCCACCCCGCCCCCATATATTACTCTTTTCCCGTCCTAGCCACATCAATACAAAACCTCTGCACAAACCTCTGCTGACTCAGATACCGACAACCTGAAATAACATCTGATAGAAATGACTCATGAAATACCACTATTACTTTATACGACACAAAGTTACATATCAATGGTAATTAAAAGTCACTTATATCAAGTCTTAAAGGGATTTTCCAGTTTGCATCAAGGTCCTTTAAAATTATCATTTTGTAATGTACTTTCTTTATTGCTCCTATTTCCCGTTCCGGGCTGTGGTCACATGACCATGTCCATGCAGCTCTTTCTGATTTCCTGTGATGTTATGTCCATGGTTGGGGGCAGTAATATGGGAGTGTCTATGTAACTAGCTAGGTGGGAGGAGCTATAAACTAGCTGGTTGTTGTTAGGGGCAATGATCGGAGAGTGTCTATGTAACTAGCGGGGTGGGAGGAGCTATAAACTTGCTGGGCTTCGTTAGGGCAGTGACAGGGAAGTGTCTATGTAACTGGCTGGTTGGGAGGAGCTATAAACTAGCTGGGTGATGTTAGGGGCAGTGATAGGGGAGTGTCTATGTAACTAGCTGGGTAGGAGGAGCTATAAACTAGCTGGGTGATGTTAGGGGCAGATAGGGGTGTGTCTGTGTAACTAGATGGGTGGGAGGAGCTATAAACTAGCTGGGCGTTGTTAGGGGCAGTGATAGGGGAGTGTCTATTTAACTGGCTGGGAGAAGTTATAAACTAGCTGGGTGTTGTTAGGGGTGGGGCTGGAGTTGTTACAGAGGAAGAAGAAGTGCATCATGGGTTTGGTTGGATACAACAATAGGAAGTGCTACTTACAGGATGGAAACAAGCCAGAGGAATTGGTTTACATGGTGAAAACGGGTCAGGAGAGGCCAAATATGAAAAAAACGAGGATCATGAGCTAAGTAACTACATGAGCAAATCTGTTAAAGACCACAGTAATCCTGGAAAACCTCTTTAAGTTTCTTTTAAATGGACTGATAATCAGGCCAATTATCCGGGATGAGCGATTGCTTGCCCCCATGCAGCTTCATCTCTTCGTTCCCAATAATTGCCTGAAACATTAGTCATGTCAAGTCATAATATTATTCATTAATTTCGTGTTTTTTTGTCATTTGTGTGTTATTTGATATACATAATGTCAAAATGTAATAATCCTAAACATCTCTTTAAAGGGATAGTCTCACTTCAGCAAGTAGCATTTATTATGTAGAGGAAGTTAAAGGGGCTATGCAATTCTAAAAATGATCCCCCCTCCCCCAATGCCCGGGCCACTCCTATAGATCATACATACCCTGCTCCTTGACACCTGTGTCTCTCCAGATCCCTGCACGGCCGTTGCTGCATCTCCCTGTCATGCAGTATAATGACCCCCAGTGCCCTCATACAGTATAATGCCCCCCGGTGCTCCCATACAGTGTAATGACCCCCAGTGCCCCCATACAGTATAATGACCTCCAGAGCCCTCATACAGTATCATGACCCCCACTTCCTATCCAGGTACGTCCACATCCACACACATAACCTGCACCTGTACGGGCCAAGACTTCATATTGGTATCTTTCTTATGTTTTAGCCCTGTGCTGCCAGGATCTCCTCTGTTACGTAGACTTCATCGACACGCTGACGTGTGAATATCGCAAGGATAAAAATCTGAACAGCAGCGTTTCCCACACGCTGAGTGCTAACTGGTAAGAGAGTAAAGATCCACCCTGGTCATGGTGATAGAAGATGTCTATTCCCTTACATGACGTCAATATCTTATACTGAAATACGTCAGCTGCGGGCCAGTCATAGACATTTCTCAGCTCCAATCCTGGCGGCCCTCTGTACCTGTAATGCTCCAGCTGCAAGACGATTTCTGCTCTGTACACGCAGTACCTGCTACTTCTCTAGAAAACCACAAAAGATCAGAGCATTTTCCTCACAATAGAAAAAAAAAATACCCGGTGACAATCATCGCTCTTCTGATGTCAGACTGTTAAAATGTCTGTTTCTTAGTTATATCTCTTCCTGAGATAGTTTGCTGACAACCAATATTAAAGGGGTTGCCCCAAGAAAAATAGTCAACATTTTTCAAAGCAGCACCTAAATCTGAATATATAATAAATCTAAATTGGAGTAGTAAATGGGGAGATCTCTGGATCCATGTGAGGTACAGGGCTGGTTCTAGCTTTGTTAGAAAGAGATTGTCATGTACTATATGATGTCTGATTTTCATTTTCTTAAATCATGGGATAACCCCTTTAACTCATCAATATGGAAGTAGTAGGGGTGCAGTTATAGGGGATACAGAGGTAGCAGCCGCACCCAGGCCCCTTCTGCGGTATAAGAAGAATTGTAAATGCTACATTGTGGGTGGTGGGCCCTGTTACAGATTTTGCATTATACATATTAGGTGGCCCTGTATTTATTATATGGCGGTATTATTTATTAGCAGCATTCCTATTTGGGCATTGAATGGCAGCATTGTCTTAGCCATACATCATTGCTATAAGAGTGCCGAATGTTAGCATAATTTGGATGCTGTGTGGTGGTATTATTTAAGAATTGCATGGTGGTATGACTTTATAAACGCAGCTTTTTTAAATCTGTCTAAAACTGAGACAGCAAGGAGGCAGTACTTGCATGCCAAATTTCTAGCCAGTACTGACATTTAGAAGTATGCACCAAAGCCGATGTTACTAGGGCCAGTTTAAGGACACCCATGATATGGACTAGACCCCATCCTTGCTGTCACTTATGCGCACACCCGTTACCCACCTATTCCGGGTCCTATTTCAATATCCTAACAGTATGGGCCGTTATCAATATTTGACAATCTGATGGATTAATGGGAAATTGTCAGGGGATCCGACACCCGGGACCCCCGCCGATCAGCTGTTTGAGAAGGCTACGGTGCTCCTACGAGATCACAGTTTAGCCTAGACCAGTGACGTTGCGTTCATTGGTTGCATAGCCTGGGCGCAGCTCAGCCCCATTGCAGTGATACCAAGCACAGCTGCTAAACAATGTACAGCTTGGTAAGCTTTGAGGCGCCAGTGCCTTCTCAAACAGCTGATGGGTGGAGGTACTAAGTGTCGGACCACCACCGATCATATACTGATGACCTATCCAGAGGATAGGTCAGAAAACCCCTTTTAAAGCCAGTGAATTACAAAGGTTATCCAGGATTAGAAAGACATGGCTGCTTTCTTCCAGAAACAGCGCCACACTATTCCAGAGGTTGTATGTGGTGTTGCAGTTCAGTCCCATTCACTCCAATGGAGCAAGCATCATTGCAATATCAGACACAATGTCTGGAGAAGCGTGGAGCTGTGTTTGGAAGAAAGCAGCCATGATTTTCTAAACCAGGGATCAACAACCTTAGGCACTCCAACTGCTGTGAAACTACAACTTCCAGCATGCACACTTACTTGGGTGTTCCTGTAACTCCCATAGAAGTGAAAGGAAGATTATGGGAGTTGTAGTTTCAGAACAGCTGGAGTGCTGGAGGTTGCGGATCCCTGTCCTAAACCTATAACATGGCAGATATGGACGTCCAGGAGATTATCCATAGTTCTTCATGAGTATATCAATTTTTACCTACAATATTTGTTTCTTCAAAGGACCTTTGAAGAATGGAATGATACATGTCTTCTGGATGAGTGCGAGAAGAACCATGAGTACATTTGCACTATTGATATGGAAGACTTCACCGTAGATGGCATGTGCACCATTACCATAATAACCAACATCAATGGACGATACCATTCCAAACAGATCTGCCAACCTTTCAACATAGGTAACAAATGTAAGTTATGCTGGCGCTTCTAGTTATGGTTGGAGGGAATGTCTGGGGTTTCATTTCCAGAAGGCTGTTTCTGGTATTGCAGCTAATTCCTATTCACTTGAATGGAAATGAGATGCCACACCAGGCCCAGTCTATAGTCAAAAATGACAGTGTTTCTGGAAAAAGTGCACCTTTTTTGACAACGCCTTTAACTTGAGTGTATTGTTGTAGACAGCACATCATGAAATCTTATCGTTTTCAACAGTCAAGCCAGTGCCGCCGTTCAATCTCACGGTGTCTCTCTCTGAAAACTATAACATTTCCTGGAAAACTCTGTACGATGACCATGACACGAGAGGTGGAGAACTAGCCTATGAGCTGAGCTACAAGAAGGACGGAGAGTCATGGCTGGTAAGAACATTTACCTCTTCTGAAGTCAATGAGATGTTGAATTCTGCTAACAGATTAACCCATACACCTTTATGGTTTACTAGAACCAAAAGACTATCCAGGTCCTTGAAGATGAAAAAAACGTGGTCCTCTTGAGGTCATCCGTTCAAGCTGGTGAACAATATGTAGCCAGGATCCGAACTCAACCTAAAATCTATCTGTCAGATATATATCAAGGACACTGGAGTGAATGGAGCACATCTATCATGTGGACAACCCCAGCTGATGGTATGAAGATGTCACCTCATGACTTGAATCGAATTAATGTACAGTCATGGCCAATAGTTTAAAATATTATATTTTCACATGATCTGCTGCCCTCTGGTTTTTATGTGTGTTTGTCAGATGTTTTTATCACATACAGAAATATAATTGCAATCATATTATGAGTAACAAAAGCTTATATTGACAGTTAGAATGAGTTAATGCAGCAAGTCAATATTTGCAGTGTTGACCCTTCTTCTTCAGGACCACTGCAATTCTCCCTGGCATGCTCTCAATCAACTTCTGGACCAAATCCTGACTGATAGCAGTCCATTCTTGCACAATCAATGCTTGCATTTTGTCAGAATTTGTAGGTTTTTGTTTGTCCACCCGTCTCTTGATGATTGACCACAAGTTCTCAATGGGATTAAGATCTGGGGAGTTTCCAGGCCATGGACCCAAAATCTCTATGTTTTGTTCCCTGAGCCATTTAGTTATCACCTTTGCTTTATGGCAAGGTGCTCCATCATGCTGGAAAAGGCATTGTTGATCGCCAAACTGCTCTTGGACGGTTGGGAGAAGTTGCTCTCGGAGGACATTCTGGTACCATTCTTTATTCATGGCTGTGTTTTTAGGCAAGACTGTGAGAGAGCCGATTCCCTTGGCTGAGAAGCAACCCCACACATGAATGGTTTCAGGATGCTTTACAGTTGGCATGAGACAAGACTGGTGGTAGCGCTCACCTCGTCTTCTCCGAATAAGCTGTTTTCCAGATGTTCCAAACAATCGAAAAGGGGATTCATCAGAGAAAATGACTTTACCCCAGACCTCAGCAGTCCACTCCCTGTACCTTTTGCAGTCTGTCCCTGATGTTTTTTCTGGAGAAAAGTGGCTTCTTTGCTGCCCTCCTTGAGACCAGGCCTTGCTCCAAGAGTCTCCGCCTCACAGTGCGTGCAGATGCACTCACACCTGCCTGCTGCCATTCCTGAGCGAGCTCTGCACTGCTGGTAGCCCGATCCCGCAGCTGAAACACTTTTAAGAGACGGTCCTGGCGCTTGCTGGTCTTTCTTGGGGGCCCTGGAGCCTTTTTGGCAACAATGGAACCTCTCTCCTTGAAGTTCTTGATGATGCGATAGATTGTTGACTGAGGTGCAATATTTCTAGCTGCGATACTCTTCCCTGTTAGGCCATTTTTGTGCAGTGCAATGATGACTGCACGTGTTTCTTTAGCGATAACCATGGTTAACAGAAGAGAAACAATGATGCCAAGCACCAGCCTCCTTTTAAAGTGTCCAGTGCTGTCATTCTTACTTAATCATGACAGATTGATCTCCAGCCCTGTCCTCATCAACACCCACACCTGTGTTAATGGAGCAATCACTGAAACTATGTTAGCTGGTCCTTTTAAGGCAGGGCTGCAATGATGTTGAAATGTGTTTTGGGGGATAAAGTTCATTTTCTAGGCAAACATTGACTTTGCAAGTAATTGCTGTTAAGCTGATCACTCTTTATAACATTCTGGAGTATATGCAAATTGCCATTATAAAAACTGAAGCAGTAGACTTTGTAAAAATTAATTTTTGTATCATTCTCAAAACTTTTGGCCATGACTGTAGGTAATGAAAAAACACATCATATAGTTGGAATCATGAAGCTGGTAGGGCAGAGAGGAGGTCTATCTTGGAGACATTATATAGGTTGAATGGTTCTTGGTATTATTTGGTGGATATGCAAATCTGCCACTGAATAAAATGTCAGACCCAACTTCTGACTTGCCTTTGACTCTGGTACTTCCATAAGAAGCCTCAGAAGACCAGTGAGGTTTGATTGCTTACCAAGTTGTTCGACTGGACCTCCAGATTACCACCAGTGTTGTTATATAACATGTCTCTAGCTGGTCAGACCCCATGGATTTCAGATTTAGGCTGTTTTCTGCTGACTGTAGACACCTTTTTGTGACACCAAAGAACATGAGAGAAGAACGTAGGACCTGTGGAAAAGTCAGTCTGCCAAGATCTTTTTTGTTTGTTGTCCAGTACATTAGTTGCCATACCATACCAAGATGGTCAAGACAAATGACGCATTTGTACAGGCCCTTACCATACCTCCATATGCCTCTAATTTTATACAGAGCAATATGGAGATTTGTGCCATGCTCCATCAAAAGGAGAAACTCTCGCCACTTCTGACATGTCTGTTTTAGTCACTACTCGTATTCTCCATGTAATAACAATTCTGGCTCATCTTTTCTTAGAACTTAAGTGTCTAATTTGAGAACATTTGCACCAAATTTATCAAATGTCACTCAATGTTTGATACATTTCCTAAGAAAAGACACTCCTAAATTGTAATTTTAGGAGGAATACAACATTTACTAAAATCGGCATATCAGGAGATGTGACAGATCCTCTTTAAGTACAGGTTATAGGAAAGGACATTCTTGAAATTACTGATATTATAATTTTCATCTCATTCATTTTCAGATCAAACAGTCAAGATGCAAATTGGGATGATTTCAGGGATGATTGCTATTTTGGCCTTCCTGGGCATTTTAATGACGTGCTTCCGATATTCACCACCGTAAGTCCATCTTGCTTTGTTTTTTTTACTAATATCTATACATGTACAACCTGTGGAGAGGGGAGCCTTAGATTGACCCCATGTCTATTTGACATGGGATGGTGAACCTCTTCATTTCTCTGAAGGTGCCTCAATGGTGGCTTACAAGGGAGGGGTAAGCAGGTGGAGGGTTCATAGAGCTCATCTCTACTACAAAGGATAGGTAGAAATGAGAAAGCACCATGAAGCAGCTATAAATGACAAGTGATAGCTTGGGGGGCTCATTTTATAGACCCGGGCCCTTAAACTTCAAGCTACTCTTCTAGGTTTCAAGAGACAATAATATAGTAGTTTTAGGTCCATCTTATGGCTGCAACTTCCAGACGCCCCATGGTTCCACTGAACCAAACATAGAGAAGATAAGGTTCTGTGGTGGTCTACGTTTGAGGGAAATGGGGGAGCATTGAGGAGTTCAGGGAGTCAGTCACAACATGGACACCACTCTGACCATATTTCAGCTGTCTGGAGGGTATGGCCACATGGAGCACCAAGCCATAAAATCATGCTGTCGTTGACTGTCACAGGTAGGTTTGACTTGGACATCAGCCAGCTGCGCCGCCTGGTCATACCGCTAGGCTGACTTGTCGTTCATAAAATAAGCATTATGCTTTCATGTTCATTACACAGATCTCATGTTTCTTTTCTTGCCCTCAGGATATGGAAGAAGGTGTGGGTGTTGGTCCCTGACCCCGAGCCCTTTTTTAAGCCACTCTACAAAGGGCATCAAGGAGATTTCAAGGTAACACAAAATCTATAAAGCTGTTATTGCTATTAGTCACAGATTAGCATTACAAGCCTGTTACCTCTACGAAGGGTGTTACAAGACCCGTGGGAGTTGTGGAGATAGGTGGAAACGTACAGCTGCCCCAAGTGATGGGGGAAATTACGGTTAGCTCATCTTTGTAGTAAACGTCACGGCTGTGCATGAAAATAGTCAAGAAAACATGTGATTTGGGAAAAATATAGTTTTACTTCCTTATTTGTTGCATTGAGCGTGCTGCACGGCTGCTCGGATTGCCATCACCAGAAGGGTGAAGCTTGTTGGTGCTTTTTTGATTCTCACATGGCAGATTTGCTGCAGATTTTTACCTGCAGATTTGAGCAAATTTTACAAATCTCATCCACATGCTGCAGACATTTCCCAACACACAGAAATGAGCATGCTGTGGAGTTTCTCGAAAAAAATCCAGTTTCATACAACTGCTGAATATAGACATACAACATACTAAATACAAGCTGATATGGACCCGTAGCCTACGGACTCCACTGTGCAGCATACTTGCACAAGACAATTTTACATCCAGCGCCTCCATATGGCCTTTTTCAGATGGCACTAAGGTTTTCTTTTTTTTTTCAAAAATACTGCATTTTTTATTGCATTTTTATTTGGCGTAAAAAACACTGCAGTCATATGTTAGGGAGAGGTCACATCACCATTTTAGGCATATTGCTTGGTAAGGTTGACTGCATGCAGTACTTTTTTTCTGTCTAAAAAAACGGATCTCAGATGTGAATGGCTCAAACTGAGGCCAAATGTGCATAACTGATGCACGAGGTCCATGTTTTTTACAGGATCCATTTTTTCACAGGATTCCTTTTTTACATGGTCCTGTTTTTTAAAAATGTTTCTGTTTCTCTGACAGATCAGAGGAATGGAAAATGAGAAAATGAAACAGTGATGTGAACTGTCCTTTACATAGGAAATTATAAAACACCCTACACAAACACTGCATTTTTTGGTTGTCACATTTTAAAAGGGTTCTACAAGTCCCACCAGGTCTCATAAAGCCACTTTAATTACATATGACACCCCATGTAGAATAAAGTTTGTAATATACTTACCAGTGTGAAGTTGCATGGATTGGCCTCCTGAGGACCTGATAATGTGATGCTCCTCTTCTCAAAATCCAGCATCCACCGATACCATGTTGTGTTGTAAGGGTATTTTTAAGTATTGATTGGTTCTGTCCCCTTTAATTCTTTCCCCTTTAATATTCTGTATAATGATATTCCTCGTAATGTACTGGGCAAGAGACTCATGTGCTGCACACTGGACATCTTTGGGAGGAGGGGCTGAAAGGATATAAACTTGGCTGAACACAGATAGGTAATGGGAACTCCATTGAGAAACTTCATCCAGGTAGTTTGTTTGTGATTGAAATACTATTTTCTTTTTTGCATCACCATGGGGTCTCATTAAAATTTATTCTGTGTGTAATTTGTCTGTATTACCTTGTATTTAATCACACTTAAATATATTTATTCACTTAGCCTGCGTAAGCCTATTTATTCTCAAGTCTTTTGAATTCACGTTAAGGGTTTATGCACACCACTGTTGTTTTGGTCCACATCCTAGCCACATTTTTTGTCGATTGGATGCGGTTCCATTCACTTCAATGTGGCGGTAATATATGTGGACGGCACCGCATGTGCTGTCCGCATCTGTTGCTCTGTTCCACAGCCCCACAAAAAAAATAGAACATGTCCTGTTCTTGTTCATTTTGCGGACAACAATAGGCATTTCTATCATAGGGTGGGACGTTCCATTCCACAAAATGCAGAACGCACACGGCTGGTATCCATGTTTTGTGGATCCACAATTTGTGGACCGCAAAACACAGTATGGTGATGTGCATTAGCCCTAAAACACGTCCATTACCAAGTTTTTGGCCTGGGCTATGGATGGGACGTCACTTCTGCTGTGAAGTAGGCCAGAACAATTCATCTAGTTGGTGCATGTGCAAACTCGGGAGAAGAATAGTTCTGGCCTCTTACACAGTAGAAGTGATATCCCATCCATAGCCGAGGCCGGAAACCTGGTAAAGGGTGTGACATCAGTGGAAGCTGGATCTTGAGAAGAGGAGGAACTTCAGAATGGTAAGTACATTACAAACTTTATTTACAGGGTGGTTATGTGTGATTAAGGTGGCTTTGTGAGACCTGGTGGGACTTGGAGAACCCCTTTAAAATATCACTACAAAAAATGCTGTGTATTTGTAAGGCATTTTATCATTTCCAATTGGCCAGCATGTAAACATATGCTGCAGTGTTTTTTTACTACTAATAAAAATGACATAAAAAATTAGGTGTTTTTGAAAAAAAAAATCAGTGCCATCTGAGTAAGGCTATATGGGGGTTCTGCACACCACAATGTCATGTCCAGCAATGCTGTACGGTGGAATCCCTAGGATCCTTATCAGCTTTTATTTAGCATGTTTAAATTTGGAATAGTAAGCATATTGGCTACAGGTAAGTTCTGTACAATAAAGGTGGCTTTGTGGGAGCGGATGGGTCCTGGAAAACCCCTATAAGACAGTTCCATGGTGTGTTTTTTCTCTTTTTGTCCCTTTTATATTATAGTATGCACTTAGTGTGGCATTTTTTCAACCATTTTCCCATTGACTTTCCTATAGGAAAAAAAAAAGTCTGAAAAATACTCGAGCAAAATGTGTAACTAAAAAAAAGCCATTACAAAAAAACACCCTTAAAAAACATATCATGGCAGCACCCATACAGGAGTATCTTAAGATCCATGTGACATGTTTGCCACCCTGACCCCAGTCTTCGTGCTCAGCTATCTCCATGAGCCCTATGGACGTTGAATGGGAGCATGTTTGACCACTGCTCCATTCAAGTGATCGGTGGAGCCACAACAACCAGACAATTATTGCCTATCCTGTGGAGATATAATAAATGATTTTTTGGGGACAACCCCTTTAATGACTGCAGTTGTTTTGCCTGTAAATGATTAGAACTCAGCTTCCTGCCATTTCCTGTCATTACCGAGATAAATGAACCAAGGTAGATCTGAAACCAGGCAGGTCTCAGATTTGCGTATGTCGTGTACAGAGGCCTAGCGCCTACATCCTGGGTGCACGCTACACCTGGGCCCTGCCTCTAACCACTAATGGCTTCCTGTATCTGATACTGACACGATATCTAGGATCTATGAATGATGACATTACCGTGCAGTACTGCACCACCTTCCTGCCTCCTTATGTGACGGGTTGGACCTTGGGACTCCAATGTGGTGAGGCCTGACTGTGATGGCTACTTCTGGAACCTCTCTAGCAATGCCACTAGATAAAGAAGGGCGCATATTGATAACCCCTGAGGGGGTGAGACCCCTTTGTACCACAATGCACCAAGAATAGGGAGTGAACCGTAATTTAAAAGCACTAAGAGGCGGCATGGCTTGGCCAAATAGGGGCCACTGTGTCTGTGTCTCAGCGGGCTACGGAAAGCTACCTACTTTTACCAGACGTGAGCTAGAGATCTGGTAGTGTGAAATGTGGTTGTTGCCTGTGTGGCATGTGCCTGGTCTTTATGTTCTGCATAAGTGGTGCATGTGCATGTATGTCCATGTGTGTGGCATATGTTGGGTACGTGTCCTATGTGCAAGTGGCACACATGTTCCATATCTTCTAGGTGTAAGAGCTGTAGGTATCTGCCCCTGATGAAATACAATATTTAAAATGCACCTGTCAACAAGATCAACTTTATACCGCCTGGTAGGGTTGATTCTGCTGATTAAAATGATACCTGTCTTGTGAAAATAGACTTTTATTCTTTATGTAAATGAGGTTAAACAAAAAAAAAAAAAAAAGGGCGAGGGTTAGTAGATCTTATGGGAGAACTAGTCCTCCCCAAGGTACTAGACACGAGGAGCGCTAGTGGGGTATATTAGTAGATTGGTACAAAGGGGAGAGAATAACGCACACTTGGTGTAACTAGTAAAAATATATGTCGACAATTGAAGTGGTATATTCAATATGTAGGTAGGGGTCCAGGTAGGACGGCAGCTACAGGGGAGCTCCTTTTGGATAACCAGAAGGAGAATTAAAGCGAAGTAAAAGAGAAAGAGCGGTGGAAAGCACGCTACTGTTTTGAAAATCCCTTAAAGTAGCGCCAGGAAACTACTGGAGGTATGACTAATAAATAGTACAAAAAAAAAACAATAATCAATGTGATAGCAAATAGTGACTCACTTCACAGGGGGTAGAAGCCAAGGTGAGGACCACTGTTTGTTTGTATCTGTTTGTTTTTATTTTCTACTACTCCTGAAGAAGGGGGATCTTTTAATACCCCGAAACGCGTTGAGAATGTTACCAGATCTATCTGAGAGATCTATCTGAGAGTGTTATTGGACTCATTAAAGAATTTTGATAAGAAGCTTGTGAAGGCTACCATCAATTCTTCAAAACTTGAAAGGCGATCCCGGCTAGGGGGTTTAGAGACACAGGTGTAATCCAGCACACCCGGAGTCTCGACCCCCTGTGAAGTGAGTAGACTATTTCTATACTTTCCGAGTGATTTTCTTCAATATACACTGAGCGATCTCGGCCAGGGGGTGATGAGGCATAGGTGCTGTGATCCTCACCTAGGCTTCTACCCCCTGTGAAGTGAGTCACTATTTGCTATCACATTGATTATTGTTTTTTTTTTTTGTACTATTTATTTAGTCATACCTCCAGTAGTTTCCTGGCGCTACTTTAAGGGATTTTCAAAAGAGTAGCGTGCTTTCCACCGCTCTTTATCTTTTACTTTGCTTTATGTAAATGAGGGCTTCAGTGCACTGAGGGGCAGAGAATAGATCCTTAGTGCACCTCAGCTTTCCAGTGCTGGCCCCACCCCTCAAAGTGGTGAAACTCTATTTTGCCTAAAGAATCGATGTCTTTTTTTTCCCTCTGGAATTCTGCAACCGATTTTCACAAGACAGGTATCATTTTAATCAGCAGTATCCGCCCTACCAAGTAATATACCTGGTTTAATAGGGTTAATTAATAAGGTTATTACGATATCAGCCTATTGTAATAACCTTAATAGCTGCCATCCAGGGGTGGCTAAGAGGGCTGAGTGGCCCTAGTCACCTCCTAGTGGTCATGCCTGGGTACTGCAGCAGTTTCAAATGAATTCACAGTTTCAAATGAATTTGAAAGTGTTTTTTTTCAAATATCAGTTTTAGAAAATGAAAGAAAGGAAAAGTTTTGGTTGTGGGTTGATCGAGGAATCATATAGTTCCAGTAAAGTAAGGACTTGATAAATGGGATGACCACTTTGAAGAGACCCTAAACTTTAAAGGGTTTTTTTCCAGAGATTTTGATACTGATTACCTATCCTCAGGATAGGTCATCAGTATCTGATCGGTGGGGATCCCAGGACCCCTGCCGATCAGCTGTTTAAGAAGGCACTGGCGCTCCTGTGAGTGCCACGGCCTTCTCTCTGCTTACCAAACACCGCACTGTACATTGTATTGTGGCCGTGCTTGGTTATGTGACCGATGAACATGACATTACTGGAAAAGCTGACAGAAGGCACACACAGGAGCCTTCTTAAACAGCTGATCAGCCGGGGTCCCAGGCGTCTGACACACACCGATCAGATACTGATGACCTATCCTCTAGATAGATCCTGGAAAAACCCTTTTTCTGGTGACTGCTGCTCTTTAAAATGTTTCTCAATTCAGCCTTTCATGGCTGATATCATAATAACCTTAAAGGGATTCTGTCACCACCATTTTGCATATTAAGTTATTTATACCACTGGATTTAACTCATCATAAGGATCCCCAAATGGTTATTGTTATAGGGCCCAGATGAAGATTTGTGGTATAAAACTCCTTTTTTATCTACTGTCAATCACTTACATTAAGGGGACCAAGGGGAGTTGCCCATGGTTGCTGGAGCCCGGGCTCGGCGATTCCGTTGGAGCCCGGGACCGCCCACCTAATTGATATTCACTTCACTGAGTGAAGCTCCGACGCCGCACTTGATGTACTGCGCCTGCGCAGCCCTGGACCGCACACCTAATTAATATTCACTTCACTGAGTCAGTGAAGCTCCGGCGGCGGCTGTAATCCCGCGCAGGCGCAGTGCCCCGTCGGAGCTTCACTGACTCAGTGAAGTGAATATTAATTAGGTGTGCGGTCCAGGGCTGCGCAGGCGCAGTACATCAATTGCCGTGTCGGAGCTTCACTCAGTGAAGTGAATATCAATTAGGTGGGCGGTCCCGGGCTCCAACGGAATCGCCGAGCCCGGGCTCCAGCAACCATGGGCAACTCCCCTTGGTCCCCTTAATGTAAGTGATTGACAGTAGATAAAAAAGGAGTTTTATACCACAAATCTTCATCTGGGCCCTATAACAATAACCATTTGGGGATCCTTATGATGAGTTAAATCCAGTGGTATAAATAACTTAATATGCAAAATGGTGGTGACAGAATCCCTTTAATAGCCGCCGTATAGGGGTGGCTAAGAGGGCTGAGTGGCCCTAGTCACCTCCTAGTGGTCATGCCTGGGTACTGCAGCTTGCCCCCAACAATAAGCAAATCAAATTTAATAAAATTTAATAAGTTTTTTGAAAAAGTTATTTTAAATAGTAACCATATAGTGCAGAAGTATATACATATATATATATATATATATATGTATATATATATGTAGCATCTCAACGGTGTGCATCATCTGTGTCCACCCAACAGATTTGGCTACTCCTAAGGATGCTATCCTGGATATCCCCTGGTATTCACCCCTATACAGGGATCTGGACTTCACTGCAGGATAACCACCTGGCCCCTACCTCCTGGAGTAGCCTCTGTGTGATTGACAGCTGACAGGAGTCAAGACACACCCATGCATAAAACCATAATGTCAGACAAACTGTAGTCAGTAGCATGTAATGTACCGGAAAGTCCAGAAAACAGTCCAGGGTTAGGGCACGCAGCTCTGGGTCAACATGAAGATCAGGCAAGAGTCAGGTCAGGCAGAGAAGGGTCAAAATCAAGAACACAGTCAGAGGTCAGTACACAAGAAATCCAAATAATGAATGTGATGCAGCAATAACAACAGCACACTCTTTAGTTGAATGTGAGATGATTGGGGTAGTAGGTACACATATTCTAATGGCTCAGTGGCATAACAAGTAATCAAGGACTCCATAGCAAAAGAATTGGGCCCCATATAGCTATTATTAACGTCCAGTGAGCCCTTGGACTACACACACGGTAGCCCTGCTGTCTCCACAGAAAATCTTGGAGCGCCATTTGAGGGGAAGTCACAGTTTCAAATGAATTTGAAAGTGTTTTCTCAAATATCAGTTTTAGAAAATGAAAGAAAGGAAAAGTTTTGGTTGGGAACCATATAATTCCAGTAAACTAAGGACTTGATAAATGGAATGATCACTTCGAACAATGACTACTTGTTGGAACAAACCCTGAACTTTAAAGGGGTTTTTTTCTGAGATTTTGATACTCATGGCCTATCCTCCAGATAGTTTATCAATATCTGATCGGTGGGGGTCCGACACCAGGGATCCTCAGCGATCAGCTGTTTAAAAAGGCCCTGGCGCCCCTGTGAGTGCCACAGTTTTCTCTCAGCTCAACAAGCACAGCGCCGTACATTGCATAGTGGCTGTGCTTGGTTATGTGACCGACTGAACATGATGTTACGGGAAAAGCTGAGAGAAGGCTGCAGCACTCACAGGAGCGCTGGTGCCCTTTTAAACAGCTGATCAGCGGGGGTGCCGGGTGTCAGACCCCCACCGATCAGATACTGATGACCTATCCTCTGGATAGATCCCTGAAACCCCTTGTAAGTTAATGACAGTGAGTTCCCCTACTGGGTTCCCCAGAGGTCAGCTGTAATCTGAGTGGAATCCAGCAAGTATTCAGTTTCCCTACAGCTCCCTCACAAGTGAACTTAAGCATTGTACAGTGTCCATTTACATCAGTGAGTTGTTTCTGTAATACAGGACAGGACAGATCCTTCAGAGTGAGAGACGCCCTTTGTAACCATTCTCCACATTGGCCAAGAGATGAGGACCCTGCCCCCTTCATTAATTCTTGAATAGGGTGTATGAAAATGAGTTTCCTAAAGTGGACAACCCCTTTAAATGGGTCTTGGAAAAGATTCGTATACTCTGGAGCATTGATGATTTCATAATTTGTTCTTTTATTATCTTTTCACAGAGCTGGCTGGGTCCTCATTATACCCCATTCCCAATAATTCCTCGTGAGGGAGGCTCTTTTCATCCAGAAGTCCTTGAAATTGACTGCCATAGTTCCGGCAATAACATGGAAATTAAGAAGCCGTTTCTTCCTACGTTGTGCTTAACTGAGAAGAACCAGATCTGTAGAACATGTGGGTGTACTACAGAGAACCCTTGCCCGCAATGCTGTCCTCCATGCATATCCTCCAGTACCACCACCACTGATGGTACCATGAATGAGGAAGATAGGAGTAGAGATTATGGCTACCCTTCTGTTAATCTTGATAGTGGCAACATGCCGGATCAGGGACCAAGTCCACAAGACTCAATTATGCTGAAGTTTGGTCTTCCACAAGATTTCCTAAGATCCAGTATGAATATGTTTAACCTGGTGTCAATCCCCCCAGAAGAATGGGAACTACAGGAATCTCCTTCCCAAGAGGACGATGAGAACGTGTTTTATAATGACGATAATTACAATTCAATGTCCCCTGACTCGGGAAATAGTGGCAATTTTGGCTATCCCAGGATATGCCTGGATATGGACACCATTGACAGTGGTTTTGTAGACTCTGAATGTGGAAGTCCTGTGGACAGTAATTTTGGAACTAATGATATTCCAACCAAACCACTGAATCCAGATCCCTACAGTGAAGAAGACGAAATATGTGAAAGAAATTACGTTCAGCAGTGGGTGCCCACTGGCCATTGATCAACAAGATCCAAGGTCTTTGTATCTAGAGGGGTTGTAGAGCCCTTTGGACATCTATGGCTTCCTCATTGTATAATGTAAGGCAAGCAACTTTCAGGCAGTGACTGAAAACATTCATGGTGTACCTTAAGCGGCTGAGAACCTGCCCGAGCCTAGCCCTGCTCACTGCAGGGGCTTACAGTATACCAGAGGTCTCACCCAAGACATTTCTGCTAACATTCTATTTAGCTCATAGAGGATTGCCTATGCAGTTGTGACAACCAGTGGTTACTTTTGGCTGCACAGCTTAAAGGGGTTTTATGGTTTTTCCAACTCTTTATAACTGATGACCTATCCTCTGGATAAGTCATCAGCATGTGATTGGTGAGGGTCTGACACCCGAGACCCCCGCTGATCAGATGTTTGAGAATGCACCGACGCTCCTGGGAGAGCCAGAGCCTTCTGACAGCTTACCACAACGCCATACATTGTATAATGGCTGTGCTTGGTATTGTACCCATTCACTTGAATAGAACCGAGCATGCCTAGCCCATGTGGACTGATGAATGTGACATCACTGGCCTAGGCTCGCTCACAGGAGCACCGTTGCCTTCTCAAACAGTTGATGGGCAAGGGTCTTGAGTGTCGGACTCCCATCGATCAGGTACTGTGTTGGAAGTGCCAGAAAACCCCTTTAATTATTCCTTTGAAGGGGTTCTCCAAGAGTATAAAATATCCCCCCCATGTGCCGGGCCCCCCACATGGAATATACTTACCCCGCTACCCGCTCCCTATGCTGCTCCTGGTCCCCACACCGCCACTGCTGCTTCTCCCTGCACACGGATGAAAACATCCAGTGTCAGGGAAGCTCCGCCAATGGCAGGCGGGGATGGGGACAAGCCTCCCTAGCGTCACCCGCAATGCTAGGGAGGATCGTCCCCGTCCCCGTCTGCCATTGGCTGCACACGCCCCCAACACTGGATGTTTTCATCCGTGTGCAGGGAGAAGCAGCAGCAGAAGCAGTGCAGGGTCCAGGAGCGGTGCAGGGAGTGGGGTGAGTATATTCCATGTAGGGGGCCCGGCACATGGGGGGACATTTTATACTCTTGGAGAACCCCTTTAAAGGAATAATTAAAGGGGTTTTCTGGCACTTCCAACACAGTGCCCCTTCTTTGCCCTAGACCACCAGGGATACAGACATCAACCTCTTCTCTACCCTAGATCACCAGAGATACAGATAAGAATCCAATCTTTGCCCTAGACCTTAGACCTGTTATCATAAACCCCATCACAACTCTAAACCACCAGGGATCTTGGCATTGACTTCCTCAAAACCCAAGAAAACTATGTCAATTGACATAGACATTTTCAAACTATCTGGAAGCAGTATAAAAATTCTGACTGTATATGGATGCTATATGGCACAGTGGAATCGGACCGTATTACGCACAGTGTATCTGAATGCTACTTGGCACAGAGTATCTGGACCCTATTAGGCACAGTGTATCTGAACGCTACTTGGCACAGAGTATCTGGACACTATTTGGTACAGTGTATCTGAACGCTACTTGGCACAGAGTATCTGGACCCTATTAGGCACAGTGTATCTGAACGCTACTTGGCACAGAGTATCTGGACCCTATTAGGCACAGTGTATCTGAATGCTACTTGGCACAGAGTATCTGGACACTATTTGGTACAGCGTATCTGGATGCTGTTTGGCACAGATTATCTGGACGCTATTTAGAGGGAACACTGTGAACAATAAAGAAGCTCCGTAACAAACCCGGCAGTTGTGCAAGCAGTACTGCTCCTATAAGACTATATAAACTTATTAATGTCATATTAGTCCCCAAAAATGTTTCTTTTTAATTCTGCACTGTGTTTTCTATGCTGGGACCTTATGAAAGGATAAAAGTCTCAAGTAAGCCCACTGTGTTCATTCCTTCTACCCCTCGCTGTTGTCTCTGTGAGTGTATGTACCAGATCTGAACCCCTATTTGTCTACCCTGAGTGTATTAAGCGTATTTTATTTTGATGTTGGCTACACTTTTTGTTGCACATGTATCGGCACCCAGGAAATCACACGAATGGATTCATGACAATAATAAACTGCATGGCGTAAATGATTATCTACCTGAACGAGGTAACGCAAGCTTTATGGATCTTTTATGATGGATAAGGATCCTCACATTACGGGGATATTCTTACAGGACCGCATTTATCGGTCTGCATCCATTCAGCAATTTTGCACAATGGATGCAGACCCATTCATTTCAATGGGTCTTCAAAAGATGCGGATACCACATGTACTTCCGTCCGGCGGCCCCGCTAAAAAATAGGGCATGCCCTATTCTTGTATGCAATTGCTGACAAGAATAGGCATTTCTATCATAGAGCTGGCCACGTGCATTCCACAAAATGCAAAGAGCACACACGGCAGGTATCCACAATTTGCGGACCGCAAAACACATACGGTCGCGTGAATGCACCCTACGTGTAATGGTACACTCAGTGGCGTGCCTAGGGTGTTTTGCACCCGGGGCGGGTCCTTTCTCTGGCACCCCCCCCCCAATATGTTAAAAAAATGTACCCCCTCACAGTAGTATTGCCCTCATTGTACAAAATTTACGGTAATTTTGCACAGTAGTTATACCCATATTGTGCCCTCTCACAGTAGTTATGCCCACATTGTGCCCCCTCACACTTGTAATGCCCCCTTTGTGCCCCTTCACAGTAATAATCCCCATTGTGCCCCCTTTATAGTAATAATGCCCACTGTGTCCCCTTCACAGTAATAATGCCCACCGTGCCCCCTTCATTGTAGTAATGCCCTCTGGCTCTGTGCCCCTCCATAGTAAAAATGCCCACTGTGCACCCTTCACATTAGTAATGCCCTCTGTGCACCCCTCCAGAGTAGTAATGCCCTCTGTGCCCCTTCCAGAGTAGTAATCCCCCCTGTGCCCCCTCCAGTGTAGTAATGCCCTCTGTGCCCCCTCCAGAGTAGTAATGCCCCCTGTGCCCCCTCCAGAGTAGTAATGCCCCCGTGCCCCCTCCAGAGTAGTAGTGCCCCCTCCAGAGTAGTAATGCCCCCTGTGCCCCCTCCAGAGCAGTCATGCCCTCTGTGCCCCCTCCAGAGTAGTAATGCCCCCTGTGCCCCTTCCAAAGTAGTAATGCCCCCTCTGTATTAAAAAAAAAAAAAAAAACACAGCAGCTACTCACCTTGTCCCATTTACTGAAGTCCTCTCTTCTCTGCAGGCACAGATCGCTCTGCGGCAATGTGTGGGCGGAGCTTATGCAGATTTCCGGACTGCAGGCTCTGTCCACACATTCTAGCAGCGCAATCCGTGCCTGCAGCCTGAATAATCGTGGAGCGGGGACAAGTCTCTCTGCTTCACCATTCAAAGCGCTGCCGGCCTTAGGGAGAGGAGGAGCGCGGGGAGGGGAGTGACAGGACCCAGCTCTCTGCGCTCCAGCAATGAGCGCTTCCATCTGTATTGATGGAAGCGCTCATTGCTTGTGGCACCCCCTATGAGCTGGAACCCGGGGCGGGTACCCCAGGGAATGGGGACCCGAACTTCCCTTTATTATTTTCCGTTATAACATGGTTATAACAGAAAATAATAGTTAAAATGGCCTTTAGGGGTTAAAAATAATTTTAAAAAAACCTCACCTTTTGCACTTGTTCTCGCAGCCGGTGTCTTCTTTCTTCTTTCCCCTTGCAGGACCTGCAAAAGGACCTTTGGTGACGTCACCGAAGGTCTTTTTGCAGGTCCTGCAAGGGGAAAGAAGAAAGAAGACAACGGCTGCGCGAACAAGTGCAAAAGGTGAGGTTTTTTTTAATTATTTTTAACCCCTAAAGGCCATTTTAACAGTTAAAATGATTTTGTTCGACTGCCTCAAACTATTTGAGTCAAACATAATACATGTATATGTTTGAGGCAGTTTGAGGCAGTCGAACAAAATCCCGGACGATTTTGAAATTCCCCCCGGACATTTTTTTAGGTCTCAAAAGTAGGACATGTCCGGGAAAAGGAGGACGTCTGGCCACCCTATACTGGAATAAGTCTCTGTTCAGAGCTGTTCATATCTGGCGTATACTCACATACAAAGCTGTCAGTAATGTATCCAAATGTATACAATGTATAATGTATACAAATGTATCCATAGGGATCTTCTACCTGACAAAGACGTGCCTTAGCTTTAGGGAGGAAGAGTGCCTGAGCTTTAGGTTCCTAGTCTCTACTTTGAAGTGAAGGTTTTATCTGGATAACACTTCTGCTGTTATAGGGCGGTACAGATTTGTTTTTGCAATATGAAAGGGTTTAATAGATTACCCTAGTTCATAAAAGCTATACATTAAAAAAAAATGGATACCACATTGTATACTTTTTTTTTCTTTTTCTACAATTGGAGCCTAATAGGGACTTACCCTTCTGCTGGAGGGAGAGCCTCCCAAGGTATACCTCCAACATAGACTCTTAAAGACTTAAAGTAATGTGAACAGAGCCTAACCAACATGGTTGTCACTGTCTGGATAACAGTGTCCACAATCCAAAAATTTGCTTATTCTACATTATTTTGATATGTTTTCAGTCTGTGCACACTGTTACCCTGCTCCTCCCTGTAGGCATGGATGCTGTGCTGCCTACCTCCACTCCCCCACTCTGCCCTGCATTCATGCCTGCTATGCTTCCGGTCGCCAGACTGCTTCTGTATCATAGGCCCCCTGCCCTGTTATAAAGGGTGCAGGGGCGTTTGCCCTCAACCTCCTAAAGGGCCAGCACATGCACAAACAAATGTCTCCCCAGGCAACAACTGGATATATCTTGGTATATAAGGCAGGCTCTCCAAGGGGAAAGTACCTGAGCTTTAGGTTCCTAGTCTCTAGTTTGCCAAGTGAAGGTGTTATTATCTGTCTGACTAATTGAACAGAAAATTGATTCAGCTCACCTGTCCGGTCCAATTAGAGTTCTCAGCACCATTCCAGCTTTAAAATCTTCTGCTTTATTAAAAAATTCCACAAAATCAATGTACAGCAATGCCACTAGCAATACATTAGTTCAGCATGAATGTCCGGTTCATGCGTTTCCAAACACAACTGGTTCCTTACTCATAGCCTATCTGTCTGACTACCTGTGTACCGAATTCCTGCCTGACTGACGATTTTGCTCCACATCTCCCATCCTGACCCTTGCCTGTTTACTGTTTTGCCCTATTGCCACCTGCCTCAACCTTGGACCTGTTTCCTGACTTGTGTGTTAGCTGCCAACTACACCAGGACTACTCCAGGAGGTAGAGTTACTCCCCTGCAGTCCAGAAAAAACATCTAATGTGTATGAGGATTTCTCTAAAACTATTGCACCAAAAATTGCATTGATTTGGGCCAATTTATGGGCCAGTTTAAGGCATTAGATAACGTGACCCATAGTATTTAAAGGGGTTGTCTGTTGGGCTGCAGATATTACTGACCTATCCTCAGGATAAGTCATCGACATCAGGTCGACATGGAATGCTAGAAATGATAAACTATGAACACAGTCATAGTGTTTATTGCATCCACCACAAGGGGGCACTCACTGTATACTGATTCTTACAACTTTCATTGTGCAAATTCTTTTTAGTGGTGGCTGCATGCAGCAGAAACTGCATCATGTAAACCTGACTGTGAAGGAATTGGAATACGGATGCCTCAGAAAAACTGTTTTGACGCCTAAAAAGATATATTATAAAATCATGGTGGACAATAACATTAATAAAATAATCATAACCAAATTAATGAAACGACAGTAGATTTGGTGGCACTCTCAGCTGGAAGCGGGGCCCATCAGCTGTATTTGGCTTATTTGTACTTCCTACATCTACTGTGCAAGTCTCTTTTTGGGGCTTCCTAGAGTCCTGTTTTTGATTGTCAATCGCCCCTTCCACCATCCATAGTGATTACTAATCGCAGCTGTCCTCAGTGTAGATGACCCCCTCAGCTACTGGGCCCCACAGCACCTGCTATGTAAATGTACAGAAACTGATGTTGTCACTGCATTTATAGAAAATCAATAAGCTGGTAACCAAGGGGGTCCTCTTCCTTTTGCAAATTTGGCATTGCATCTTCATTTAGGCTATGTCACATGGCATTTGCAGTGCATGTAGACAACTAAACTTCTTTGCCATGAGCCTATAGGTGACATATGCTACTGTGTGATGCTGTATGTGTATACAATAGCATATGTTGGGGCGATCCAATGGAGGTATACATCAGGACGTCATTCCATCAGAGGTATACATCAGGATCTCATTCAATCAGAGGTCAGAATATCATTCCATCAGGGGCAGGGGCGTAACTACCATAGCGGCAGACCATGCGACTGCTATGGGGCCCAGGACAAGAGGGGGCCCAGTCTTAGTTGGGATTATCTCCTCTTCTGCTGGAGGTGAAAACTTGGTCAGGACTCTAAAGACCCTCTAAAGCTGGGGTCTCCAAACTTTTTACACAGGGGACCAGTTCACTGTCCCTCAGACCGTTAGAGGGCCGGACTATAAAAAAACTAATAACAAATCCCTATGCACACTGCACATATCTTATTTTAAAGTGCCCCCATCAGACCTTAGATCAGCCCACTGTGCCCCATCAGACCTCAGATCAGCCCATTGTGCCCCCATCAGACCTCAGATCAGCCCACTGTGCCCCATCAGACCTCAGATCAGCCCACTGTGCCCCATCAGACCTCAGATCAGCCCAATGTGCTCCATCAGACCTCAGATCAGCCCATTGTGCCTCATCAGACCTCAGCTCAGCCCATTGTGCCCCATCAGACCTCAGATCAGCCCACTGTGCCCCCATCAGACCTCAGATCAGCCCATTGTGGCCCATCAGACCTTAGATCAGCGTATTGTGCCCCCATCAGACCTCAGATCAGCCCACTGTGCCCCCATCAGACCTCAGATTAGCCCATTGTGGCCCCATCAGACCTCAGATCAGCCCACTGTGCCCCCATCAGACCTCAGATCAGCCCATTGTGGCCCATCAGACCTCAGATCAGCCCAATGTGCTCCATCAGACCTCAGATCAGCCCATTGTGCCTCATCAGACCTCAGATCAGCCCATTGTGCCCCCATCAGACCTCAGATCAGCCCACTGTGCCCCATCAGACCTCAGATCAGCCCACTGTGCCCCATCAGACCTCAGATCAGCCCAATGTGCTCCATCAGACCTCAGATCAGCCCATTGTGCCTCATCAGACCTCAGCTCAGCCCATTGTGCCCCCATCAGACCTCAGATCAGCCCACTGTGCCCCCATCAGACCTCAGATCAGCCCATTGTGGCCCATCAGACCTTAGATCAGCGTATTGTGCCCCCATCAGACCTCAGATCAGCCCACTGTGCCCCCATCAGACCTCAGATTAGCCCATTGTGGCCCCATCAGACCTCAGATCAGCCCACTGTGCCCCCATCAGACCTCAGATCAGCCCATTGTGGCCCATCAGACCTCAGATCAGCCCAATGTGCTCCATCAGACCTCAGATCAGCCCATTGTGCCTCATCAGACCTCAGCTCAGCCCATTGTGCCCCCATCAGACCTCAGATCAGCCCACTGTGCCCCCATCAGACCTCAGATCAGCCCACTTTGCCCCCATCAGACCTCAGATCAGCCCATTGTGGCCCATCAGACCTCAGATCAGCGTATTGTGTCCCCATCAGACCTCAGATCAGCCCATTGTGGCCCATCAGACCTCAGATCAGCTCACTGTGCTCCCATCAGACCTCAGATCAGCCCACTGTGCCCCATCAGACCTCAGATCAGCCCACTGTGCTCCCATCAGACGTCAGATCAGCCCACTGTGCCCCATCAGACCTCAGATCAGCCCATTGTGCCTCATCAGACCTCAGCTCAGCCCATTGTGCCCCCATCAGACCTCAGATCAGCCCACTGTGCCCCCATCAGACCTCAGATCAGCCCATTGTGGCCCATCAGACCTTAGATCAGCGTATTGTGCCCCCATCAGACCTCAGATCAGCCCACTGTGCCCCCATCAGACCTCAGATTAGCCCATTGTGGCCCCATCAGACCTCAGATCAGCCCACTGTGCCCCCATCAGACCTCAGATCAGCCCATTGTGGCCCATCAGACCTCAGATCAGCCCAATGTGCTCCATCAGACCTCAGATCAGCCCATTGTGCCTCATCAGACCTCAGCTCAGCCCATTGTGCCCCCATCAGACCTCAGATCAGCCCACTGTGCCCCCATCAGACCTCAGATCAGCCCACTGTGCCCCCATCAGACCTCAGATCAGCCCATTGTGGCCCATCAGACCTCAGATCAGCGTATTGTGTCCCCATCAGACCTCAGATCAGCCCATTGTGGCCCATCAGACCTCAGATCAGCCCACTGTGCTCCCATCAGACGTCAGATCAGCCCACTGTGCCCCATCAGACCTCAGATCAGCCCACTGTGCTCCCATCAGACGTCAGATCAGCCCACTGTGCCCCATCAGACCTCAGATCAGCCCATTGTGCCCCCATCAAACCTCAGATCAGCCCATTGTGCCTCATCAGACCTCAGATCAGCCCATTGTGCCCCCATCAGACCTCAGATCAGCCCACTGTGCCCCATCAGAACTCAGATCAGCCCACTGTGCCCCCATATTAGCCCACTGTGCCCCCATCAGACCTCAGATCAGCCCATTGTGCCCCCATCAGACCTCAGATCAGCCCACTCTGCCCCCATCAGAATAAAATAAAAAACCTCTTACCTCTCCTGCGTCGCGGCTCCGCTCTGGGTCCGGCGCTCCTCTGTCTTCTCTGCCTGCGCTGCACTGTCATCTGACTGCGTGCAGCGTCAGGTCAGAGTGCGCGCAATACGTCCTGACGCTGTACGCGGTCAGAACAGTGCAGCGCGGGCAGAGAAGACAGAGGAGTGCTGGACCCGGAGCGGTAAGGTAGGGTGAGAAAAACACACTATCAACCATATGCCGTAGCCGGCCAACAACAAACTAGACTTCTATCACCCGGGTGAAAAGGAAGACTATATTTGAATGCACAGACTTCCTGTAAGGGATTATTCACGCAACGCAACCAATGTCCTGATTTGACCACGACTTTTTATCCCATAGACCAGGGGTCGGGAACCTATGGCTCGCGAGCCAGATATGGCTCTTTTGATGGCCGTATCTGGCTCGCAGACAGGGCTCCTACCTGTCTATGGGAAGGATGCATGCACCGCGCTCCATCAGGCCGCGGTGCACGCTGATATTGGTAGTTCTTTGATGGCCTGATAAGCATTGGCGGCAGTGGTGAGCGGCAGGGAGCATGGACTACATTTCCCATAACTCCCTGCATAGCCGCGCCGTCTGCAAGCACGCACCTGCGTCCCCTAGTGAAGCAGCATCTGCCTCCTCCCTTGTGTCTCCCTTGGACGTTCCAGAAACCCCTGGCTGTGCTGCTGCTTTGAAGGTGAACATTATAACATGGAAATTGTTACACAGCCTCATGGTCAGCAGCAGTGAGCTGCATCAATAAAGGGGCTGTGTAATACAGTGTGTCCCACCAACCCCCCCTTCCCACTTCACCCCTGAAAATAATCCCACATAATCCATTATATAGCCCCCCCCCCAAAAAAAAAAATATGGCCTTAAAAAACATCTGCCACCCATATTACACTCTTGTGGGCTTTAAATTAATCTCTTGTGGGCATAAGAAACTGATTTAAAGGACCACTATCAGGGCAAAAATCTGTTCTGAGCGCTTCTTTACAGCTCTGGAGGTCTCCCAGAGCTGTAATAAAGTGCTCAGGAACGGCGCCCGTGCCATATGTTATTGGGGCGCTAGCCCCTGTTTTTACCTTCTCCCATAATGCAGCGATTCCACCCGATGACGTATCTGTGTGGGATCGCTGCATATACTTTCACTCTAGCACGCATGCGCCGCCGGCTCTGCCTCCTCGGCGCTTGCTGAACCGAGGAGACATGAGCTTCATAACCCCCTCCATTTATATTCGTTGTGCTCCGCAGCTCTTACTTCCGCGTTGAACCGTGCATCTTACGTCGTGCTGCCACTGGTGCGCATACGCTGCCAGCAGATTCCATTTACCTCTATGGAGAGAGAGGGAGCAGCGTGACGTAAGATGCAGGGATCAACCCGGTAGTCGGAGCTGCAGAGCACAACGAATATAACTACATATTCGGCAGGTACCGATCGCTGCTAGTTCACTCTTGGGGGGCTTTAAATCAGTTTCTTATACCCCCAAGAGATGATTTAAAAGCCCCCAAGCATGAAATATAGGTGGCAGAAGCTCACAATGTAAGTTACTTATTTAATTTTTTTACTGCTAATTACCATTGTTTCAGTCCAGTTGTGGCTTTATACAGCAGGGAGGAGCATTCCTTGCTGTACTAAGTGAACATTGGAGCGATTGATCTGTCAATGGCCCTTTAAACATTTTGTACGGCTCTCGCGGAATTATATTTCAAAATATGTGGCGTTTACGGCTCTCTTAGCCAAAAAGGTTCCTGACCCCTGCCATAGACAAACAATGAAATCACCCAGACCCTATAACAGTCAGTAAGTATCACACTGTTCTTGATACTGTTCCTAGGTGTGTAGCTTACAAGGTATCCCATCATGTTCCTGTCATCACTGCACTACAACAGAGCTGTGAGACAAAATTACCAGTCATGGTTGGCACATTGGTTAGCATAAAAAAATTCTCACACCCTCTCACCTACAAAACCAATGAAGCAATGGAGTATGCGACATACGTACATCCTGTGCTGGAAACTCACATTGTGTGCCTAGCTACATCCATAAAGTGCAAAACATGTTATTTGCATTATGTTTTACTAACCTTTATGCTACAATGCTCCTTGCAAACATGAAAACGTGTGTATACAGTGGTGCTTGAAAGTTTGTGAACCCTTCAGAATTTGCTACGACATTCATTGGACCTACCTACATCAGATTTTCATGCAAGTTCTAACAGTAGAGAAATGTAACCAAATCAAATAAATGAGTCAAAGATATTAGACCTGGTCATTTATTTATTGATCCAATATCATGTCTGTGAGTGTCAAATGTATGTGAACCTTTAGGATTAGCAGATGATTTGAACATGAAATTAGAGTCAGGTGTTTTCAAACAATAGTAAGTGGGTAACCTGTTTTATTCAACAAACAGGGATCTATCAAAGTTTGATCTTCACAATACACATTTTGAAAGTGTATCATGGCACGAACAAAGGAGATTTCTAAGGACCACAGAGGAAGAGTTGTTGATGCTCATCAGGCTGGAAAAGGTTGCCAAACCATCTCTAAAGAGTTTGGACTACACAAATCCACAGTCAGACAGACTGTGTATCAATGGAGGAAATTCGGGACAATTATTACCCTCCCTAACAATGGTCGACCAACAAAGATCAGGCCAAGAACAAAGGGTGTAATAGTCTGCAAGGTGCCTCTAAGTAACTAAATACTTTTCTCACATTTGCTAATGTTAATATTCATGAGTCTGACCTGTTGTGCATGAGTGTTTTATTTAAAGAACATGGATCTATCAAAGTTTGATTGTATAGAAAGGTATTTTTGTGGTTCCTTGCCCTTTAATTCCCTGTAATGTGGTTGGTTATTGGTGCCTAATACCTAGCTGTGTTCATGAAGTCTGAAGTAACAGTATATGCGTACTGTTTACTGAAGACCTTTAGGTGGGGCTAGGAGAGAAGAAAACATCTAGCTATGTAACAAAGAGCTTATCTTCATTGAGGACAATATCAGGGTAAGCTGTCTCTTGCTACCATCACCTCTCTTTGTAGGATATGTGCATCAGTCGGATGCAATGTTGGGCACTGGTCGATGGGGAGCTCACTCATTTATTACATAGCTTTGCTGACTGTTACTTACTTTACTCTGTATGTTATCTTTTGTACATATTTCCTTTGTCATAATTTAGTAAACTTTTTACACACTCAAGTCATGTTAAGTCTAATTTTTCCTGAATCTCAGAATTCACAATAGCACACTGATCTTTACAATACATGTTTGCAGAAGAGTATCATGGCATGTAAAAAGGAGATTTCTGAGGACCTTAGAAGAAGAGTTGTTGATGCTCATCAGGCTGGAAAAGGGTACAAACCCATCTCTAAAGAATTTGGACTTCACCAATCCACAGTGAGACTGTGTACAAATGAAGGAAATTTAAAGGGAACCTGTCATCAACTTTATGCTGACCTCACTGAGGGCAGGATAAAATAGTGACACAAATGCTGATTTCAGCAGTGTGTCACTCATGAGCTAAAAGTAAGAGGTTGCTGAGAACCAGCATCATAATCATTGCAGCACAGGCCTTGAAAAGCTTCAAATCTACCTGAGAAGAGTCATGGTTATTCCTAATCTCCTGCTCTCCCTGCCCATCTGCTGATGATTGGTAGTTCTCTCCTATAGAGAAAGGGAGAAAACTAGGTAGAAGACTGTCAATCATCAGTAGGTGGGCAGGGAGAGCAGGAATTCATGAATAACCAGGACTCTTCTCAGGTGGCCGTGACTCTTTTTTGGGCCCAGTCTGCAATGATTGTGAGGTTAGTTCTCGGCAACCACTTACTTTTAACGTATAAATCACAGAGCGCTGAAATCAATTCACCTGTATCTACTTTATCTGCCATTAGTATGGGCAGCATAAAATTGATGACAGGTTCCCTTTAAGACCACTGTTACCCGGTGGTAACCACCAAAGATCACACTAAGAGCAAGGCGTGAAATAGTCCATGAGGTCACAAAATCACTGGGAATATTAGATCATGACAGATCCTCTTATTAAAACAAGGGCGGACTACATACTACAGATTTTATGAGCCAGTTAGGCTGCTCCAGTTACCAGTTGGATTTCTTTAGTAGCCAGATTACAAGAACATTCATAGACATCAGTAGAGAAAAACCCAAAAAGTTACTGTATAGTGAGGGAGATTGGCAAAGTTAAATAGATAATTTGCACAAATAAGCCTTTTAGACAACAGTGTCTAAAGGTACACCAGATTTATCATCCAGGAAACGCCGCTGTGATTTTTTTTTTGCATTTTTAGACCGTCTGTTAGGCTCCATTCACACGTCCTGTTTTTCTGAGGTCCCATTGAAGTGAATGAGTCCATAAAAAATGTGGATCAGATGCGGAACAAAAATACAGTGAATGGGGCCTAAATGAGTTTTATTCCTCGGGATAGGCAATCAATATCTGATTGGCAGGGGTTGGACAACCCACACCCCCGCCGATCAGCTGTTCTACAGTATCTCAGAAGTATCCCATTGTGTAGTAGGTGGAGCTGGTTACTGCAGTGCATCTTTCATTGAAGTGAATGGAAGCAGCACTGTAGTTACAAGCTCCATCCACTACACAATAGATGGAGATGTGTAGGCCCCGAGCTACTCTGAAACAGCTGATCAGCGGTGGTGCCGGGTGTCTGCTCCTCACCAATCAGAAGATATTGATTGCCTATCCTTAGGCTAGGCCATGAGTAGTAAAGGGGGTGGACAACCCCTTCAATGTTAAAAAAAAATGTAAATCCTTAAATCTGTTCAATAAGTGTCACTCTCTGATCATACTACAAATGTATGAAATAAAAGCGCTTGTTTCTTTATAGACACTATTGACATGGAAATTTCCCTTTAAGGTGGAGATATGGAGATAAGTACTGATGATTTCAGATGCAGCGGGTAACCTCAGATTTAAAGAGGTATTCCGGTTTTAATGATTATATTTATTTATTGTGTCTCTCAGTATCTGTGTAGAAACAGATCTGTGTGTGTTTTGCTTGTTTGTTTGTTTTTTTTACACTAAATTTTATTAACAAGATGACATCACCTAGAGACAGGCATCCAAAAAATAAAAGAGGGACTGCAGCACTCCATAATCTTCAATTCATACATTTGATTTATTCACCAAACTGACATACAACGTTTCGACTGTGTTGGTCTTTATCAAGCATCGATGCTTGATAAAGACCAACACGGTCGAAACGTCATATGTCAGTTTTTTTTAAATAAATAACTGGGGGCAGGGGCATAGCTATAGGGGGTGCAGAGGTAGCAGTCGCTACCGGGCCCAGGAGCCTGAGGGGGCCCAAAGACTCTTGTGCGGCATAAGAAGACACTGATATTATAGAAAGTGCATGCTGGTCCAGTTACACCTCTGGCTGGAAGGGAAGGGGTTAAGTAAAGAATTTGGCAGTTTCAATTTTTGCCTCGGGCAGCATGAAGGCTATGTGCTTCCCTGCCTCTGGCCCCAAAGCATTGAGGAAAGGGGGGGGGGCAAGCTGAACTCTTGCACCAGGTCCCATGAGCTTTTAGCTACTCCCCTGACTGGGGGTACTATAGGCCGGTACCCAACACTGCACTCACCACCACTAAACCAAGTGCCTTTGCCTTAAGTGCTGCTACAAACACCATTTTTCACTACAGACAGGCAGCCATTTTACAACATCACCTACAGACAGGTGGCCATTTTACAACATCATCTACAGACAGGCAGCCACGTAAACACACACAGTGATGTAGTTACTGTAATAATCACAATTTTAAAAAAAATCATGCTTCGACCACTAATCCCAGCACATGTATGTCATGTAACACTGCTGCATACTGAATGTCAGGGATGATATAACATGAAGAGTGTCACATGACTGATGCCAGGTTTTAATTAGGCCATGGATACATTACACAGGACTGATACGTGGGCTATACCATTCTAATGCATATAGGAGTCAGCCACCTGATATAAAGGCATGTATGCAAATTTTTAAATATATGAATATTACAAAATTTTCATATTACATAAAGAGATCTTTCTGTCGATTGTATAGTTTACAACACTGGCGGCTGCCCGAAACAGCTGATCGGTGGGGTCAGAACCGCACCGATCTGATATTCATGATTTAGGGCTCATGCATACAAATGTATTTTTTTTTCCGCTTTTCCGCATCTGATTAGATACGGGCCCACTCACTTCAATGGGGCCGCCAAAGATGTGGACAGAATACCATTTGCTGTCCGCATCCGTAAGTCCGCTCCGCTGTACCCGCAAAAAGATAGAACATGTCCTATTTTTGTCCGTATTATGGACAAGGATAGGACAGTTCTATTATGGGCGGACGGCATACAGCCAGTATTTGTGTTTTGAGGACTGCAATAACAGCTGTGTACATGAGCCCTAATCCTGAGAATAGATCATTAGTATCTAAATACCTTTAAAGACCAGGACTGTAATACTGACAACTAAGGACCTATAACCTCCTTTTACCATAAGATCATTGTACCACTGATCTGGAGTAGACACTTTTTGGAAAACGTTTGTCGCACTCACGCCACTTTTCCAAGGTAGCGGAAAAAGGAGCTGTTGTGTGGGTGGGGAAAGGGGCCGGCCTAAGTTATGTAGAGGCTGGCGTCTATATAAATTAGGCCCATCAAGCGCCAGCAGACATGGACTAAGACCAGCGACTTATAAATGTAAATGTAAAGTAAATGTCCCCCTAGGTTAACCCCCTGTATAACCAGAATAACCTCCCTTTTTTCCCACCGGGTGCAAAAATCACGTTTGTGCCAATTTTAAGAGCATCATTCTATATTCTCTTTATGACAATTTTTAGTTTGGGTTTTTTCCCAAAGACAAAGATAACAGGGGATATGGACATCATAGGGGGAGGGATTCCCCATTTGGGAACCCGCCCTACATGAGGCAGAGTGTACACCTGATCACAAAGATCAGCTTTATTCTGGCAGACCCAGCTGCTCCGTGTATTACATGGTTGTCCGCTCTCTTGAAAGGCCGCCATGTAATGCTGAATCAGCTGCTGCAAAGTATATGACCAAGCATGGTTGAGTAAGAGGAGCCAAATCCAGGACAATCAGTCGATCACTAGGCTGACCATAGGGAGGTTTCGCTGAAGGGCATAATTGGAGCACATGTTTATATACTTTGCCCTATTTTTGTAATTTTTTATTTTTTTGGCAGGTGTACTCCAGTGCATATGACCACATTTTTTAGTAAGTTTATGCCTTTTTTTTGGCATAAATTTCCAAAAGTCTGAAATCATACAGTAGGATGCACCAAATGCAATGATTATGAGAATCAGTAAAATTGGTCTGTCTTGCACTGTGTCATTTAATAAAATTCACTCATTAAAGGGATTTTCCAGCAGTTCAATATTGATGGCTTGTCCTGAGGATAGGTCATCCATATCTGAACAGTAGGGGTCTGGCACCCCTGTCATATACTTACCTATCCATGCTCTGGCAAAGAGTCTGGCCTGTTTGTTGCATTTCATTGGTGTGGCAGCTAGCCCCGCTGACAGTCGGGCTGCTGCTGACTCCATCTAGTATTTTACACTTGTGTTGGTTCTGATGTTTCTCTCTGGTTTTGACTTTGACCTGATTTCTTACTTAGCTTTTGGATTCTGATCCTGGCCTGGTTTTGCTTGTCTAGTTTTGACCTCTTTCTATCTGACTAGTTTTTTACCTCCCTAGGTTTAGGTCCCTGCTCTAAGTCGAGTTAGGGACCGTTGCCAAGTTGTGGGCCGCCATTTTTAGGGCAGGTCGTGCAAGTAGGTAGGGATAGTTGTGATTGCAGATTACAGGGCTGCACTGTTCCCTCCTCTACATGACAACCCACTCTGATCAAGAGTTTGTGGCACACACCGGAGAGGCATACAGTGCTATTCGGAGTTGGTGCCAGGTGTCGGTCCCCAGCAACTTAATGTTGATGACCTGTCCAGAGGATAGGCCATCAATATCAATCCCCATGAAAATTCCTTTAACTGCATGTGTGTGTTGAGCTTTGGTATATTGTACAGCAGGCTGAGGAACCCTTCCAGGTGGCACGTTCAAGAACATGGTTTGCAATATCCTTGTGACGTCATTTGGAGTCACCTGGTGGTCCTGCACTGCAGGCTCGGAGCAGAAGCATGAAGACGTGCATAAAAATAGGATCTCTTATTCCTCCCACCCAAACTGAATTCAGTCATGAATAAGAATATGTATGACTGATTTCAAAGCAACCTCTGGCACCGTTGCTTAAGGTGAGCGAACGGCCCCTCAAATCCGCCCCTGCTTTCCTGCCTGAGCACATCTCGAGTTTCATTTTCGCTATAAAAGAAATAAACTAAAAGGATGTAAACTGTACATCAATCATGTGAATAATACTGAAATATATTTCCAATTAAAACCCCAGAGATAACACATGTACAGTTATAACAGAATATACAGGAAATTGAGGTCTACTACTCTACATAAGAGACATTATGTGACCAGCTACTACTGCCTTTTACCATGTGTGAACTAGAATTATTGCTTTGTTCTCTTGTATAGTCATACAATATATCCCCTCTCCAGACATGTCGGTTTAGTAAAGAACTATTTGGGAGAACCTACACTGACAGTACGTCTTATAGTCTGAATGCTAATGACTGTATTGAGGCGCGAGGAACAGTGAAACATGTGCTGCACAGTACTCACCTTCCCTTGTCTTCTCCTGAGACCCGCTCTGCACTGTGTTCAGATGGTGTATTGCATCAGGACGTAGTACACATAGGCATGCACTATGACATGATTCTGTACGACATCAGGTCACAATGCAGAGGTGGCGGAAAAAGATGAGAAATTGGCCGGACACAAACTCAGGCATGCAGCGGTTTGTGTCCCGCTGATTTTCTGTATTTTTGCCATACTGAGGCCGGATCTCTGACGGACCCCATTATAGTTAATGGGACCAGCAGGTATTCTGCATCTAGCAGTGCCGGAGCTGGTGAATTACGGCAGGCTGTTCTCCTCCCCCTCCATAGTGCCCCCACTGTGTGCCAGTATATATAGTGCCCCCATAGTGCTCCTCCCCCTTCATAGTGCCCCCACTGTGTGCCAGTATATATAGTGCCCCCCATAGTGCTCCTCCCCATCCATAGTGCCCCACTGTGTGCCAGTATATATAGTGCCCCCATATTGCTCCTCCCCATCCATAGTGCTCCTGCTAAACACCTATACTTACCTCCATGAGCCTGTCAGCGATGAGATGCAGGCCACAATGGAAGCGCTCATCTCATACTGACGCCTGCAAGAAGGGTCCCCCTCCGGTCCTGGGCCCCTGTGCAGCCGAACCGGCTGCAGAGGCGGTATGTCTGCCCCTGATTTCCATCTGGTATGAATAAGAAAACTTTTTAATGTATCTTAGTGATGTTACCCATATGGACTACAATGCATGTGTGAACAGGTACTAAGCAAATTGTATCTTTCCTTGTGGGGTTAAACCTGTGTATCGCACTGATTGTCATTTGCTATGGTTTTAAGAGCAGTTTGACCACAGGTTAGACTTGAGTTATGAGTAAGAACAGTTCAAAATGTGTCATCCTCTATTTTACTGTCTTTGAGATGGTTTTCTAAGATTAAATAAAGTATATCAATTTTATAGAGTGGTGGGAAATTATTTTACTTGGAGTCTTGCTGCATGACCCATGTTCTCTTGAGATTCAGCTTATGGACAGATGTCCTGAAATTTTTCTTTAGAATTTGCTGGCATCATTCAGAATTCATTGCTCCTTCAATGATGGCCAGCCATCCTGGTCCAGATACAGCAAAACAAGCCCAAACCATGATACTACAAACACCGTGTCTCACAGATGGTCTTAGGCTTTTATGCTGGAATGCAGGGTTTTTCTTTCTCCAAACAGAACAATTCTCGTTTAAACCCAAAAATTCTATTTTGGTCTTATCCGTCCACAAAAAATTGTTCCAGTAGTCTTCTGGCTTTTCCAGATGATGAAACTGCAGATGGGCATCAACGTTCTTTTTGAAGGTCAGTGACATTCTCCTTGGAATCCAGCCATGTAGACCATTGTTGTTTAGTATCCTCCCGATGGTGGACTCATGAACATTAACATTTGCAAATGTGAGAAAGGTACGTAGTTTCTTAGAGGAACCTTGCAGACTATTACAATTTTTGCTCTTGACCTGATCTTTGTTTGTCGACCACTGTTAGGGAGGGTAATAATGAGCCTGAATTTCCTCCATTGGTACACAGACTGAATGTGGATTTGTGGAGTGCAAACTCTTTAGAGATGGTTTTGCTACTTTTTCCAGCCTAATGAGCATCAACAACTCTTTTTCGGAGGTCCATAGAAATCTTCTTTGTTCGTGCCATGAATCACTTGTAAAATGTATATTGTAAAGATCAAACTTTGATAGATCCCTGTTTGTTAAATAAAACAGGTCACCCACTCACACCAGTGGTCAATTTATTCATATATTTACAGGGGGAATCACAGCACAGTGCAGAGTTCTAAGAAACTGTGCCTTAGAATTGTTATGCAATTCTTTATTGAAACAAATATGTTAGGTCCTTTTTAAACTAACATATAATGTTGGAGAGAGGATAAAACCACGTGCAGGTGGCAAAGGGATTTGTTGTAATTAAAGAGGACCTGTTCCCCGGCATGTCTTGCATTACCCATGGGAAAAGTTTTGATATGTTTGATTAGTGGGGGTCTGATTGCTGAGACCACCACCGATCACTTAAAAGAAGGAGAGAGAAGCGAGATGGACTCAATGGAAACAAACAGCAGATTCTGCGAGGCGTTATGATTTACGTTGATACCATATTTATAGTTTTATTATATTTTACTATATATATTTTACTATATTCTATATTCAAAGACCTGTAACATTTTTATTTTGCACCATTTTGGGGTACATATGACATTTGGTCACCTTTTATTTCTCTTTTTTTAAATGAACAAATTCTGTTTTGTTTTGTTTTTTACTTTTTTCATAGTACAGCATTTTTTAGTTATTTTTTGTAGACTTCAAAATCCTTTTTTTTTTTACAAATATTAATGAGGGACATGCAGTTGTCCGACTACTTCCATAATGTATTGCACAACTTAAAGTTTCCTTTAGGAAAAATTTTCATATGTCAGAGTGTGGGTCTGGTGGAGTGCTGAGATGCCCACCGATCACTAGATCGAGGAGAGAGAAGTGCTCACATAGCGCTCCCTCTCTCTCGTCAATGCAGGAGACAGAAGAGATGTAGCCTGTAAAGCATATCTTTTAACCGTCCCCGATCCAGCAGGACATTCCCATACTTCAGATGGGGGTGCTGGAGGTCTGTCGCATATCCTGCTATATTGTTCGGAGCACTGTCAGGTCTGCATGGCGCCATTCCAGTGTTAAAGGCAGGCGGCCAGGAGGGCACTTTCCCCCATCATTCCAGAAATGCCCGATCCCGCCCCAGCCAACATCATCTATGGGTTTGTTCTCCCTAAAACAAGCAATTCATGGTTATGCCTACAGAGAAAGCAGAGTGATATACAACTATGCCTGGCCTCAGTGTTCATGTTGTAGAGCCGCTATATGACAGGTATGCCAGATTGTTATCTCTGCCTATATAATTCTATTCAGTTTTGGAAGAAAGTCTAAAATTTAATATTTTTAAAGAATGCAGAATTAGAGGCAGGGTTAGAGGCGAGGCTTAACAGAACGTTGCACTGTCTAATGTGTCGTTAAAAATTGGGAGATATGTTGTATTGTACTCCAGAGCTGTGTTCACAATTCTGCAAATATTTCAGTTGTCCTGCACTGTTATAGGAGCAGAAGAACTACGATAATGGAAGCCCCGATCCATTGTATAATGGGTTCAACCAACAGCTAATGGAACCCACTGACTATAAAAGGGTGTGTTGGATTTCCCTCAAGGAGTCCGCATTTTACTGAACAAAATAGTGCAGGATACTGCAATATTTCGATTTTGTAAATTTTTTTGCAATTATATTTGCCACCAAGCCTCCAGCACAGATGTAAACCTAGCCTTTACCAAGCTCTCATCATGCTTTAGCACAGTAACTTTTTTCCTACATTACATTTCTGGATAGTGTCTGACATAATCTGGTGATTTCTGCTGTGAATGCTGCAGAATTGTGAATGCAGCTCTGGTCTATAATACTGTATCTAGCCCAGGATTGGTAGCGTAATTTATTCACAAAGGTACTCAATGTAGATATATTCTGTACATAAAATGGTATTCACAGGTGGACCAGTCTAAAGATACGATCTTTACAGTTTCCACAGTGTGACAAAACAGAGCAGATATACGCGGTTCAGAAGGGGGCGATAGGGTCAGGCAACCTGAGTGAAGAGATCGGAAGATAACGTTCGTTAAAAACAGCACTTTGGGTATTTTTTTTTCTGACTATCTTTGACCAAATCTAGACTGAAACACGACTTTTTACTCAAAAAATAGACCTAAAGGTGCCAATGACAGAAAAGTGTTTGGCAGTATTTTTCCAATGTGGGTATTGGCATATGAATATGATTTTTTTAATAGAATTTAGGTTTTATTTGAGTATACAAAAAGAAATTTGCCCCAAAACTACGGTCAGTAGAATGGACGCAACCTTATTTTGGCTCCCAATGGCCTCTGTCTTCTCATTTCTTTGTCTTCCATAACATTTTATCTTTCTGCCGGCGCAGCCGTATGAGGGCTTATTATTTGTTTAAAGACTTTTTTTTAATGGGACCATTTTGGGATACATATAATGTATTGCATAACTTTTTGAGAACAAACATCTTAGGGCCCATGCACACGAACGTATTTTCTTTCCGTGTCCGTTACGTTTTTTTGCGGACCGTATACGGAACCATTCAGAAGTTACTCCCTGTGCATTCTGTTTCCTTATATCCATATTTCAATTCCGCAAAAATATAGAACATGTCCTATTATTGTCCGTATTACAGACAAGGACAGGACTGTTTTATTAGGGGCCCGCTGTTCCGTTCTGCAAAATACGGAATGCACAAGGACGTCATCCGTATTTTTTGCAGATCCGCTTTTTGCGGACCGCAAAATACATATGGTTGTGTGCATGAGGCCTTAGGCTGAGTTCACACTTCAGTTATTTGGTCAGTTATTTCCATCAGTGATTGTGAGCCAAAACCAGCAGTGAAGCCTCCACAGAGATCAAGTATAATGGAAAGATCTGCACTAGAGATGAGCGAACCTGCTCGTAACAAGCGGTTCAATGCTCGGATCCCCTGCGCTCCGCTGCCCGCAGCCATCCGGATCCGTCCTCACCCGACTGTAAGTCAATGGAGACAGATCCGTTTGTTGTCACACACTGGTATGTGACTAGTGTGTGACACCAAACGGATCCGTCCTCATTGACTTACAGTCGGGCGAGGATGGATCCGGATGGCTGCGGGCAGCGGAGCGCAGGGGATCCGAGCATTGAACCGCTCGTTACGAGCAGGTTCGCTCATCTCTAATCTGCACCTCTTCTGTGCTTTTGACTTGCAACTGGTTTTGGCTCCCAATCACTGATGGAAATAATTGACCAAATAACTAAAGTGTAAACCTGGCCTTATTCTGCGGAGCAATATGATTTACGATGATACCAAATTTATAGTTTTATTATATGTTACTATTTTGGTAGAATAAGACACTAGAATAAAAAGTTGTCTTGACATTTTTTTTATTTTTTTTTTGCAGTATGACTTGTAGTTTTAACATTTTGATCACCTTTTATTCAATGAACAAATTCTGGTGTTTTTTATTATCATTCTTTACAGTGTTTGTCGGGTTTAATAACATGATTATTTTATGGTACAGTTTCTTACAAATGTGGCCATACCAACTGTTTATAATTTTTTGATTTTTTTCACACTACAGCATTTTTTATTTTATATTACTTTTTTAGACTTCAATACCTTTTTTTTTACAATATCAATGAGGGACACATAATCATTTGACTACTTCCGTGATGTATTGCATTACTTAAAGGGTCCCTGTACTTTGGGAAAAGTTTTGATATGTCAGAGTGAAAAAAGCTTTGATTGGTGGGGGTCTGATTGCTAAGGCTGAGACCACCGATCACTTAGAGGGAGAGAGAAGCAAGATGGACTCAATGGAAACAAACAGCTTGAAAACAAACAGGCTATTCTGTGAGACTTTATGATTTACGTTGATATCAGATTAATAGTTTTGTTATATTTTACTACTTTGGTAAAAAAAAAAAAATGCTTTAAAAAAAAGATGTTCTTGACCTGTAACATTTTTATTTTTTCCATTGATGGATCTGTATGAGGCCCTGTTTCGTTTTGTTTTTATTTTTTTACAGGATGACCAGTCATTTTGATTGCACCATTTTTGGGTACATATGATATTTGGTCACCTTTTATTTCTCTTTTAGTTTAAATGAACAAATTCTGGTGGGTTTTTTTTCTGCTCCTGATACTTTGTGAAATTTGACACGTTTTTATGGGCTCTGCAGCAAATATCACCTTTTAAGCTTATCAATAAAAGTTAAAGAGATTTTTTTATAGTAAACTTTTTTCACAACATGACAACATGACCTCGAGACAGGCAGCCATTTTAAAACATCACCCAAAGACAAGGAGCCATGTAATAACCACAATAAAAAAATCAGGATTCCACCTTGAGTCCTATTTACTTATCACAGGAATGTGTCCTGTGTCTGACCCAGCACATGTATGTCATGTAACACTGCTCAATGGAAAGTCTATGAGCCCATCTTGATTCTGTCACCTGCAGCGAGGAGATACAACACACTATGGGAGCACTTCTCTCTCCTTCTAATAGTGATCAGTGGGGGTCTCAGCACTCGGACTCCCACCGATCAAAACCTTTGACAAATCATTGTAACATATCAAACAGTAATGGACACTTTAAGTACTGCAGACTATTATGCGTGCTGGCCAGTAATAAACTGACCAGCAATGTATTAGGCCCTGTCTCCTGCTGCCATTGCACCCCATCAGCACCTCACCACTGAGCTCACAGAAGAAACCTCTCTCAAACTCCTTAGATGCTGCCATTGGTGAACTGTATTTAAGCATCTTACATTTTAGGCAGTTCATCACACATTTAGTCACAGTTAGTCACATTTCCAGGAGGAATAACATCGCACACTAAAGTTCTAAGAAATTATGCTCCAGTTTAAAGACTAATTCCAAGAGAAATTGTGTAAATTCTACAGCGGCAATACCTTGAGATGTTTCCTTTTTTTCAGACTTCTTGAGTTATGTGTCTGTTCCCTAAAATGCTGCAAAACAATAAATGTGGTCTGGCCTGTGGCAAATGTGACCTTATTCACTTACTATAGTCAGACGTTCTTATTTTTATCCTGTGATCTTTCAGCCACAATGTTTTAGTTATATGAAAGGGGTTATATGGGGTAATGTGACTGCAAGATCAAATTACACAAAGTTTGGTAGTCTGTTACCATGGAGACACATAGCTTTGCATAGGAGTTGGAGACATGAAACAATACAATTTTAATTAAAGGGGTTGTCCGGGCTACAGACATTGATAACTTATTTTCAGCATAGGTCATCAATATCAGGTCGTGGGGGGTCCAACACGTGGCCCCCCCACCCATCAGCTGTTTTGGGCAGCCGAAAACTACAGTATATAGTGTATGGAGCGGAAGCAGAAGGGTTCGTACATTGCGTAGTTTGCAGCACCAGCTTACTGCAGCTCAGCTCCTATTCACTTAAATGGGGGGCAGACTGTAGTACCTCACCACGGTAACTACAAAATGTACCAAGCCTTCAATAGCCTGCCTGAAACAGCTGATCGGTTGGGTTGCTCGGTGTCGGACTTCCACTGATCTGATACTGATGACCTATCCTGAGGCTATCAATATCTAAGTCCCGGAAAACTCCTTTAAGACAATTTGCAAAGCTGCTTAATTTTTCATCTCAAATACAATGCAAAATGTGGCTAGGTGATAAATGTGATTGGTAGGAAGACTCCTTTAAAGGCTATGAACCCCTACCAAAGTTATTCAATGAAGTCACGCGCGACTTTGTGAATAACTAACTTTGGCTCATCGGAGCCCATACATTTTAATACTGTACAGAGATGGTACAGTATTATACCTAAGTTTTGAACGAAGTGACTTTGGATTAAACATCCGGAGCTCGCTTCGCTCAACACTAGACTGGAGGACACTCGTAACTTTTTGCAAAAAGTCACAATGATCAATCCGGCAAAAAAAGTAGCTCCGTCAAACGAAACATCTGGCCACCCCTTAGGAAATGCAAACTGGCAGCCAAGGTGCAAAATGGCATAAAAATGAATCTGTCAAATCTGTCAAAAATTTTCGACCGAACGCCTACACCACCAACAAAACAAGCAAAATGACTCCACTTTTCTGGAGCTGGAGACATAACTTCCTAACTTACATGTATCTCACATGTTTGTAAATATTTTATTATATATTTTCCTGGGACAACACTGAAGATCCGACATTGTAACGTAGTCAGCGTAGAGCTTGTATAACAGTGTAAATTGGTTGTACCATCAAAATAACTCAACACACTGCCATTAACATGGGCAGACTGGAAAGTTAAAGTGGCCTATGAAAATACAATCACAGAAAAAAAGGGGTCTAAAATGGCAGAGAAGTGCTCAAACCCCATATGCTGTTGCGCATATCAAACCGGGGGAGCAAATCCTGCACATGTGATCCGTTGCTAACAGCAATCCCCAGCAAAATTGCATACAATGGAGGATGCCTGCAGCGGACCACATGTACCACAAAAACATCCTACACAAGATAACTAATTGTGCAGATGTGGCGAACTATACAATCAAACAAATCACGGAAAAAGGTGCACTGCGGCGGTAATGCAATTGATAATATATGGCTAAACCCTCCCTCCTCCCATTGCATGTGTGATCTCACGCTGGAGGTAACTAGGAGTAGGTTGCTGTGTGTCGGCCTGTATGCTCCTTCCATAATTGCCCATACGGCATAGGTAGGTTAGCGTTAGGTCCCGTGCCACTCTGAGATACCTTGATGTGGTGCTCGGGCTCCGGTATGTTCTTGATATAAGAATATATTGGCGAAAGTCTCATTTTAACATCAGCGTGAGGGTTTAGCCATATATTATCAATTGCATTACCACCGCAGTGCACCTTTTTCCGTGATTTGTTGGCTCTTGAAAATACTCTTAAAGCGGCTCCATGTTGTAGGTGTCCAAATTGGCAGAAGTTTGGACAAGTGCCTTATGCTCTTACATTAATAAATGCTGAGAGCTTTAGATCTTTATAGACCTTGCTGGTGGCCAAGTGTTTGGGTGGCCCTCTGGGGATCTGCCCACTGGGAAATTTCCCTGTATGGTCTATGGCCAGTCTGTCCATGACCATTAATGTCTAAACTGTGGGCAACAAGTGAATACACCCCTAAGTGAAAATGGCCATATTGTGCCCCGTTAGCCATTTTCCCTCCCCGGTGTCATGTGACTCGTTAGTGTTACAAGGTCTCAGGTGTAAATGGGGAGCAGGTGTGTTAGATTTGGTGTTATCGCTCTTACACTCTCTCATACTGGTCACTGGAAGTTCACCATGGCATCTCATGTACGTTTCTTAGGCAGAATTAGTAAATCTGCAATATTGGCACTTGTGCTGTCACTTGTCAGGTGTCCTGCTTGTCACACGCTTTCCATTTATTACTTGTCATATGCTGTAAAGTTACTCATCTGTTATCTGCGAGCCACATAGGGAAGTTCTGCAAGAAGCCCTTGGGAATTTTTTGTTAAATCTGTAAATCTGTGCATCACTGAAAAAGTTTAATCTGTTCACCATTTCTCTTCATCCTCCTAGTGTAGTGCCCTGGACTATGGACATATTTGGACATTTGGTGCTATTGCTACTACACAAAACCATCAACTCACTACTTCAGTGCACTTGGAAAGGTTGACGTGTCCTATGATTTATGCCACACATACTGTTTTATATTGATGACCTGCATTTTATATGTTTATTGTAATATATCCTGTTCATTTCCACTGTTACTGCACTGCACAGTGGAAAGGGTTAAGCCAGCTAATACTGAGAGACTTTGGGACTTTCTATCTATGCATTGTGACGTTAGAAATCTTTAACTGTTACTATAAGGGACTATAAAAAGTTTTGGAGGGAAAAAACACACAACTGCCCTTTTGACTGTCTGGTTTAGCTCTGTTTTTACATCTGAAGACTTGTTTTTACCTGGGAAAACTGCTTAGTCATTCTCATAGACTTGTATTGAAACTCTATACAAGTCTACGACAGACTGAAATTGCAACATTGTTTCTGTTTAGTTTGTGCTTCTCCACTCCACCCCTCCTAAAATACTCTCCGCTAGTGTGGATTTTGCTTATTTGCCTAGCGGTCTGTGGTTCACTATTTATCTACATCCTCCTACACAAAACCATCAACTCACTATTTTAGTGACCTTGGAAAGGTTAACTTGCACTATGATTTATGCCACTGCTTACACATACTGTTTTATATTGTTGACCTGCATTTTATATGTTTATTGTAATATATCCTGTTTATTTGCACTGTTACTGTACTACACCGCGGAAAGGATTAATGAACAGCCAGATAATACTGAGAGACTTTGGGACTTTCTATCTATGCATTGTGACGTTAAACATTTTTAACTGTTACTATAAGGGACTATACAAAGTTTTGGAGGGAACAACACACCATTGACCTTTTGACTGTCTGGTTTAGCTCTGTTTTTACATCTGAAGACTTGTTTGTACCTGGAAAAACTGCTTAGTCATTCTCGTAGACTTGTATTGAAATCATATACAAGTCTACGACAGACTGAAATTGCAACATTGTTTCTGTTTAGCTTGTGCTTCTCCACTCCACTCCTCGCACTAGAAGGTGCTAGTTTGGTTAGAAACTGTAAAAAGGGGAGCAATCAGAGCCCCTAGTTGTCTGCAGATAGGGACCAGTGCTTAGTAGGAGAGACTCTGTCAAACTGCATGACTTACCAGAAGAAGATACTGAGATGGCCACAGACTCTGGGCCACCAGCCCTTTAGCCAAGATACCAGCCTTCTGAAAGAGAGAGGGACAGCTAACCTAGGCCTTTCCTCAGCACATAACCTTCTTCTGTCAGGGAGGAGATTAGAGAAGCCAGCTCAGTGTCTTTGTTTTGCACTTGACTTCCTCTAGTAAAGAAGCACACTGGTCTACTGCAAATCCTGACTCTCTGGACTTATTTCACATTGGGGTGTACTACTTCTTGCTATCCCTTCCAGAGTGCAACAACTCATGGTGACACCTCAACAATGTCCAGTGGACCCAGTATAGCATTAGGGTCACTCTAAGCCCTACCACTGCACTTGCTGTACTGATGACTGCCTTCTCATCCCCCATTTTCAATACTCTTCTGCATCCTTATGTGATTAACAAAATAGAGGAAGATTTACTAATGAAAGAGTCAGAATTCTGGTCAACACAAGCAGGCATGTTTTAATAGGGAATATGGTGTGGCTTGGAAAAGTGGTTATGGGTTAAGTTGCAGCACTGTACGTCAACATTGCTCCAGAATTTTGGCACAAAATCCTACCACAAAGAAAGTCAACTAATAGATGCTATAAAATTAGACTAGACAATTTAAAGGATAGGTCATCAAAATCACATCAGTGGGGGTTCTGATACATGGAACCTGACTAAACCCCCACTGAACAGTGGATGGAGCTGGATCGACAATTGCCTATCCATATGAAGCAGCCCATGAAAAGATAGGGTCCCTTCACCAACCACAGAGCTGGCAGCTCACCAAGCTACTATAAGGTGAGAATTCAATCAGATGTAGGTAATTTTTCAAAACCCAAATATTACTCAAAAGTTTTGGAAGGAAAAAACAAACATACGGACCTTCTGGTTTTGTTCCATTTTTTATGTCTGGAAAAACTGCTTATTCATTCCCATAGCCTTGCATTAAAGTTCTATACAAGTCTATGATAGATAGAAATTGTAACAATGTTCTGTTTAGGCTGTGCTTCTCCACTCAACTCTCCCACTAGAAGGTTCTAGTTCAGCTAGAAACTGTATATAAGGAGAGCAGTTAGAACCCTTAGTTGTCTGCAGGTAGGGACTAGTGCTTAGTAGGAGATACTCTGCCAGACTACATGAGTGACCAGAAGAAGATGCTGAGATGGGGATTCTGAGCCACAGAGCCCATGTTAGCAGCCATTTGACCAAGGTGCCAGCCAGGGCTACCAGCCTTTGGCCAGGATTCCATCCTTCTGAGATAGAGAGAAAAAGAGGGACAGCTACCTGCCCAGAAACCTGCCCAGAAACCTGCCCAGGAGGAGACTGGAGAAGCCAGCTCAGTGCCTTGCTCGCATCGTTTGCACTTGAGTTCCTCCAATAGAGAAGCACACTGGTTAACTACAGACCCTGACTCTCTGGATATATTTCCCATTGGAGTGCACCATGCCTTACCATCCCTTCCAGAGAGCAACACACGTAGTGACACCTCAATGATCCTGGGCACCCAGCGTAGCGCTGGGGCCACCTCAAACCTGACCAATGTAAGACCTCATCCATTTGTGCTGCAGACACTTCCTTCTTCCTAATTCAGCGATCATTGTCTGCTGTATAACAGATATAAGGGAGCTTCAGGCCAGTCCCTAGTCACCGTTTCTACAAGCCTGCTAGTTCACATCACATTTCTCCTTCTTTACCCCTCCACTTTTATAGGACATTAAAGTGTGTAGATAAAAAGTTGATGTCCATTCTTCTCTATGCAGATGTCTCATTATAGCTCACCAAAATAATATTGTCCAAATAAACCATGCAATACAATGCCTAAATATTGGATGTGCTGTTGGTGAAGTATCTGGTGTCTAATAAAGTGAACTGGTTAATCACCGGTGGTCTAGGGCATTGAAGGAGTAACTTCTTACTCACCTCCCAAGACCTCAGAGATGTTGTGCTTTAACTTCTTTATACAGATCATTGCAAAGCAGGTTATGGAGAAAACTGTGCAGGTAGAGCTCTTACTACTGGTACTGACATGCTCGACTACCGATGGGTCTGCTCTGTCCCCCCATGGAAGCTGCACGCTGCTTTCCAGCAGGGTCTCTCCTCCTCTGCCTGGAATGTGCGCACCCTAATCTTCACCAGCCAGTGGGTAGCAACCTGGGGTGCTTTAGGTACCTTCCCCTGTGGGAGGTTGCCTGAGCATTAGGTTTACTAATGTGCAATTATCCTGCAAAGGTGTATGTTCTGTTGTCTGTCTGTACACCAACTTTCTGCTTTATTACTAGATTCTGAATCTTTGCTGCCTGGTACAACCTGTGCCTCACCTCCACACTGACCCTTCGCTGCCAACCCTGAACTTGGATCATTTACAATATAGCCTGCACTCTGCTTGGCCTGAAATCAGCCTGTTTCCTATGATTCTGCCTGAGCTCAGTATCTCTGACCCCCATGAGTCAGCAGTCACTCACACAGAGATTACTCCAGGAGGCAATGGTCTGGTGGTTTCTCTGCAGCAAATTCCAGTTTCCTGTACAGGAATTAAAAAGTGAATACTAGGGGCCTGCCAAGATAATGCCCTTAGGGTTAGCCCAAAGTCAAATCTGTTGGTTGATACAGTGGTTCCACACCCACTGCCATCCTATATTGTTACGGTAGTGGCCTATTTACAAGCAATTATTAGGAGCCGATAACTGCCTGATCGTTGATCAGGGCGAGAGCTACTGTTACAGCAATCCACCCTTCTGTATGGGAACAAGTATAAAGATTTGTTGCTTGTGGGCAGCAGATCCCTGTTTACACAGGGCGATGTGCTGCCCAGAAAAATGATTTTAGCTACCGTACTTTGAACAAGCATTTGTACATTTTTATATAGTCACTTTCATGTGTAAAAAGGACGCCACATTCTGCTTCTAAAAAAACAGCAATATTACTTTTTTGTTTTTTGTTTGTTTGTCTGTTTTTGCTTGTTTTATTAAAGGGGTATTCCGATAAAGTAACTTAATTTTTTAAAAACTACATTAAGGCTGCAAGCTGTGACTCAACCAGAACCCATAACTATACATGTAACTAGAGCTTCAATTTACCTTGTAATCCATTTGTCTAGCTCCTGTGTGAGTCTGCAGCACACAGAGTGTCATGGCTCCTGATCTTCCCTCACAAAACTACAATCCCCACAATCCTAGCTTTACTGCTGTGAGTTTGTGCTTGTTCATGAGTGTTGATGATTACTGATTGCCTTGATATCACAGTGCAGACACGCCCCCTCTACTCAATAATCAACAGGACACTGACATTTATCTAGATAACTGATAGCAACACACTGAGCATGCCTGACCTGACAAAGGCTCAGAACTACAGGTCGATGCCATGGTAACTTATGAGGAAACACAGTGGGTAGAAGAGGAAGAAAACTACTTCTATGACTGCTAAAATATGTGAAATTGACATTATATTAGGTAATTATTGATCATGATTAAGTCTAAAACATAAGTTATATTTATGGTAACCCGGAATACCCCTTTAAGATGATAAATCATGAATATATGTACCTATTGGAATAGAGGTATGATATAAAGGAATTAATTATTATAATATTGTATTAAGTATTTTTATTTTCCTTGATTAATTGACATGTCTGATTTGCTGTTTATTTTGTTGTAATCATGTTGGGGAAATATTATTAAAAAATAAAGTTTAAAAAAAAATATATGAGGGTTACTTTTCTTGACAGAGTCCGGAAGAATCTGCTGCTAACAATGATTGCGTAACATATACAGTGTCAGTAATTATTACATGGCTGATAGCATTCTGTACATCCTGCTACGCTGCTGTCAGCAGCCTAGGTCTATTTAATATGTGTAAAAAAAAAAAAAAGAAGTCCCAGGAGAAAAAAAAAATTATTTATATGACATTCTATATACTATCTCCCCTCCCCTCAGGAAATAAAAGGAGATACTCTTGGAGATACTGTATGTATTTTCTGCTACTGCTCACCCACTCAAGAGATCAGAAAAAACTCACAGTGAAGAAGAGCATTCTGCTGGCAGGTACTGATATTATTTTATGTTGTGCTGCTTTACCCGGTTGTTTCCTCTTTATTGTAAAATTTAAGAAAAAAAATTATATCCCCTTATCTGCTTTACATGTAGGTAATATCTTCAAAGCACAAAATCAAACCCAATTTTACACATTTCTTTTTAGTAAAATAATATTTCAATATAATTATACTAGTTTTATTTACCTTATTAAAAAAAATCGGATGAAATTAAAGCTTGTTACATCATTGCACCAGGTAACTGCATGAATTCTTGATAATATTTTTATGTAGTAATTGTATTACTGTGTTTATTTTTTAATATTTTTCTTTATGGTTGTCCCCTGTCTGTTCTATAGTATTATTACAGCCTTATTATTATTATTATAAATATTATAATTATTCTGATTTTGCATTTATATTATTATTATTAATATTATTATTCGCTCATATTACATTAATGTCATCTATGACATTAGCAGTTCAGCCAATAAAGCAATGTCATTTTTAATTGCTATTTTAAATTAATAATCACCAGTCAGAAGTTTAGAAAAATTTAAATTTGTAATAAATTAATAAATGTGTCCAAATTCATCTGTTACTGCTGCAAAACTTTAGAATTTTAAAGCAGGATGTAGCAAGAAGATTTAAGTGTTTTGGGTTTTTTTCCAGACATGTCGTAAGGGGCACCCCGGTCTTCTCAATTCTGAATTTTGAAGAAAGAAATTTTGAAGAAAGAGAGGGAGACGCATTACAACTTAATGCTCGAAAGTATGTGAACTTTTTTGAAATAACTGAATTTTCAATTTTTTTTTTTACCTAAGTGTATGTGTTCAGACCTGCATAGAAAACTTGTGTACAAAAGGATATATAGTCAGAGTTACTGTTACTGATTAGGTTTTATCCCAAAAAATGTGAACCTCTGCTTTCAGTAATGGGTATGACCCCCCCACCCCCCACCCCCGGTCCTCCTCAAGGGGAAAGCTTCAGTTAAGGCCTCATGCACACGATCGTATGTATTTTGCAGTCCGTAAATCCAGGATCCACAAAATACAGATACCAGCCGTGTACATTTCGCATTTTCCTAATAGAACCACTCCTCAAAAAGGACAAGAATAGGACATTTTCTATAATTTGCTAATTCGCCACACGGATGTGGACAGCAGACGGATGACAACAGTATTTTTTTACGGACCCATAGAAAAGAATGGCTCCGTGTGCAGTCTAAAAAAATTGCAGATTGGACGCGGACCCAAACAACGGTTGTGTGCAGTCCTAAGCTGGCTGACAGCTACAATATCTCCCATGACATATTCCAAAAGGGATTGTGAAGAAATGGGGATGTTGGTTTTCACACACATTTCCTGTGATGTTTGCCATAGAGAGAATTGGAGGCCATCATCCTGTAGGCTGACATAGAGAAATTTTGGCATGTCTTCTTGTATGAACACCCCTCCATAAAATGAGGTTTGGATATCCAAAAAGTTCAATTTTTTCAGTTTCCATAATATTATCATAGACTTACTTGCCTTACTGGAAGACTTCAGTTCATTAAGACTTCCTGCAATATGTTTTTTTTTGTTAAGCCTGGAATTCATAGCATCATCAGTGATGGCAAACTAAATCTAATGGCCACTAAAAGGTCCAAGTCGAGCTTTGAGGTTGGGATGAGGAATGTTTGGTTTTAGAAAACCATAACATTTCCTTTTTAAAGGGAGTATATCACCTAGCTTAACATCTGCAGTGCTACATTAGTAGTACTGTAGATAGAGAGTCCATGGCAGTATTTTTTATCTTCATATTGCTGCCTCTGGCAAAGCTGTGCTGATATACAGAGTCCAGACTACAGGAGGTTCTTTACATTCTGTGTGCACAGCTCGCCAACAATTTAATGTTCAATTCACGCACAGATTTTGCTGTGCTGAAAATACTAACGCGGATTTTGCTTTGGATTTGGCGGCAAGAAAAATGCGGTGTTACACGATTTGGCAAGAACAAAAAAAAACTCATTGTGAATATAAAGTAATCAAGCACAGTGGGGTCCTGAAATACCAATCTGGACTCCTTATATGCAGTACTGCTCATGTGGCACTGCAGGTAATAGTCTTTTATCGAGGTGTGAGATTCCTAAATCTTAAAAATTAGGTTCATAGACATAGCAAATTTTCTGCTTTTTTTTCCTTTGCGCCCTCCAATATACTTTACTCTTTATAACATATTAGGTCGTGGCACGTGCAGGAGCATCATGGCTCCCGTTCACGCAGAACCTCTCTACATACCAGTGTACGTAGTATAGTAACTCAGCCCCATTCAAGTGAATGCTGTATTTCTGAGATCCAGTGCTTGCTGCCAGTCTAAGTTCTGCTTAATCTAGGTGTCAAAATTGACAGGACTGCTGGCTGGACTAATGACCACCCAAACACCATCAATGAGGAGAGCTGGTGGTGGTAGGCAGGGATGAACTGGCCAAATACCCTGCAGGGAAATTTCCCATTGGGCCGATGCTCAGGGGGCCACCCAAGCTCTCCTCACTGCTGCCACCTGGGTACATGACGATCTGATCTTAATCACTGTACTTAAGTACTTATGCACCTGCCTAATGGCCGCAGACTCCCTCATGTACTGTATCACCGTCCACTGGCGAGGGAATCAATTTGGACCTGCCTAAAACATAGGGCCGTTTTTAGGTTTTGTTTCCAGGGCCACTTTAAGTTCCCAGTCTGCCCCGGTAGTAGACTGCAATCCCCAGCTAAAATGAAGCGCTCCGTTTCTGGCTTGACTTTAATGACAGCTAACATTTTGGACAATATTTCATCAAGTACGCCAATTTCTCTGTTCCAGGTTTAATTGCAGAATGAGAAGATATGTACTGGTCCTCTGTACGGTGCTCTGCATAAACCTGGTGTTGTACGGTAACATTGATATGTGCCCTGAAACTAACTGTAAGTAGAAAAATTCACATCATATGTTCAAAAAAAGACCATTCCAGTATATTATGTTATATTATATATATTGTATATGTGTACTACAGTGGAGTCCTTGTCATCCCAGTAAACCCATGATACAGAAATTCTGCTATTAGGAGATGTGACCTGTAATGTGACCTATGTATCGACCTACTTAAAAAAACATCCTATGTGTGACCTATGTGTGACTTATGTATGGACCTATGTACTATGTAATGTCACCTATGTATCGACCTATGTTCTACGGTAATGTCACCTATGTGTGACTCATGTATCGACCTATGTACTACGTAATGTGACCTATGTGTGACTTATGTATCGACCTATGTACTATGTAATGTGACCTATGTATCAACCTATGTACTGTGTAATGTGACCTATGTATCAACCTATGTACTGTGTAATGTGACCTATGTATCGACCTATGTGTGACTTATGTTTTGACCTATGTACTATGTAATGTGACCTATGTATCGATCTACGTGTGACTTTTGTATCAACCTATGTACTATGTAATGTGACCTTTGTATCAACCTGTGTGTGACTTATGTATCGACCTATGTACTATGTAATGTGACCTATGTACTATGTAATGTGACCTATGTATCGACCTATGTACTATGTAATGTGACCTATTTATCGATCTACGTGTGACTTTTGTATCAACCTATGTACTATGTAATGTGACCTTTGTATCAACCTGTGTGTGACTTATGTATCGACCTATGTAACGGGACCTATGTATTTACCTTTGTGTGACCTATGTATAATATAACATGACCTATGTATTGACCTATGTGTGACCTATGTATCAAACTATGTAATATGTAATGTGACCTATGTATCTTCCTATGTACCAACCTATTTACTATGTAATGTAACCTATGTATTTATTTATTTATTTTATGTACTTATATAGCGCTGCTATATTCCACAGCACTTTACAGACATTAGCATCCAACTGTCCCCAATGGGGCTCACAATCTAAGTTCCCTATCAGTATGTCTTGGGAGTGTGGGAGTAAACCGAAGTACCCGGAGGAAACCCACTCAAACAGGGGAGAACATACAAACTCCATGCAGATGTTGTCCTTGGTCGGATTCGAACCCAGGACCCCAGCACTGCAAGCAGGGGTGCACCTAGCCTTTCTGCTGCCTGAGGCGAAAACTGAAATGGCGCCCCGCCCCCCTTTCCAATGTCAATTTTTTAACCTAACCCCTTCCCTTCAGCCCATAGCCCATCGGTTGCCCCCCTCTTACCCCAATCTGGTGCTGCCTGAGGCAATAGCCTCAAATGGCCTCATTGGTGGTGCACCCCTGGCTGCAAGGCAACAGTGCTAACCACTGAGCCATATGTACTATGTAATGTGACCTTTGTAAAAACCTGTGTGTGCCCTCTGTATTATATAACGTGACCTATATATCGACCTACGTGTGACCTATGTATTGACCTATGTACTATGTAACATGACCTATGTGTGACCTATGTATCAACCTATGTACTTTGTAATGTGAGGCTCTCTAACCTAACAAGTATGGCTATGTTCACATCTGCACCAGATTTTTCTGCTTTTATGTTCTAGCAACAGTAAAAAATTTTAAAAATTACAGTATTGCCAGATCCGTCATATGATGGAGACAAATGGCGCCCAATTGACTCCATTGACTCCAATGGGGTCTGTTGTGTTCAATTTCTATCAAAGATCCTGGTAAAAGATACTGCAGTAGAGGCCACTGATGTGAACCTAGCCTAAATTTCATGTCTTTTTCTATGATGCCAATAACCCAGTGTGTATGATAAACCATTGTGTCCATTAATAACAGGTTCAATTTTATTGTATATTCTTTATCCTATCGATTGTACATTACATTGGTTTGCCTCCATATTGTACAGAAATACAGTATATTTAGAAATCACCTTCCTTGTGGTGGGTGTGTGGATCTGTCTGGACATTGTGATGAATTGTGAGTGTTCAAGCACCGTTACGAAATGATACCCACACAACCAATGACATGAAGCAGAAGTGAAGTTTCAGTTCTCAGGGCCATGGGAAATGTATGATGAGGCAGACAAGGAAAGACATAATGTAGATTTTGGATGATCTAAGCCAAGGGTGTACGGACTGTAGAGATACTCTAGATCATGCATTGCTATGGAGCTCATGAAGATGGGGCCCCAGCCTCCCTGGTCCCATTGCTTTGATATTGAAGGGTAAGAACCTGCACATGCTCCTTTCCATAGGTGGTGAATTGTTCTAAGGCTTCTGGAAAGAGCATGGAGAGGGAAACACACTCACAGCCCTTATGTCCTGAAGAGCAAAACCTGGTACCATAAATGGGGGGTCCAGTTTTATCTCTGCTATTGGACCACCGCTCTTTTACGTATGACACTGGTCAAAGCAGGTGATGCCAAAATGTGGCTGTTGTGTGGCGTAGAACCAATGAATCGACAGTTTAGGGTGCAATACCTTCCACAGGTTAATGGAGTTTTCCAAGATGTTGATACTGATGGCTTTTCTTCAGGATAGGTCATCAATATCCAATCAGAGGCCACAACTTCCTCCTAGGCCAGTGACATCACTTTCATTGGTCACATGGCCTAGGCGCAACTCAGTCCCAGTCAAAAGAATGGGGTTGAGCTGTGATATCAAGCAATGGATGAAGCTTTGCTTTGTGAGGATGCCCCAGCGCTCACCAGAGTGCCATGACCTCCTCAAACAGTTGATCGGCGGGTGTCCCAGGTGTCAGACCCCCACCATTCTTATATTGATGGCCTATCCTTTCAGATCATAGAAACCTTCATTGTCTGACAGATGTTATGTTCCTTTGCTCCCAGACCAAAACCAGGAAGATGAAAATATTTCATGGACATTTTGTAGTCTCTGTTCCCTTTATCTATTTCACCAAAAATTGAAAACTCTAGCAGAACAAAAATTGCACATGTGGCCATGTAAACAAGTCCTCTACGTGTGTATGCCTACTCTCAACCTCATACCTTGCTGAATATGAGTGACTTCTAATGGGATTAAGAACTTCATTTGAGTCCTACAGTGTAACCACCACTGGTCCAAGCGTCCATTGTTGTGATGCTGCTTGAATGGATTCTCCTGATTGATTCAGGCTATATGAAGATGAAAGATGGCTACCAAAGGGGCAAAAGTCTCATCTGAGGCAGTTCCAAGGTTTTAGGGTATAACCTAAACAAGACAAAAATACTCCAGTCCAATCTCATGTATATTCAGTCCTGTTTCATACTTGTTCCATATCATTAAGGACAAAAGGTGTCCTTTTCACATTACATCTAAGCTCCTGGATTTCGTCAGGATCTGTATGGAGGTTCTGACTCTTTTCTGATGGCAGCTGCCAAAGGAAAGAAGGATTGGTCATGTCGGATTTCTGCATCCTTTGTTTCTGCAGGAAATAAAGGCATTGCAAGAGAAGTGTGGCAGCATCTTAGTCCAAACATTAAAGTGTGACCCAAATCTTGAGCTCGAGGGTTACTTGGGTACTTTTCAGAATGGGTGGATTCAGGGGAGTAGCTAAAGGCTCATGGGTCATGGTGCAAGAGGTCAGCTTGAGCCCCCCCTTCCTTCACTGCTTAGTGGTCAAGAGAAGGGAAGCACATAGTCTTTGTGCTGCCTGAAACGGTACCCCCCTCCCCCCGCCAAATTCTTGACCTAACCCCTTCTCTCTAGCCAGAGGTGTAACTTGACCAGCATGCACTTTCTATAATACTGGTGTTTTCTTATGTGGCAGAAGGGTCTTTGGGCCTCCTCAGGCTCCTGGGCCCGGTAGCAAATGCTACCTCTGCACCCCCTATAGCTAACTCCCATGGACCACTAAGACAAGTAAAGAACTTGGGGTTATTCAGGTTACAGAAAGCATGGATTAGAGGAGACCTGAGTAGAATGTACGAATATATGAAGGCACAGAGATCTTTTTTATGACCTTTTATACTTAGACCTGAAACCATACAAAGAGGACATCTTCTACATCTAGAGAAAAGAAGGTCTCACCATCAACATAGACAGGGATTCTTTACTGTAAGAGCAGTGAGGCTATAGAGCTCTCTGTCAGAGAAGAGGTTGTGACGGCGACTTTTTGTATAAGTTGGCCTGGATGACTGTTTTGAAAAATATAATATTACAAGCTAAGGTATTGGCACTGGATTTATGGAGTTGGAACTTTTATTCTGATCACCACATTTGGAGTTGGGAATTCATTTTTTCTCTAATATGGGGAAATTGGCATCGGCCTCATAGGGGACTTCTGCCTGCCTCTGGGTCAACACAGTAGGGTTATAGGTTGAACTAGAAGGATCTGTGTTTTTTTTAACCTTTTCAACTATGTAACTTTATCAATGTTACATTGATATCAACTAAATTATTTTACTTAAAGGGAATCTGTTCCTAGCCAACTGTTTACATAGACAAATAGCTGTGCTTCACCGGGTTGAAACGCTGTTTCTTATTTAGTAATCCAATGCTCTGTTCCTGAGTTATGATACTTTTTCTTAATATGCAAATTTGGCATCTGGTGCAACGAGGGTATCATCGTTGCTCTTGTTGCACCCAAGCTCCATTCATTTCTGTCGCTAGCCTCCACCCCTCACTGCCTGGCCCTGTAAATCAAAGCAGGGAGGGAGAGGATGGAGAAAGGAGTGCAGCTTCGGTGCAACTAGTGCAATGGTAACATCCTCATTGCACTAAAGGCCTAATTCTCATAGTAAAAAAAAGTATCATAACTCAGGAAAGGAGCCTCAGATCAACATGAGACAAACAGTATATTAGTCAGGTGAACCACAGCTACGTGTTTATGCAAATAGCTTGATAGGGAGGTCATGGTGACAGGTGCCCTTTAAAGAAAAAATTTCATACAATGAAATCATGAAATTCTAAGAACTGCTTCCTTATTATTTAAAGGAACTTCCTTATTAAGGCTTTAATCCCACAAGCAAACACGAAATTTCTCTGTTAGATCACGCAAAACAGAAAATCATTGGAAACCCCTTTGATTTTGCGTAGAAAAGGAACATTTCTTCTAAATTGCAAATTGCAGATCCGCAAAACATGGATACCGGTTGTGTGCGCTCTGCATTTTGCAGAATGGCCGGCCCATAATAGAACAGTCCTATCCTCGTCTGTAATGCAGACAATAATAGGATTTTTTTTTTTTTTGTGGAATGGACATACACACACAGAACGCACATGGAGTCATTTCCGTTTTTTGCGGCCCCATTGAAGTGAATGGTTCTGCATACGCGCCGCACAAAAAAAAATGAAAAACGGAACAGAACGGACAAAAGTGGCGATACTGTAGATGTGACCTCTTCTCTCCATTCGTTGCCAGTTCAGGCTAGAGTGAAACATCTGAGACAGATTGTTTGCTAGGCAAAATCTACCTGATAATCATATGTTAAAAATAGCAATTGTTAAAGAAGTTCTCCCATGAATGATGAAAATCTGACAATGACAATACTTTTATAACCAGCCCTCTACCTCACATGGTTTCAGAGATCTCCCCATTCATTGCTCCAATTGCTCTATTAGATTCTCTTCAGCCTGGCAGCTCAGGGGGTGTGTCCTTTCTGCTGCAGCTGCTTTTCCTGTAACTGCCACAGCTTCTTACAGAATATGTGGCTAGTGGCAGTTGAAGATTTAAACCGAGCATGTGCGACCAGCTCAGTGAGACGGACAAAAATAAGGAAAAGAACAAACAGCAGGTGGCGCTATACAGATATATTTTATTGAATAACTCAGTGCTTGTACTAAATTACATGCAATTACAAAAGTATTCAGATCCAGGTGCTGGTTTGAAAAAATGTAGAATATGTTTCATGACACAACCCTTTTAAGTAGCATGACCCTATAAACCAGTCTGTCTCACATAGCTGTTATTCTTTATAATGGTGGATTCTCTAAATTACTTAAATTAAATTACTCACTTAAACCGTTATGATCCCTAGAATTAGGGAGCTTCCTACCAAGGGAGGGGTTACTGGACGCTATAGTCTGTTCTAGAGTTGTAAGCAAACGAATCAAGATGGCGCAGCTTATAAATTATGATTTTTTTTTATTATTCAGTAGATAAGCCAGGAAATCTGAGCTGCTTAACAAATTATGGCAATCGTATAAGCTGCATCTGGTACAAAGGATCATATTCCGGAAATGGGCCATTCTTTCTGTAAGTATTGATCATATCTAGATATATTTCAAGAAGATATATATATATATATATATATATATAAAAATAGGAAAACCGCAGCACCACCAATCTTGTGCAAATTAAAGGTGTTTTATTTTACCAGAGCAGCGACGTTTCGGTCCACGCTATGGAACCTTTCTCAAGCAGTATCACATTACTGCTTGAGAAAGGTTCCATAGCGTGGACCGAAACGTCGCTGCTCTGGTAAAATAAAACACCTTTAATTTGCACAAGATTGGTGGTGCTGCGGTTTTCCTATTTTTATGAATTGTGACTGTGACTAGGTTCAAATACCGCTGGCACACCATTACTCTTTTCTTTTGCATAGCTGTGCTGCTTTCATTATATTTTATATATATATATATATATATATATATATATAGATAGATAGATAGATAGATATATACATATAGATATATATATATATATATATATATATATATATATATATATATACACAGTCATATGAAAAAGTTTGGGCACCCCTATTAATCTTAATCATTTTTAGTTATAAAAATTTGGGTTTTTGCAACAGCTATTTCAGTTTGATATACCTAATAACTGATGGACACAGTAATATTTCTGGATTGAAATGAGGTTTATTGTACTAACAGAAAATGTGCAATATGCATTTAAACAAAATTTGACAGGTGCAAAAGTATGTGCACCTCAACAGAAAAGTGACATTAATATTTAGTAGATCCTCCTTTTGCAAAAATAACAGCCTCTAGTCGCTTCCTGTAGCTTTTAACCCCTTCAACCCCGGGCCTGTTTTCACCTTCCTGACCGGGCCATTTTTTGCAAATCTGACATGTGTCACTTTATGTGGTAATAACATTGGAACGCTTTTACTTATCTAGGCCATTCTGAGATTGTTTTCTTGTGACACATCGTACTTCATGACAGTCATAAATTTGAGTCAATATATTTCACCCTTATTTATGAAAAAATCCCAAATTTACCAAAAATTTGGAAAAATTTCCAAATTTCCAAATTTCAATTTCTCTACTTTCAAAATACACAGTAATACCTCCAAAAATAGTTATTATTTTACATTCCCCTTATGTCTACTTTATGTTGGCATCATTTTGTAAATGTAATTTTACTTTTTTAGGACGTTAGAGGGCTTAGAAGTTTAGAAGCCATTTTTCAAATTTTCACCAAATTTTCCAAAACCATTTTTTTAAACACCAATTCAGATATAAAGTGATTTTGAGGGGCTTACATAATGAAACCCCCCATAAATGACCCCATTTTAGAAACTACACCCCTCAAGTTATAAAAAACTGCTGTTACAAACTTTGTTAACCCTTCAGGTGTTCCACAAGAATTAAAGGAAAATGGAGGTGAAATTTCAAAATTTCACTTTTTTGGTAGATTATTCATGTTAATATTTTTTTCTTGCAATACAGCAAGGGTTAACAGCAAACTAAACCTCAATACTCATTACTCTGATTCTGCAGTTTACAGAAATACCCCATATGTAGTGGTAAACGTCTCTATGGGTTTGTGGCAGTGGTCAGAAGGAAAGCAGCGCCATACGGATTTTGGAGGCAGATTTTGCTAGAATAGTTTTTAGGCACCATTTTGTAATTGAGAGACCCTGACGTACCCCTTCAGTGGAAACCCTGAAAAAGTGACCCCATTTTGGAAACTACACCCTTCAAAGAATATATTAAGGGGGGTTCTGGCCACTTTGACCCCCTAAGCGTTTTACGGAATTTGGAAACACCAGGCTGTGAAAATGAAAAGTTTCATTTCTTCCAATAAAATGTTGCTTTAGCCCCAAATTTTTCATTTTCACAAGGGGTAACAGGAGAAAAGCACCCCATAATTTGTTACCCATTTTCTCCTGAATACGGCAACACCCCATATGTGGTGGCAAACTGCTGTGGGGGCACATGGCAGGACTCAAAACAGAAGGAGCGCCATATGGATTTTGCAGAACAGATTTTGATGGATTGGTTTGCGGGTGCCGTTGATTTTTAACTTTTTGAGTTATTGTCTTATGTGGGGGCTCATTTTTTGCGGGACGAGATGACGGTTTGATTGGTACCATTTTGGGGTACATAAGACTTTTGGATCGCTTTGTATTACAGTTTTTGTGAGTCAAGGTGAAAAAAATAGCAGTTTTGGCATGGTTTTTTTTAAAAAATTTTTTACAACATTCACCTGGGGGGCTATCTCATGAAATATTTTTATAGAGCAGGTTATTACGGACGCGACGATACCCAATATGTCTAACTTTTTTATTTTTGGAAAGTTTTACACATTAGATGCATTTTAGAACAGAATAAAATCTTTTTTTTGTGTTGCCATTTTCAAAGAGCCATATTTTTTTCAGTTTTCAGGCGATTGTCTCAGGTAGGGTACCGTTTTTGCAGGACAAGATGACGGTTTGATTGGTACCATTTTGGGGTAAATACACCTTTTTGATCGCCTGCTATTACACTTTTTGTGAGGCAAGAGGGAAAAAAATGGTTGTTTTGGCATAGTTTTTTTTTTTTTTTTTTTGCAGCATTCACCCGGGGGGCCATCTCATGTAATATTTTTATAGAGCAGGTTGTTATGGACACGATGATACCCAATATGTCTAACTTTTTTATTTTTGGATAGTTTTACACATTAGATTTATTTTTTGAACAGAATAAAATCTTTATTTTGTGTTGCCACTTTCAAAGAGCCATATTTTTTTCAGTTTTCAGGCGATTGTCTCAGGTAGGGTATCGTTTTTGCAGGACAAGATAACGGTTTGATTGGTACCATTTTGGGGTAAATACGCCTTTTTGATCGCCTGCTATTATACTTTTTGTGAGACAAAAAGGAAAAAAATGTCTATTTTGGCTTAGTTTTTTTAAAAAATTTTTTACAGCATTCGCCTGGAGGGCCATCTCATGCAATATTTTTATAGAGCAGGTTGTTACGGACGCGGCAATACCCCATATGTCTAACTTTTTTATTTTTGGATAGTTTTACACATTAGATTTATTTTTTGAACAGAATAAAATCTTTATTTTGTGTTGCCCTTTTCAAAGAGCCATATTTTTTTCAGTTTTCAGGCGATTGTCTCAGGTAGGGTATCGTTTTTGCAGGACAAGATGACGGTTTGATTGGTACCATTTTGGGGTAAATACGCCTTTTTGATCGCCTGCTATTACACTTTTTGTGAGACAAAAAGGAAAAAAATGTCTGTTTTGGCTTAGTTTTTTTAAAAAATTTTTTACAGCATTCGCCTGGGGGGCCATCTCATGCAATATTTTTATAGAGCAGGTTGTTACGGACGTGGCGATACCCAATATGTCTAACTTTTTTATTTTTGGATAGTTTTACACATTAGATTTATTTTTTTAACAAAATAAAATACTTTTTGTGTTGCCATTTTCTGAGAGCCATATTTTTTTTATTTTTCAGGCGATTGTCTTAGGTAGGGTCTCATTTTTTGCGGGACAAGATGACGGTTTGATTGGTACCATTTTGGGGTACATACGCTTTTTTGATCACCTGCTATTACACTTTTTGTAAGGCAAGGTGACCCAAAAATGTCTGTTTTGGCACAGTTTTTTTTTTTTTTTTTTACTGCGTGCACCTGACGGGGTGGATCATGTGCTATTTTTATAGAGCCGGCCGATACGGACGCGGCGATACCTAATATGTCTATTTTTTTTTTTTCACTATTTTTTACAATTTTTTTATATTATTTTGTAAAAATGACGTTTTTTTGGGGGGGGGGAAACTTGAAACTTTTTTTTTTTGTAAAACTTTATTTTTTTCACTTTTTTTAACTTTCTTATTTTACACTTTTTTTTCACTTTTGGGGGTCTGATCCCCTTACAATGCATTACAATACTTCTGTATTGTAATGCATTGGCTGGAAGTGTATTACTCAATGTAATACACTTCCAGCACACTGCCTGTGAGATCCAGGGGGCTGGATCTCACAGGCTTCCGTAGATAGCAGCCGGATGCCTAAGGAAGGCATTCGGCTGCTATCTCAGCCATCGGGTCCCCGTCACAGCAGCGCGGGGACCCGATGGCAACCCCTTCCCACCGCATGTGCCGCGGTCAGCGCTGACCGCGGCACATGAAGGGTTAATGCACCGGCATCGGTGTTTTCACCGATGCTGGTGCATACATCAGGGGTCCGGCTACTGGGCACAGCCGGACCCCCGCCGCTAATCGGGCGGGCGCAGCTCCTTCCCACAGCGCCGTACATGTACGGCGCTGGTCGGGAAGGGGTTAATGAGTTCCTGGATCCTGGATGAAGGTATTTTTGACCATTCCTCTTTACAAAACAATTCCAGTTCAGTTAAGTTTGATGGTTGCCGAGCATGGACAGCCCACTTCAAATCTTCCCACAGATGTTCAATGATATTCAGGTCTGGGGACTGGGATGGCCATTCCAAAACATTGTAATTGTTCCTCTGCATGAATGCCTGAGTAGATTTGGAGCGGTGTTTTGGATCATTGTCTTGCTGAAATATCCATCCCCGGCGTAACTTCAACTTCGTCACTGATTCTTGAACATTATTCTCAAGAATCTGCTGATACTGAGTGGAATCCATGCGACTCTCAGCTTTAACAAGATTCCCGGTGCCGGCATTGGCCACACCGCCCCAAAGCATGATGGAACCTCCACCAAATTTTACAGTGGGTAGCAAGTGTTTTTCTTGGAATGCTGTGTTTTTTTTTTTTTTATGACCAAACAACTCAAACTTTGTTTCATCAGTCCACAGGACCTTCTTCCAAAATGAAACTGGCTTGTCCAAATGTGCTTTTGCATACCTCAGGCGACTCTGTTTGTGGTGTGCTTGCAGAAAAGGCTTCTTTCGCATTACTCTCCCATATAGCTTCTCCTTGTGTAAAGTGCACTGTATTGTTGACCGATGCACAGTGACACCATCTGCAGCAAGATGATGCTGCAGGTCTTTGAAAGGTGGTCTGTGGATTGTCCTTGACTGTTCTCACCATTCTTCTTCTCTGCCTTTCTGATATTTTTCTTGGCCTGCCACTTCTGGGCTTAACCAGGACTGTCCCTGTGGTCTTCCATTTCCTTACTATGTTCCTCACAGTGGAAACTGACAGGTTAAATCTCTGAGACAACTTTTTGTATCCTTCCCCTGAACAACTATGTTGAACAATCTTTGTTTTGAGGAGCCCATGATGCCACTCTTCAGAGGAGATTCAAATAGGAGAACAACTTGCAAGTGGCCACCTTAAATACCTTTTCTCATGATTGAATACACCTGGCTTTGAAGTTCAAAGTTAAATGAGGTTACCAAACCAATTTAGTGCTTCAGTAAGTCAGTAAAAAGAAGTTAGGAGTATTAAAATCAAGAAAATGATAAGGGTAACCATACTTTTGCACCTGTCAAATTTTGTTTAAATGCATATTGCACATTTTCTGTTAGTACAATAAACCTCATTTCAATCCAGAAATATTACTGTGTCCATCAGTTATTAGATATATCAAACTGAAATAGCTGTTGCAAAAACCCAAATTTTTATAACTAAAAATGATTAAGATTAATAGGGGTGCCCAAACTTTTTCACATGACTGTATATATGTTTATTTTTATATATTATTTTTATATATGTTTAAGACATGTAAGCCCTGCCCTGGGAACTCCCAAATGTACCACCCATTTTGAGCCCAGGATAGCCCAAATTTGCCAGACTGTCTCTGAAAATTAGGGACAGTCCCTGTAAATTCGGGACTGTTGGCAACTATGCAGTAAGTTGGAGCAATTCTAATGCAACTCTACTTATCTGCTGATACCCTCAGCAGTATATAAGTACCACTTAGGCCCTGTTCACATCTCCGTTAGGAGATCCAGCACAATGCAGCCTGTTCCTCTCTTTCACTGCCAGTTCTCCATTGACAGCAATAATGTCTGCAATGCATGCAACGTTTTTTTGTCCGACTGACAGCCGGTATTTGCACTGGATAAGGCAGCCAGATCTCCCACATGTGAACAGGGCTTTACTGAGCAAACTGCAACAATTCCCTAATGGGCTACTTTTTTCCTCGATGGAGGTAATCCACCAATAGTGGTATATGGTAGCAGTTTATACTGAGAACACATGCACACTTGGCCAGCTAAACATGCATGTATAAGGAGGGGTCGAGAGGAATAGCCATAGACCAAGCATGCCCAGGATAGCTGTTCAGCCCACAGCCATCTAAAGTATCTGAATAACTTTAGAGTGATAAAGGAGACATTATATATAAAAAAGAACATATCACTTGTATTCTGGGGCATATTTTCTTAGATCTCTACATAGTGATGTTCCTCTGTTATTCCTCCTAGAAATGTACCCATAAATTGACAACTGGGTGTTGGAGTAGAGGGTGTCCCTACAAAGTCTAACATTGTCCAATCAATACTGACAGTTCCATAATATGTAGGGACACGCCCCTAATGACAAGAGGAATGGCAACACCAAGTTGTCAATGTATTTATAAATTGCTAGGAGGAATAACAGGGGAAGGACACAATGCAGAGTTCTCAGAAAAAGATGCTCCAGAATTGTAATTTTATTAGGAACACAAGTAGAAATAGACATGTCAGGAGAGGTGACAGATCTTTTGCAAGAAATTGATCATGCTGTAATTCCTTATCATACTGGCATGGATGGTATCAAATCAAGGCTTCACTTATGTTCCTACATTTTCTGATGTTTTTTAGTGCAGATGACTGAGATTTCATTGTTCTCCTTACAGTTAGTGGGTGCAGAGAGTTTATAGTGAGATTCTCATACATTGATAACAACTGGGTTTTCCCCAACACACTATCAGTAACTAGATTAAGATTTGTGCAGTATAAGCATTCACGCTATGAATAATGCCTGTTTTCTACTTTTAACTGAAAAGATGTCACACCTAAAAAAATTGGAAATTGAAAAGCACAATATTAACAAATATCGACATATACTCAAATATAGAGTCATGAAACGCAAGTGAGGAAGGATACATTGTCCTGAGAAGCCGCCAGCAAACTCAAAATCTGCTATCTATCTTCCTTCACCCCTAGTTATTCACCAGAGCCTAATCCAAGGCAGGCGGGAATTGAATTTAGGTACCCAGGTTACATCTACATCAAATTAGTAGACATGGGGCTACTACGCCAGGAGAATCAATAGAAAGCTAAAATCCTGAAACAAGCCGAGGTCAGTACCAGGAAAGTCTAACATAAATGCAGAGCTCAAAACAGGAGCCAGGAATCAAAATCACAGGCAAAGACAATAGTCAGTGTCAGACTTAAATCCACCACCTGTCTCTGGGATTGGATGCTGAGACAGGAACCTATTGATTGGCCCCGGGGCAAGGCTTACAGATAGGTTGACCAGTTGGGGCTTAGAACAGCCACGCACAGGATTGTGGCTAGGTTTGATTGTTTGTCCTTGATTTTAAGTCCTGGCTCCTGTTTTGAGCTATGTGTTCAGTGAGCTATGCATTCTTTTTAGACCTTCCTGTGTACTGACCTTGGCTTGTTTCTGGATAACCCCTTGATTACTAATTAGCCTTCTATTAATTCTCCTGGCTTAGACTCACTGGTTTATTTCTGCATTAAACCCTTGTCTATTGCTACCTGTGAGCTTGCACTTACTTTCTGGTGCCTTACTCTGCAAATGTAACCTTGCAGCAGGCTGTAGTGAATACCTAATGGTAGCCTTACATCTACCAAAAGGAGTGGTGAGAGAGGATAGATAGCAATTTTTTAGTTTGCTGGCAGTGGTCCCAGATGGTGTCCTCTGTATTATTCCTCAACAGTGTTTCATTGTGCAGTGACCCAGTGTGTCACTACTGAAGGGTTAACAACTGTGTCCTGATGTTTTGAGGTCTTATTTTAATTTTTAGTCCTGGCTCCTGTTTAGAGCTATGTATTCAGTGAGCTTTGCATTCCTTTTAAACCTTCCTGTGTACTGACCTCAGCTTGTTTCTGGATAACCCCTTGATTACCAATTAGCCTTCTACTGATTCAGTAGACATATGGTATTACATGGAGGAGACCAGGCAGCATCCCCCAGAGTCAGTGAAGGTCAGCACCCCTAAGATAGTTGAGCAGCCAAGAGAAGAGAGTTATGAGTGGAAATCTGTGAAGGTAACGCATAAGGCTATAGATTTCACAGCACTTGTCCAGGTTTAAAGGTCAAGGCCTCTGGTCATACCCAGAACTGCAGCACTCGTTCAGGCATAATGTAAAGGCCTCTTGCCCCTGTTTGTATCCCTGCTGCTTGAAAAAAAACTGGTTCTTCAGTAAAGACTTGTTACAAGTTGAACTGTGTTTGCTGCCTCATTTGCAGCACCTTTACCTTTTCCTGCCTTGCACCTTACAACTACCAACAGGCAGGAGACCCCTAACAGGGTGTGTCCTGGGGGAATAGGTGCACCTCCTCTTCACTGTGCATGGCCAAGGGAACACTGGAGCAGGACAGCCGCCACCGTAACACCACAATTCTCACCCTACTACCACTCCCGTCCTCTCCTCTTCACACCTCCTGTCCGGTCCACTGCAATAACAGCCATATTGGTTATACACTTTGAATTAGCTCCTCAGAAACTGAAGGTAAAAATGTCATCAAGTCAAGTTTGGTCAGTGACAAAGTGATAACCAATATGGTGGTATTTTCGGTAGTCACTTTAGCTGAAATAAAAGAGGTTTCCCGCTACCAACCTCATAAGGCTCTTGATTTCAAAAGTCCGAAAACGTTTTGATTTTCTAACTGTTCCCAAATTTTATTGCAGCACTCGGTCAGAAAATGGTGATTTTTTTTTTGATTATGATGAAGCTTCCACAAAATGTCATCTTGTATCCAGCCGAGACGCCGAGAGCTTTAGCTGCAATTTAAGCTATTTAGAGCCTTTTGATACAGATGATTATAAAATAGAAGTACAAGGTCCATCCTCAGAAATTCTTGCAACTATTGAAAGCTTTCTGCCGCACTGTAACAGTAAGTTCAACATTTCTTGTGAGCCCCATCATAATGAGGCGGATTTATCCTCAGTCCAGTGGATATGAAAGGGATAATAAAGGAAACGGTCACCATGTACCGCCATATCCATGCAAATGAATTGTTGCCGTAGGTGTGCCGTAGTCATCTGGGTAAAATGCTGGTTGCCGCATTACGAAGAATTTAATCTTTTTATTATATGCAAATTAACTGGTCAGTGCAACAAGGGTGTGACCGTTGCACCTCGCTGCACAGTAAGCCACGCTCCATGCTCTTGGCCACCCCTCATTCCAGTCACAGGGCCAGGCAGTGAAGTAGTCAACCTGGCCTTCTGTTACTAGTACAGCCTTGCTGCTTGCCAGGGCTGAAATCAACTCTACTGCATGTGTGCTCCGTTACTTTGGGTACCTGTGCATGTGCAGTAGACATGACCTGCACAGTTTGGCACTATCTAATCAGTGCTGCCAGTGTCGGCATATAATAGGCATAAAAATACTTATGAACATCTCCTCATGTAAACAGGGGATGTGCTGCCGACAGACAATCATTTGTTCATACCCTTCCGAGGGTAAAACGAAGGAAAACAAGCGCCAATTGACTTCATATCCACTCAAGGCTCCTTACGGGCAATTCATCTGCTTCTGTAAATGGACATTAAAGGGTTTTCCTCGATTTTGATATTGATAATCTACCCTCACGACTCCTGCCGCCCTTGCCAATCACATGTATGAAGAGGCCCTGTCACTCCATGAACCCTTAGGCCTCTTACTAGGCCATGTGATGTCACGTTGATCGGTCACATGGCCTAGGGGCAGCTCAGTCCCATTGAAACGAGTGCATTGAGCTGCAATACCAAGCACGGCCACTATACAATGGACAGCGCTGCAAGGAGTGCTGCTGCCTCATCAAACTACTGATCGGTGGGGATCGGACGCACGCCGATCTCATATTGATGACCTATACTGACGATAGATATCCAATATGAAAATCCCAGAAAACCCCTTTTCATGGTTTTCATTTGACTTATAAAAAGCGCCATAAAATTTATGGCTGCCATAATGCAATCATTCCTCTTTCACCTGACATTTTTGGTATAAAAGACTAATTAATTTTAATGTCAAGGTTTTTTTTTCTTATTAAAGTCAAGCTGGACGCACCTTCTGATCTCTCCTACAATTTCACTGGCACTGTATATAACATAACGTGGGGAGGAAATAGAAAATTTGGCGGTGGGACCCGCATACAATATGAATTAAAGCTTAAGCGAGAAGCATCCGGGCAGGTAGGTAATACGGCACAATGCTGCACGCATCCCCATTTTGGCATAGGTTTGTCTATTACAATCTTTGGGCATGTCAAAATATACATAGGGAGAGTTTACTCGAGTATACAGAGACAGGGCACCTGGAAGATATGCCCTAGGGCCTGGATGCCCAACCTGCAGCTCTCCAGCTGTGGTAAAACTACAACTCCCAGCATACCCAGACAGCTTAGAGCTATCAGCCTACAGCAGGGCATGGCGGGAGTTGTAGTTTTACAACAGCTGGAGGGCCGCAGGTTGGGCATCCCTGCAGGGGTGCACCTAGCCTTTCTGCTGCCTGAGGGGAAAACTGATACAGCGCCCTACCCTCCCCAATGCCAATTTCTTAACCTAACCCCTTCCCTTCAGCCCATTGCCCTTCGGCTGCCCCCCGTTTTGCCCCTACCTGGTACTGCCTGAGGAGATCGCCTCACCTGGCCTCATTGGCGGTGCACCCCTGAATCCCTGCCCTAGGGGGACGATCTGATTATTCCGCCGTGAATGGTGTTTTGCATTTTGTTCTTATCTTTCATTATGTTACTGTTTGAATATACTATGCTATATGGATGGGATTGTCATGATGGCTCTTTAGGGTAGAACCTCCTGTCCATGGCTTCCAGAATGACAGCGGATATCCTGCGGTGAGGTTGTGGACTGTGAGTGATGCATGCATTATGCCATAGGTTTTCTTGGAGGTGCTAGAGGCCGATATACAGTATATAAGACTGGTTTGGCAACAAAAGGTTGGTTGGTCATGTGTCTTAGTTGGCGTGAGTAGCTTCTGTTCCCAGGCCAGAGAACCTTTAAGAGTGAGGCATATTAGAGGCAGATTAAAATGGGCTGGCTAAAAAAGTCAAGAGAGCCGAGCTAAGAGAGGTGGCTATCAGGGATGAAGTGGCCATAGACCCTACAAGAATTTCCTGGCTGGCCAATGCCCAGGGGGCTGCCCGAGCCCTCCTCACGAGCCATCTGATGCTCTCACTTATGCGCCTGGCTGGCAGATGCAGGTGCCCTCCTGAATTGAGCTGTATCACCTTCATCAGTACGGTGATAGGGCAGTATTTTATGCTGCACTGTGTTATTTGGTTCTGCTATAGCGGTATTTTGTGCTGCACTATGGTATTGCTGGCCCTGCCTACTTCTGTTGGCCACACCTACTTATGTAGCCTCGCCTTCTGTCAATTTGGACTTGCCTACATAGGGTCACTTTAAGTTCTTAGTCCGCCTCTGGTGGTTGAGCTGTGTAGTGGTGAGCCGGTGGAGGAGAGATGACTGTATTAGACTGATGGAAGTTAAGGTACATAGCTTAGATGACAAGGGGGTGCAATCCAGGCTGGAACAGAGGTGCCGAAAGAGTACTAGTTAAAAAAACCTTTAAGCAGATTGCTATTGAGCAAAAGCCCTATTGACAAACAGCAGGTCAAAGTGAAAAAAACCCTCAATATGTCACCTGTATATATACAGTATACTGTACACACCTACACCCTCAAAAATCCAAGTCATTTGCCTCATAATAATCCATTATTTAAGGGGGTTCTTCAGTCCCATAATGACATTCCCAAACACTGTATATTTTTCCCTATATACCTGTTTTTCATGACAGCACTTTCCTTCACCTGGTCTGCACATCGCTGCATCCTGGCAGGATGTTTACAAGCAGAACTTCCTGTTTTCTCTGACCCTGCTGGGTTTTCTAACCAATCCCAGCATACTTTGTATTGTAATGTTTCACAGGGCTTGCTCTACTACCTAACATGGAGAGGGGAGGCGTAGGGGGTGTGACTACTGCAAAGGGAACTATGCAGCAGGTGGAGCAAGCCTTGAAAAACTTACAAAGCAAAACATGCTGGGATTGGTTCAAAAACTGAGCAGGAATCTGATGAAAACAGGAAGTTCTGCATGTAAACATCCTGCTGTGATGCAGTGATGCTGAAAACAGGGGAGGAAAAGTGCTGACATGAGGAACGGGTATATGGGGCAAACATATTCAGTGTCTGGGGTACTCTGGACAGACAAAGAAATTTCATTATGGGATCAGAGAGCCCGTTTAATGTCCAAAATCAGCTTAAAGTCGTAGTACTACCATTGATATCTATCATATGAATAGGTAACCCCAATTCCCCATCCCTCTCCACCAGTGAGACAACAGTAAATAGTAATTATATGTATCAGTATATAAAATAATAAATCTACTTTAGATATGAAAACAGACAAATTTTGATGCAGAGAGTAGTAGGGACCATGCTTTACCATGCCTCCAGAGAGACTCTCCTCACCACCAACACGATGGTTGGAGGAACAAGGGACTGGGCTTCTCGATCTACCGATCAATGAAACTCCGATCCCTTAGACACTTAGCTTACTGTAGGAATAGCAGCTCTGGAGGGAAAACTGCTGATCTTTCAAGAACCAAAATACTGTGTAGACAAACAGAAGCCATAAGCACATACTGTATAAATTGTGCTGTAGTCTAAGCTTTCCATAGAGATGAATGGAGAAGCAGTGAGCTGGTCTCCGGGGACATGCTGGTGTGGTAGGACAGTACGCCAGTGGGGAGGAGGAGATTTTCATTGGTATAATATAATGTATGTAATGCTGGTGAGAATTTATCAATTGCCCTCATTCTAGGAATCTGTAAAGAAAGCAATCTATGACAATTATGCAGAGATATTGGTATCAGAGTTCGATGAAGGCTCCAACTATATTCAGATTCGCTGTATTACAGAAGATCAAGAGGATTTAAAAAGCATTTGGAGCGAGTGGAGTTCGGAGCTTAAGATTGGTATCTTTTAATAATTTTTTTAATGTTATAACTTTTTGTCCTCAGACACAGCTTCACTCTTGTTCATGTGTCTGGTATTGCAGCTCAGCATTATTCACTTGAATGATCTGCGATGCCAGTCTTAGCCTATTGACAAGAGTCCACACATCAAGGCCTTATGTAGTAGCTCAGGAGAGGGGAGAGGAGGGCAGGAAAGGAGTGGTAGTAACAATGTCGGTGGTAGTAGTTACTCACAGCAGGGGTTCTCACTTTGGCACTCCCTGGCACCATGCAGTGGTGGGAAGGGCGTCCCAGGGAACTTCTTGGCTTTGGGGTTCCCGCTTGGTGTTGGGTGGTGTTCCCTTGGTGGAGATATGTTTTGAGGCACAAGGCAGGCGTCACCATAACTTGCATTTCACGACCTGTCTGTGCACAGGTCGTGGAATGCAAGTTAAGGTGATGCAAACGGCAGTGCAGTGAAACTATGAGGACTGTTTTAGTGCAACATATCCATTGTACTTTGCTGAAGCAGTTTAGTAGATCATCACACAAGCCCATTAAAGAGGAGCTGTCCCCTCTCCCGACATCTGTTTTAGTAACTACATGCATTCCCCGTGTAATAACAATTCTGGAGCATCTATGCTCTGTGCTGTCTCATTCCTGTATTATTCCTACTAGAAGTTTACAAATAAATTGCCAGCAGCCTGCAGTAAAGGTACTGCTGGGTTATCAGTAGCTGGTGTGTCAGACTCTATTCAATCAGAGCGGCTGGTGTCAGACTGATAGGGACACACCCCAACTGGTAACACCGATCTGCAAGCTGCTGACCATTCATAAATTTCTAGTAGAAATAACGGAGCAATGGCACAACATGGAATCATAAGAATTGATGCTCTAGAATTGTTATTACATGGGGAATTCAAGTAGTTACTAAAACAGACCTGTCAGGAGAGGGGACGGGTCCTCTTTAAGCACAGTCTTGATAGTTTGCATACACAATTACCCAAGGTGATCATAGAAGGCAGGAGACACAATGAAGATTCTCTCTCTCTAAGTCTGTTTCTTGTATTCTGCACAATCTTCCCAAATCGACTGAGGAGAGCAACTTCTCTCTTTCTCTTTCTCTCTCTCTCTCTCTCTCTCTCTCTCTCTCTCTCACACTCTCTCTCCCTATTTCACTCACAATATTGGTATCTCTGAAATATTCCTAGCAGAATACGGTCTCTCAAAAGATGGCTAGTCTATTCTTTTAGTATATTGGGGAACCTGAAGCTTATTGCCCCAACCTACATGCAGGGAAAGTCTGTAGCCACAATGTACATGTGTTATCTTTTTAACAAATGCTCTGCACTTTATGGGCACTATATGTTCTGTAAAATCCAGGAACTCTTTCCCTGGGCTGGCACATATGCTGTCACTTTTCTGCTTTTAATCTACACGGCTGAAGTACACCTTGGTAAGCTCTGCTACTTGCTGCACTCATATTAACAGCTCTCACTAGACTGAACTTCTTCCTTCAAGGAGATGGGGTGGTGCCAGCCCAGCCTAACAACTGTTGTGTTCAAACTCACTCCCTGCCCAGACCCAGCCCATGGGACATATAATGGACAAAGTGCAATCCATTAACTCTGCATAAGCACTGCATAATAACGTGACACTGCACTTACCTTGTGTGCGCTGTTCAGTGTCGGATCCCTGGCCTTCTTCACTGGACTACCAGTTCCTGTTTGTCAACTTCCTGCATGGACAGGGTCATATTATCCACTGCCAAGAGTGCCAGTGCAAGCAGCATGAGACCCAACAGTGAAGTGCCATTTGGGGACATGTCACGTTGATTGCAGGGGGGGTCATGACCCCAGATGTGGACCAACGGTCCGGTCAAGTGAGGCAGGGAGCCAACACAGAACAGCAGGGACCAGGCAGGTCTGGATTTCTCCACAGATTCTGATATATGGGGCAAGATTTTTTAAAAAAGGGAAAAAAGTATAGGAGTTTTCCAAGTTATTCTCAATAAATTCAGCATCAAATTTGCAGACAAATTGTAGTATACCAAGGCTAAAAATTGAGTCCCAGAACTGATTTCAATTCAGGGGCAAATTTATTTTGTGTTTTTGCTAAATTATCTGATGAATTAAAGGCTATGTACACCTTTGGGGGCATTTTTTATTATTGCATTGTACTCATTTTGAGCTAAAATAATTTTTACATTGGTCTTTATTAAAATGATGGCGTCCTTTTGTCTGTACAGAGCTGATATGCTCTAGTAGCACCCTTTGGATTTTATGTCTTTACTGTCAGACCAGAAGCCGACGGACTCCTTATCTCTCCTCTCTGACATTATAAACACTCATTATAGCTCAGTTCTTATCTTACTGGTGTGGCTTAAATAAGTTTTTATGACCTCTCAGTTTAGACATAAGGTTTATTAGATGACCTGCGCAAAGTGAAAGTACCAGTCACACAGATAGAAAAACAGTTAATCCTTTGTGACTGAATGGCTCAATATTTTTAATAAAGGCCAATTGAAAAAATGATTTTTAACCAAAAATGAATAACATGCAATCATTTAAAAAAATTGCCTCCGAAGGTGTACATAGCTTTTAAGTGAAGGTTCTATATAGAATCTAGTAAACCCCTTTAAGTATATTTATTATACTTAAATTATACTATAGAACCAAAAGAGTTAAACCATAATTTAAATGATATACAAATCAAGGGCCTAGCGGAGTAGAATCATTAGTATAAAAGAGCAGGAGCCTATTAAAACTCAACCTTTATTAATTACCAATAAAAGGACCACAACTGGTCAATAATAAATCTTGCAAATTGCTGACAGCCAACAACCATAGTGTAGGGAAAAAAATTGGGGAATAAGAAGGACTGGTTAAATTATACTACTATATAGTGATAAACTGTATATATTGTTACGTACAATATTATAATTTCTGTATTATATTATTCTAATGTAGATTATTTTCATAATTCTTTTTCCTTAATTCTTCAGAAAAGAAAGTAGAACTACACGTGTCGCAAAATCAAGACCTCATTCATATCATCACCGTAGTAACCCTGCTTACAATGACGCTTATTCTGCTGTTCCTGGTTTTACGCTCCAACCTGTCTTCGAGGTAGGTAATAAAATGATGAATGGTTATGGTCCTCTGAGGATTTCCAGAGAGGAAAATCTGCAATTAATCTGTCAGAATTCTGCAGCAGCAAAATACACAGCAAATCAAATGGATTTTGTTGCAGAAATCTTTGCGGGAAATGCTATGGGTTTGGCACAGATTTCATTGCAAGGTGTGAAATCCACTGCAGAAATCTGCCATGCTGTGGTGAACAACTGTGCGGCCAATTAGCCCGCAGCAGCAATGAAGACCGCACTGTATAGTCCTTCTTCATTGTTAATAGCTGCACAGCACATTTAATGCACCTTTAAACGTTTGTTTAGCTGGTTAGGTGGGGGACAATATGCATATTATTGCTGTTCTGCAGGTTATTTGACAGTAAACACTGAATATTAATCAGCTCTCCACTTCTCCAATCCCAGCGCTCTCCTGCTCTGCAGGTGGGAGCCCTTCTTCTGCCATCTGCTTTTCCTCCTTTTCCACATCATCTAATATCAATGAGAATATATCATCAGGAAGATCCAGCTCCTCCTCGCTCTGCATCTTGCTGACTTTTCTAGGACATGGAGACTTTGAAGGATGACTTTGACTTTATAACAAGTGCAGCTGCCATTCTAGGAAAAACTGATTCGTTACCATGAATCGCAAGGAAATCCAGATCCGTTGCAAATCGAAGTTTTCCTAAAATTCGGACCGAATTCCGCTTCAAATGCTTTGCTTTGCTTAACGCTAGTGATAATCCTCCCTGAGTCTCTCTCTAGATACGCTTTGCAATCTTCCCAAATAACCACATGCAATATACCCTTTCCACGGCAGTAAAGTCTTGTTGCCTTAAACGAGCGGTATGCTACTGTCTGAATCCTGCACGGCCTGTTGATTCTAGACCTTCTCTGAATGTCGGACCTATTTCGCTCACGGGTAGTTCTTTAGTTCAGTTGCTTTCTGGCAGCTTTCAGTCTCCAGGATAATGGTTCCTTAGACTATTCAGGAGCTAAATCTCACATGTCCTTCCTCTAGGCCTGATCAGATAGCTCAGCTTAGGGTGATGGCACACAGTGCAGTTCTGACATGTAGTCAGGATGCAGTTTTTTATTGGAGCAAGCTGAAATTACTTAAATCATTCCCACAATGCAGAACACCAGAGTTTAACGAGGCTGCTAAACTGGCTAAATTGAAAACTGCATCCTGAATGCATGTCAGAACTGCACTGTGTGCCATCACCCTTAGACTCCACAACTGACCAGGAGGAGGGACCAACTCATCCTCCTGGTAACTGCACTGAAAAGCTGACAGCATTAACTACTTGTTGCCCATACCTAACCATTTGGGATACATAAGGAAATAAGAACTTCAATCACAACAATTAACTTTAGCAAACAACTCTTAGCAACGATCCACTGGGTCACAGCACTGCTACTGTAAACACTGCAGATATGCCTTATGTGGCTGTGTACTTAGAGTAGGTTTAAATAGTTGTAATAATACACTGAAAATTTAGAATCAAAATTCATAATTTTCCATGCTTTTTTTCTAATGCAGTTTTTAGTTTGCAGCAGAATTAGGTGTTTTATAGACCTCCCTTTACCTTCAATGAGAATTTCCACCAAGGCTGCGTTTCCATATTAAGATTTCATATTTTCAAAACAATATTTGCTAAAGTTAAATATTTTTTATTTGACACTTTATTTTTTATTTTATTGCATAGATTGAACTTATATGGTGTCACAACAGGATCTGTATTTATATAGAGAAAATGGGCAAAATAATAGGAAATGTATATATTTTTACTTTCTTTACATTCGTAATTTAGTGTAATAAATTTATACAAAAGAAAATAATTATCTTGGTCTCCCATGTATAATGATGCTAAGTATGTGTATTAAATATATGTACATCATAGCTGTAATACCTGAGAACCAGGTCCCCCTTTTTATTTTTGTGTATCGCCAGCTATTAGCTAGTATTTGGGCTTGTTTTGCTTCAGTGGGATGTCTGATAATGACTGAGCCCTATCTGCACAGTGCATTGACAAATGGGATGTATATATACAGATAGTGGACGCCCAGGGATTAAGAGGACTGTCTTATGAATAAAATCCCTTCTGAGATTGTTTTACTGTGAATTCTGAGATCCGGGAATAAAATAGGCTTGACATAGCTTTGGTGCATAAAATATCTACTAAAACCATGATACAGAGTAAGGTAAGTAAAAGTCACCTAGGCCGTGAACTAATAAGTGAGCTTCCCATTGACCAGTTCCCAACATGGCATCTGGCTGATACCCAAATGATACAAAGAGAGGTGGTGATCACAAGACACATCCTACCCTGATGATGTCCACAATGGAGCTGAGCTCTTTCTCGCATACCTAGATGTTTTCTAACTTCCTGGTCCCGCCTTGCTCCTCTTAAAGGTCATCAGATTGCAGTATGCATGAACAATTACTTCAGATCTTAGGAACGCAGCCTGGCAACTGGTACCACTAACCAACTACATTACAAGGAATTAAAGGGAAGGAAACACTATAAGTTGAATTAAATAATATGGAATAATATTCATCCATTCACAGCTCTTCTCACTGAATACATGTTCTATTATATTTCAGAATAAAGGTTTCTTTCTCGAAGAAAATTCCAACAGCAGCTCATTTTTTTCATCCTCTATATCACATACATAATGGAAATTTCCAGGTAATTTCAGCCTTAAGGCTGTATTCGTTTTGCTTTTTTGTCTTCATATTATGCACTTGCACTACTATACAGAGCTTGTCTGTGAAGGTTTTCATTCATCCAGCTCATGGTATATCCACAGTAAAGTGAGAGCAACTGGACTTGTATTTTTTTTTTCTTGAAGACCTTTCTCTAGTCATCGGATTGGCTCAATTCTCAATTAGAATTGCCTGTCCAACAAATCTCTGGCATTACATACTGGCGACCAATGCTTTAGTCATTGAAGTAAGATGTTGATTGCATTTGCATGACTGAAGTTGTTAGGTATGATTAAACTGCCTCAGAAGCACTATAAAGGACACTTGTTTAAAGACAGCAAAGTGGGCTTCTTAGACATTGAGGAGAACTGGTTCAAAAGAGTTGTGAAAGAAGTCATTTAAGTTAAACTTGAGAAACCAAAACTTACAATGCTGTTCTAACATCTCTCCCGAGGCAGTTCAATCACAACCTAATAGTTTCAGTCATGCAAATGCAATCAACAACTTATCTCCATGGTTGGAGCATGGGTCACCAGTATTTATTGCCGGAGGTTTCTTGTACAAGCCATTCTAAATGAAAAAGCCAGTTGGATGACTAGCGAAACGTCTTCAAGGAAAAAAAAATACAAGGAGTCCAGTTGCTCTGACTTATTGCTACTGGTGTTCAGAGCTTGTGATATATTGTGCCATCCCTATTTCTGTTACTTTGTGATACTCAACATATTTAGCATTTTAAGGGGTTTTCCGGTCCTTAGATATTGATGGCCTAATTCTCAGGACAGGTCATCAGTATCAAATCGGTGAGGGTCCAACATCTGGCACTTCCACCAATCAGCAGTTTAGGGCAGCTGAAACTATACATGAAAAGATACAGTAGATTGAATGCTTGAATGCACCATCCAGTGTGTTGTTTCTGGCTCTGGAGTACTGCAGGTCCAGGAGCTGAGCTGCAGTACTCCCGCGTGGCCACTAAACAGTGTAGAGAACTGAAGCTGCCCTCACCAATTTGATATTGAAATGATGACCTACTGTACCATAAGAATAGGTCATCATTATCTAGGTACAAGATAAACCTCTTTAAGATTTCATTATTACAGGCATGTACTATATAGTGTTGTGTGTGTGTGCATGTTCACAAACATGTTTAACATATGAGTTAACAATAGTACTCCTAGAATATCCCTAGGGTTTAGATTGGGTTAGATGTTAATGCCTAGTATTTATGGTGGTCTCTGATGAAGATGAAGTTAAAGGGCTTGACTGGGACATTTAAAAATTGTATTGAACACAGCGGATGTGCTAAAATTAAATAAATATTACTCACCTTGAAAATCCACCCTACTCCCGTGTTAGTGCTGGTCTGGGATGTTGTCCTGCAGTGATACAATTACTTTGACAAGAGCACTGAAGCCACAATAGCCACCTCTTTGTGCAGCCACCTCTCCATTTGCAAGACCAGGCCCCATTTTCAAGATAAATCAGGTCCCTTTGGATATGCTATAAATGTTCAGGTGAAAATAATCCTTTAAATATTGATGACTGAGCCTTAGGATAAGCCATCACTATCAAATTGGTGGGGATCTGACTCCTGGCACCCCCAGTTATCATATGTTAGAAGAAACCACGGTACATGGAATGGGTCTAAGCTTGCAGTACATTTCCTGACCAGAGCTGTGCCAGTACATATTCTTCTATCAGCTGCCCGGTGGGAGTTCTTGGAGTCAGACCCTCATCTATCTGATATTGATGACCTGTCTTGACAGAATTGTACATTCAAACTCCTTCTTACTGTGGTCAAGCAATGAGGAGGAATGGAGCACTTAGGACCTCCATCATTATCAGATCGGTGGGGATCTGACTCCTGGCACCCCCAGTTATCATATGTTAGAAGAATCCACGGTGCATGGAATCTATGGTCAAGTGATGTGGTCAAGTAGTGAGGAGGAATGGAGCACTTAGGACCTCCATCACTATCAGATCGGTGGGGATCTGACTCCCGGCACCCTCAGTTATCGTATGTTAGAAGAAACCATGGTACATGGAATGGGTCAGCTGCTCGATGAGAGTCCTTGGAGTCAGACCCCCATCTATCTGATATTGATGACCTGTCTTGACAGAATTGTACATTCAAAGTCCTTCTTACTGTGGTCAAGCAATGAGGAGGAATGGGCCACTAGTGATCAGTGGCGGTCTAATCGGTGGAGTTCCCATAGATCAGGCATGTATCTCATATCCTGTGGCAGGGTAATAAAGTAGAAAAATTCTATTAAAGTACACAAACTAATTACTCATTGTCTTGTTCCTCAGGATTGGACTAAAAATCCAAATAAATGTAAGGAAAATAAGAAAGGTGAAGAGGATGGTTTCCCCCGGGACATAGACCTCTACAGTACCACTGTACTGTATGTTCAGAAAGAAGCTGTATCCCCTGTGAGACTTGAATCTCCACTATCTAAGGATGACATCTCCCTGGACCATGACACCAGTAAGTCCATGTCTTGGAGTGATCTGCTGGTGGAGAGAGAATTATCTTTCAATGGAATGTATCCCCCGTTCTTTAGCAGTTTCCCTGGTTTTAGCGACGACATCACCAATGACGCTGTTTGCACTTTGGATTGTCCAACGGACTATTTCTCCTATGATGGAAACTACATTGCAAATTCTCAAGAAATTTTTGAGTAATTGCCTTTATCTTAGCCACGTTTATCTCCAACAAACTTTCTACCGTATCAGATTAGCACTAACCAGATCAAATGGCCTTGGATAAACTATGACTTGGAACAGTGGTATGAGTAATCGGGTGACATTTCTAAGTACAACAACCATTTTTGTCTGTACTGTCCATCAGAACCATACATATGGTGTACCGTAACATGCACAAGCTATGGACCAATATACAATAAATACTACATTCACCATGCATAGTGTGACAGTACTCAACCTGTGTGAACCCCAGGAAACAGTACTATTCCAGGGGTGGACAGTGACATCATACTGCCACTGTGCAAACAATGTGTTAGGGCCTTTCTGCCTTCAACACCAGCCTAAGGGCGAATACTCGCCAGCATTAGGGAATTCCAGACGGAATGCAAAACGGGACCCTTTAACCCCCTAACAGTTTTGCCATAGTGGAGCTCCAGCAGTGGGAAAAGTAGCTAACTGGAGAGGGGAGGGCTGCTTTAGATGCTGCTACCTCCTGAATGGTAGCAGCTAGAAACATGCATCTGATCTTGTTTGAAAGCAGACATTCCAAGCTTTCAGACAATAATGACAAGAATGACAGCAATATGATCAGGACAGAAAAAGATATCACTGATAGAAATCAGGATGCTGTGAATGCAGCTGAAAATGAAAGTAAAAACAGGTTTTACTTGTGATTATTCCCGACTTGATTTCTAACAGTGATTTCTTCTCTCTTGCTTGGACTTTAGCTGCTGCATTACTTTTCACACTGCCCGAGCTGGACTCGGGCAAAACAGTTAGGTGGTTAAGAAATATTCCGTTTTGTTCCGTCCTAATACATGTCTATGGGCACAAATAACATTATACATGACGAAAAAGTCCTGCCAACAGCCCACCTGGGTATGCCCACACCATGCTGTTAACCATTTCATTACCATCACACCAGCCATGCAATTCATTCAAAGGAATACGCACATACATTTTCTATCACTAAGACCTAAAGGGCCCATCACATTCATTTTCCTAAGTAACATTGCTTCCTTCCTAAGTAATTCTGTGTGTCGATCACCCCCTGTGCCCCAAAGACGTGTACGATCTGCAGGCCTGCAAACCACAGTACGTGTGCATCTCCGTTATGCGTCTTTTTTACATGCTCAATAAGACGAGGTGCGCCCTGTACCGTAGAGATTGATCTCAGATGTTCTCTAAATCTTTCACACAGACCGCAAATCGATTTTCCAATATAGAATTAATTACGGTAGCAAAAAATGTAACCGCGTCCTGTACCGCAATGGCGGTAGATTTTTAGTGGTGAGTGCCGCAATAGTTTTTCTATATTTGCTGCCGTTTACTTAGCTGACATGGCTGAGCACTAGAGATGTGCCAATTATTGAAAAGTTTGATTGGCTGCTTTGCCAAATTTTACAAAAAAATTTTCTTTGTGACGAATTACTTCGTCACGAAGCGTATTTTTTGTAAGTAGCGGGTGCAATGACAGGGAGCTGCGATAGCGCCGCCTTCCTCCCCTGTCATTGTACCGCTCAGATGCCGTGTTCATACATGATCATGTCATCTGAGTGTAAAAACAGTGTAAAATTAACATAAAAAAAAAATTAAATCAAACTTACCTCCTCCATTTGCTCGCGACGGGCCGGCCGCCTCCATCATGCTTGAAGATCTGGTGTGAAATTTCGCACGGCGCAAGATGACATCATACGCCACCACGCACAGGATTTTGGCTGAGATCTTCAATCACGATGGCGGCTGGAGGCCCGTCGCAAGCAAATGGAAGAGGTAAGTATGTTTTTTTTGTTTTTTTACACTATTTTAGGTTAATTCGATTCGTAAACACGAGGAAATTCAGCTTTGCGGCGAATCGAATTTATCCTGAAACTCGGATCTAATTCCACTTTGTGGAATAGGCAACAACAATGATGGAAGTAGTAGTGCTCCCTGAGTCTCTTAGTAAAGAAACTTTGCAGTCTCTCCAAGTAACTATAAGTGTCCTATACTGTTCTTGTTAATCCAGTCTGCAATTCCCGGACTTTTAGTAATAATTAATCCTTTGCAGTAGTCCCCTGGGGGTACTGCATACATGCCACACATATGCCACATACGCCTGACGCATGTTGGACACATGCCGCATATGTAGCTCTCAGACAGTGTACACGTGCCGTGCAAGCCCCACTCACATGCTGAAACGTGCAACACATGCACCACTCATACTACATACATGTCACATCCGATGATGTCATACAATTGTTTTAACACACAGCTGTGACTGCTAAAAAGACTTCGTTGACCCAGTGCTAAGCTCCGTCTTAGGACTCATGTACATGGCCGTTCCGTGCATTGGGGACCACAATTTGTGGTCCCCAATGCACGGGCAACAGCCGTGACGGATTCAGACCCATTCAACTTGAATGGTTCCATGATCCGTCCGCACCGCAAAAAAATAGAACATAGAACAATAGAGAAAACCAATGGAAGCACTCCAATTCTGCACCACATCTTCCAGATTGCGGACCCATTGAAGTGATGCAGTGAGCACATAGCTGGTGCCCGCATATTGCAGACCTGCTGTTTCGGACCGTAATATGGGCAAGGCCAGGCAACGGCTATGTGCATGAGGCCTTAACTAGACAGGAGAGTAACATCCCCTGCTGAGAGTTGGTTCACCCCTGGTCTGTTCCTGGTAAAGTCTTTACATTCCTGGTAAAGTCTTTACATTACTTTACTTCATTACTGATGAAATAAAAGTGCACTAAAGTAAGCAGCCCCGCCCACGGTGCACTGAATACCTTATTTGCATAAAAATAAAAAGAAGCATTTCTCAAGATTAGAGGACTAGATTTGCACTACATGGCAGTATGCTTACTTTGAAACTTAATTTGGAGGAGACAGACTCTGTTTCATTAGGTATATTACTATTATAATTCGTAGTGTATATGAAGTAGCACAAATCATATAATTCTGAGTATCTCCATCGCTGGGGAACACAACATAGCAGCTTGATAATGTCACAGTGTGTTTCTCAGAACCACAGTAAATGTTTCCATTACATGAGCAGATGAACAGATCAGTATCTCCCGTACACTGATGATTACTGATAGCTCACCAGAAGAGCTTAGCTGTCTGCTAAATATATTTCCAAAAATCTGATTAATAAGGCAGTGAGAAGACAAACATCAGGTTTCACTGCTTGGTCTTATTGCCTCTTCTCTGTCCAGAGACTTCAGTTTCATTCTAGGAAAATTAAAGCGGCATAGGTCAGGTTGTGAAAATATGAATTATCACTGATTCATATTAATATCTAAAATATTTCCATCATATAATCAGAGTCAGACTGACCCACCAGAGTACTAGAGGATCCACTGGTGGGCCCAGGTTCTCATACCATAGTGGGCCCCAAAGTTTCTGTTCTTTCTGTGGTCTGTGGACGCTGCTCTACTTACCGTTTCATCCAGCGTTTCGTTGCCGCAGTTACCTGCAAGCTTCTGCATCCATAATGTTCCCTTTAGCTCTTAAAGGGCACTCTTCCAAATCCTTCCCAAATAATGACTGTGGCTCCATGGGTACTTAAGGCACCCTCTCCAGGATGAGGTTGCCTGTACTTTAGGCTCTCTGGCAGGGATGTAGCTACCATAGCGGCAGACCATGCAACTGCTATGGGGTTCAGAGCAAGAGGGGTCCAGTCTTAGTTGGGATTATCTCCTCTTCTACTGGAGGTGAAAACTTGGTCAGGACTCTACCCTCTAAAGCAGGCATCCCCAAACTGCGGCCCTCCAGATGTTGCAAAACTACAACTCCCAGCATGCCCAGACGGCCTACAGCAATCAGCCTACAGCAGGGCATGGTGGGAGTTGCAGTTTTACAACAGCTGGAGGGTCGCAGTTTGGGGATGCCTGCTTTAAAGGAACTACTTTTAGCAAATGTGGCAGTGGAAAAATGGCCCAAGGGTCATTGAAAAGGGTTTAGGCAGAAACCCTTCTGTCCTGTGTGGGGGGGCCTGGTTTGATCCTTGCTATGGGGCCCTTACTTCTCTATGTACACCACTGTTCTCTGGTGACCAGCAAAGGTGTTTGTAAGTTGAATGCTTCTCCTGCATTTATCTTACGTTATATCCTGCCTGTGTTCCTGTTGATCTCCATTCAGAGCTAACTTTGGAGATAATCACTTGCCACTGGAGTCTATTGCTTTAAATCCAGGCCAGAGTTGGGCCCCTAGAATAATTTCCTCTGGAGGGTCCAAGGAAACCCAGTCTGACACTGCCTATAATTAAACAGTATTCTGTCCACTGGATAGGTGATAACTGCAAACTTGATTGGGACCCCACTGATTGCAGTAATGGAGGACCCTACTCTACCCAGCTTCAAGACCACAGCTAGGAGTTTGAATGGAGTGGACATTGTGGAAACTTACATTGTAAGTACAGCAAACTGTAAAAAAAAAGGTCCACGTCATAGTCTGACGTTGGGGTCCGCCCTGTGGTTACATCATACAGAAGAATTGATACACTCCATTTTTGGATGCTTGTGCAAAAGTCAGCTAGAGAAGTACAGAGGAGAATTGCTTTAAAGAGACGTCTTGGCCTATTAACTACCTTTGCAGCCCTCACATCTGTAAGAACTATGGAAAGTGCGCTTGTGTAAAATCTGCTGAGAGCTGTAACTGATGTGGATGAATTTGGATCTTCAGTAAAGAATTGTTCTACTTCAAAACTGCCTCATTATTGCCTCCTCCAGAGCTTCAGGGGACCCTGCCTTGCACCTCACAATTCCTCACCATCAAGAGCACCCCAAACCACCATCAGACAGAACCCCCAGAACCAGGGTGTGCTCCAAAAGGGAAGAAAGGTGCGCCCTACCCATCACTGCATGGTCCAGGGGAGCATCAGCATGAGTACCAACTACAACTACCATTCTTGGTACTATCACTCCTGTCCTCTCCTCTGCATTTCTCTCTTGGGCTTGCTGCATTTCTATGTTTGGGGGTTTGTGTGGGTTTCCTCCAGGTACTCTGGTTTCCTCTCACACTCCAAAAAAAAAAACAGTTAGGTTAATTTGCGAGCCCCGAAGGAGCAGGGACTGATGTGACTGATGACAATCTCTGTGCAGCACTGTGGAAAACGTAGGTGCTACAGAAATAAAATAAAAATGTCAAAGGTGTTGATTTATGGGGCTCCTGGTGCTCAGTCATTGTGAATCCATCTTTAGATGTTAGCGAGGACAGACAATACTTCTATCTCCTCATGGCCTTAGCCATCAGAGGGTGGTCTCAGCACCCGGACCCCCACAGGCCAAAACTTATGACAAAAATTTTTTTTTTGACATTCACACTTGAAATTCTTTGCAATCTACGATGTCTCGGTGCTGTAACCGTGGTTTTGGAAACACCGGTGTTCGCCTACACACCACCGCGGTCCCAGGCTCCATGCTCGGACAAGCACTGCCCTCCCTGGTGCCCTCCGTCATTGCCCGGGTCCAGCTGCATTACAGGGCAGGTATCAGTGGTGATCTGCTGCCGGTGTCTCTCCATGCACTGCTCCGGTCCTGGACTGTGTCTGCAGATGCTGTACCTTCTGAAATCCTTCTGGACACAACATGTCTTCTAGCCTGTTTCCTGTAGCACCTCGGTAAGGACCGGTGCACATCACTTCCTGTGATATAACGGTTTTGCACATGTGACCTGTGCAACCAATCCCAGCCATCCAGCCCCCTCCTCAGGTGCCTAAGCGTCAAAGGTCATTGTGTCCTGCAAATGTTGCTGTTATCTGTGCTTGTGTTCCTGTATACCTGACCCGTGCTTGTGTTTCTGGACTCCGCTACCTGATTGATCCCTGCCTGCTTTGCCTTGACTCTCCTGTTGCCGACCCGGATTACCTGACCTGTATCTGTGCTGCCTGCCCTGACCCATTACTTGTTTAACTTTGCCTCTGCCTCATCCTTCGGTCCTGCACTGTTGCTCCTGATTAGGACTTGGCCTGCTATTACTGTACCTCTGCTACCTTTCTTTGGTACCCCCTGGTCCGTCTGGACCATCTGCCTCGTGTGCCAATCCTCCTCAAGAGGTAGCGACCTGATGTTCCCCTCGGGAAACTCTATCCCCACCATCAGAGGTACTGTGAAGAATGAGGGGTTAATTTAGACAACACCCTTAGAGGAGGTTGGTCACGTGGCACAGGGGGTTCACACCCACCGGTTCGTGACATCTGCTGGAAGTGACTAGAAAGAACTGGGTGTTCCCTGAACATTTGCCCCTTTTGACTATCCCAGTGCCTATGCACAAAGTTCAGTATCGTTATGTTACAGTGACCATATCTTCTCCAGTTATCTCCTTTCATCTATCACACATTTTATCTGAATCATTTACTTGATAATGAAGCATTGGTTCTAGGAAAAGCCTCTCTTCAGACAATTATTGTATGAGTCAGAGATGAGCTGTTGTACTGTACCAAAAAATGCTTCTAGGAATCGAAATCAGACGTTTGTGAGAAAATGACTGACCTTTAGGTTTTTAGACTTCTTTGCGTTTCTAGATGCGGTCTTCATGTAAAATGATCACCCCCGGAGGTTTTTTCGGTTATGCATTTTCGTTTTGCACTCCCTGCCTTCAAACAGCCATAACTGTTTTACTTTTCTGTTCAGATAGCTGTATGAGGGCTTGTTTTTGCGGGACAAGTTGTACTTTCCAACGCCACCATTTAATATTGCATACGGTGTAGTGGGAAGCGGGAAAAAAATTCCAAATCGGGTGAAATTGCAAAAAAAACGCTATTCTGCTACAGTTCTACGGGTTTCTTATTTACAGCGTTCGATTTGCATTAAAACTGACCAGTTACTTTCATTCTACTGGTCAGTACGAATCCGGCAATACCTAATATGTATAGTTTTTCCTGCGTTTTGATAGTGATAAAATAATTAGAAAGTTGCCCTTTTTTTTTTTTCCTTGTCATATCTTGACCCCTATAACTTTTTGGTATTTATGTGTACGGAGCTGTATGGGGGCTCATTTTTTGCGGGGCGATCTGAAGTTTTTATTGATACCATTCTGGGGTGTGTATGACTTTTTGATCACTTTTTATTTAATTTTTTTTAGAAAAAAAAAGGCGACAAAAAACGGCGAATCGCCATTTGGACACTTTTTTCCGCCACACAATTCGCCGTATTGGAATTTTTTTTATATTTTAAAAGTACGGGCGTTTTCGGTCACTGTGATACCCATGATGTCTATATTTATTGTTATTTAGGTATTGATTTTTTTCATTATACAGAAAGGGGGGTGATTTGAACTTTTATATATTTTTATTTTTTATATATTTTTTAACATTTTTTTTATTTTTTTTCTGACTATTTTTAAGCTCAAATATGAGCTGATATATTGTGTTTGTTTTTTTTCTTTATGAGCAATCAAAGATTTACTAGACTGAGATAAATCCATGAATTGCTCATTTCTTATCCTGGCCTGCCATCTAGTGGCCAGAATAAGAATTGCACTTTGAAAACTGTAATCCTCACCAGCGAGGATTACAGTTTTCATATGGTGTACAGACACCCCGATTGGACACTCGGGGCGTCTGTACACCACACGGAAGCGTACGCTTCCGGGTTCAGACGCATCCTGATGCCGTGATCACGTGTGATCACGGCATCAGAAGGGCCTAGAAGACGCCGCCGATGGCGGTAAGTAGCGGCAAGTCTCTGCTGTTAGAAACGCCCGCCGCACCCGCAAGCGGGCGTCATGTCCCCGCACCGCACCAGCGCCGTACATGTACGGCGCTGGTCGGGAAGGGGTTAATGGGTCGTGGAACCTGGCAGATATCACACTTCCCACCCGTTTACGTCCAATATGGACAAGCTGTATAGAAACTTTGTGACATGATTAGAGATGAGTGAATCTATTCGCCGCTTTTTAGATTCATATCGAATTTTACAAATTTTCTACTCTGAACGAATCCGGATTTTTTAGGATTCGCTTCGTATTATTCGTAAATTTTCATAAAATTTTGAATGCTAATGATACGTACGATACGTGCACTACGTACAAAACGTATGCATTCTTCGTGAAGCGGGAAAATAACGATACGCCCCTGCAAGAGCGGAAAAGTGAAGATACGCCCCCCCCTCAGAACTGGAAAGAACCAGCCCAGCCCACTGGGATCTAACTATTTGCACGTATAGGGAGTGAAGACTCCTCCCTCAGTACTCCACCCTCCTCTGAACCAGTTTAGACCAGCGCTGAACACTGATCACTACAGCAAGCATGGCTAAAGAGCTGCATCCGAAGTGGAGTGAAATGGTCTTTGGGGACGAATTCCTCGAACCACCGCCCGCTCCAGACATCAGGGTGTCACACTCTGAACTCAAGAGAAACTCAGCTACAGTGCCCTTATTCTCCTTACCAGCTGCTGAGGTTGCTGTGCATCATGAGGCGGTTCGTCGTGAGGCGACTGGTGCTGCTGCTGTGGCCGGTGCGGCAGAGGTGACTGGAGCGTCCACTTCACCGCCCAGGAGGAGATCAACAACACCTTCCATAAGGCAGAACCCGATTGTGTCAGCATCGGTGACGGCCCACGCGCAGACCCTCTGGAACTACAAGAATGCCGTAGAGGACTGGGTGATCCAGGTACTGGACCATCCTAGGCCGGGAGATCCTACATTGGAGCACCGAGAGGGAACTGTCCTGTGGTTTTCGGTCGAGCGAGGGTCTGGCTTCCTGGCAGACGACGAGGACAGCAAAGAGCACTTTGTGGGCTGCAGGTCAGTTAAACGGCCGTACCTGCCCCAGCCTCGTCACAGCCTGTATGTGGGGGATCAGGTGGAGTACACCCCCATGGCATCCCTGAAAGGTCCCTTTGCTACCGGAGTTACCCTACTTTCTAAGCCCCTGATACCTACATCGGAACCAGAAGTATGACCGGATAAACCACCAGGTCCAGGACGCGTGCGCTGCCTTCAGGAGTCACCAGATAGCGTCCTCCGGTTCAGGGAAAAGCCACAGCCGGAGCCTCTGATACCTGGACAGCCACCATCACCACCATCATAGTCCTTTCAGCTGGGTCAGCTGATGACTTCATCGTTTACTTTCCAATTCACGGTGATCCACCAATACCAACTAACGTGGAAGATGAAGCCAGCAGCAGCCAGGGCAGCTGGGGCTTCTTCCCCGGATGCAACCTTGCCGGAACCGCTGCATGCAGAAGTCCTTAGCCCTGCTGTCCCGGCAGGAGTATCCGGAAAAGCGGAAGTAGCTGCAGCGCTCACCAACGTGAACACCACCCGGACCGGGTCAAGTCCGACTTCCGGAAGAAGGTCTTTAATCTAAGGGACCCAACTACTGGCTGTCTCAGGGACACTTCAAGAGGACCTATGGGAGCCACACCATGGACTGCACCTGACGGGTGAGAGTTCGTTGGCACTTGTTTTGTTTTTTTAGTTTGTATTGCTCCCTGTTTGACTCTCACCCAGATGGACATGGCTTGTCAGGATTCCCCCACCCCCCATTCTGCAGAAAATTCCCAGTTGCGCCTAAGTGCTCCTATTTTCCTTTTTCCCCTCTTCTCGGGTTATTTGGGAGCCCCCTTTGCACAAAGGGTTCTCTATTTGCTGCGATTTTCTAGTATCCATGTGGATTACACGTTACCTGTTTGGATTACAAAATTACCTCACATGGATTACAATTGAATTTTGGAGTGTGTTCCAGTGTTTTATCATGCCAAGGAGCCACGAGGAGAGACTCAAACGTATATCTGAGCCATTTATTTACTATTTCAGCAGCGTTCAAGCACTTTAGCCCATTGTGTGTATTCTTTTTCTGGTACTGCAATGTGTCCTATTATGCACTTAGCCAGATAGCTAGCAGTGAGCACCTTACTTTTCTACCTCATATGGACTGCGTCTAAAGACTGTACGCAGTGGCCTAGCCTCGTACGTATGACATAATCGCTTGTCAATAGTACGCTAAGGATTCGTACGCACTTTTGTACGCTAATGCTTACGTATTGCGTACTTTTAAAACGCTGACTATATGTTCGTACTTTGTGTAGGAATGTTCGCAAAACAAAGATATTTTTAACATAAATTCGACTGAATAAATTCATATTAAGAACGAATCTTGTCATAAATTCGTTGAACATTCGCCAAAGCGAATTTTCAATGATTCGCTCATCTCTAGACATGATATCTAAGTGGCCCTTGACCTGCTATGAGTACACAGGATGATGGTCACTACTGGACTGACCCTAACTCGGAGAGACCACTCCCACTTGACCCTTTGTATCAGACTCCCTTTCAGGCCACCTCAGGAGTGAGCCAACCAGGCCTCACCACAGGCCTCAGTGCACCACAGGGCATTACACGCTACTTGCCAACCCCTGATGTCCTACACTGTGGGACCTTGACTCAGCCTTGACCCCTTCCTGGTGTGAGTCTAGTAACAACCAACCCACCTTAGGTCCCTTTAAGCTAACATCTCTCAAAGCCCCAGCAGACTGCCCAGAACTGACCTGCCCCAGGCTGACATTGTTCTAGGCCATGTCAACTCAACGAAGCTGCCCGCTTCCACGGCTAGACTACCACAGCCCACTACGACTTTCCAGGTCTGCTTACTGTCTGTTCTCTATGCCTTGCTTGGCAGTGTCAGTGTAACAGCTCTGGCCTTTGGTTCCCCAAATAATATGCCAGGGGACACACTGTTCAATGTCTGCACAGGCCAGGCGTCACCCAATTTGGCTTCCAGACCACCACCTCCTCAGCAATGGACACTCTGCTCCAGCCTCTTAGTCCACTGATGTTCCTCCAGCAAATAAAGCCCACATTAATGTCAAGATCACCGACCCTCTTCCAATGGCCAGGCCCCAGACCTAACAAATCCCACTGGCCAACTGCATGTCAACTTCACACCACACATGTACCATCCACAGCCCCTCCCATGGTGCCAAAACACCTTGTATTCGTTTCTTTCTGTTTTTCCAATCAGCGCTGAGGTGCAGAGCTCTGGCATCATAATACTGAGGATCTTCTTGGAAATTAGAGAAGAGGTGGGGTTGTGACTACCCGGTATGTAGGGTAGTCACAATCCCTCACCCTTTTTCTGTACTGGTACAACCAGGAGCAGCGGCATGTGCATAGTGTAGTATGAGAAGCTAGTGTTATGATCAGTCCACAGGCCTCTCTCACCTCTATGCACGTTCCTGGACAGACCTGTAAAATCAGCGGAGACTTTGCAATTTGTAAGGTATTTGTCTGAAAATTGCTGAGCATTAAAGGCGAACAACATTTATACAAGTCGGAGAAAAGATTACACAAAAAAGAAGGGTGTAACTATAGGAACTACAGAGGCAGAAGCTGCACCCGGCCTGGGAACATAAATTCCTAAAAAATAATTTATGGTGAAGTCAATATAGTAGAAACATAATAAACAAGGATCATGTCACAAAAATGTAGAATGTAGAACTTTTCAGCAAGTATGAAAGTAACTTCCTTATTAGAAATGAATGAGCGCCATCTGGTGGAATTAAGTAAAACTGCAATTAAAGGTACTCCTATAGGTATACGCACACAGCTGTGCAGTTTATGTGGATTTTCTCCCAGATTTGATGTGTATTTGCCCCAGATCTCATCATTTGCATTGCCAATCTACACTGAAAATTCAGACAAGCCATTGACATCCTCACCGCAGGTCAGTTTCCAGCCTGAAAATTTGCGCACCATGTAGATGACATATTGAAAATCGAATCTACTTAGCTGGTACTGTAATACACTGCAGATTTTCTACGCGTGTTATGCATCGTGTGCAGGGGCGTAGCTATAGGGGGTGCAGAGGTAGCAGTGGCTACCGGGCCCAGGAGCCTGAGGGGGCCCAAAGACCCTTGTGCCGCATAAGAAGACACACAGAGAACTAAGGGAAGGGGGGTCCAAGCTGAACTCTTGCACCAGGGCCCATGAGCCTTTAGCTACGCCCCTGATCGTGTTCATATACCCTAACAGTAAATGCAATAATGCTCATTGATTACATGTAAAGGAGGCAATAAGCAAATTCATTCAAGGGGTTGGCCATTTTCCTGGCTATTGTTTACCAACGTGTATGTAAGATGACTAGATGGCACTTACTGGTACTAATGTAGTGCCTTAGAACAAAGGGATTTTGGACTATGGACATTTGTGGACATGTTGCCCCTATTGCTACTATGCAAAACCATCAGCTCACTACTTTATTGCACTTTGAAGGGTTAACTTACAGTGTGATTTTATGCCGTTGTGTGCATATTTTTGAACTGTATGTATATGTTAATTGTAATATATGTTCATTTGCACCGTTATTACACTATAGAGAAAAAAACAGACACACTGACCTTCTGACTGTCTGGTTTAGCTCTGTTATTTATGTCTGAAGAATTGTTTATGTCTGGAAAAAAACTGCTTAGTCATTCCAATAGACTTGCATTGAAACTATTCAAGTCTACAACAGACAGAAATTGTAACATTGGTTACGTTTAGGCTGTGCTTCTCCACTCCATCCCTCCTGTTAGAAGGTTCAGATACAAACTATAAGATCACCTATACAGATCACCTAATTATCTGCAGATAGGGAAACAGTGCGTAGTCAGAGACATACGTATATTTGTACTGTGTTAGCCAGTAAATAAAAGATATAAAATACTGAGATTTCTCAGTGGTTGATACCTTTTAATGGCTAACTGAAACAATGACAAAATTGCAAGCTTTTGAGGCTACTTGGGCCTCTTTGTCAGGTGTCTCTTAAGACAGTATCTGAAAAGTCACATATTTATACACTAAAGTACATAGGAACAATGAGGCAGATGAGACAATTGATGTAAAGCAGATCAATATGAGTGGAGGAGGAAACAAACAGTTGTAACAGTAAATTGTTGGAGCAATTATAAATGAGGATTATAGACAAGAAGTGTCAAAGTTTTATTGTCCTCTAATTGATGTCCAGTCCATGAATGCAATGAACTCAAGAGGTCTGAGGGCCACAGATGTAGAAGGACATAAATCCATGAGATACAGTTGTACATTCTAAATGCTTTTACAGCCATGGCCACAATATAACAGACATGAAAGTATTGATATTAAAAGGGAGTGTCAAATCTCAGAGGGACAGGAAAATATAAGTTCATGATAAAGTTTGACACATTCACATACCTCCCAACTTTGTTAGCAAAGAGGGACATATTTTGCGGTGCGCAAAAGTTTCGGCACAAGTCACGCCTCTAACTCTGCCCAAAACATAACTATACACCTAATCCCACCCAGTCCCCTTACTGCCCCACATAGTAATTATTCTCCAGTTATGTGCCCCCCATTAATATGTCCAGCTGTGCCCCCAGTAATATGCCCTGTTATGTGCCCCCAGTAATATGCCCTGTTATTTGCCCCCAGTAATATACCCAGTGTACCCCCAGTAATATGCCCTGTTATGTGCCCCCAGTAATATGCTCAGCTGTGCCCCCAGTAATATGTCCACATAGTGCCCCCCTGTAATATGCCCACATTGTGGCCCCCTGTAATATGACCAGCTGTGCCCCCCTGTAATATGCCCACATTGTGCCTCCCAGTAATTTTGTGCTCCCAGTAATATGCCCACATTGTGGCCCCCTGTAATATGCCCGGCTGTGCCCCTCTGTAATATACCACATTGTGCCTCATAGTAATTTTGTGCCCCCAGTAATATGCCCACATTGTGCACCCCTGTAATATGCCCACATTGTGGACCCCTGTAATGTGCCCAGCTGTGCCCCCCTGTAATATGCTCACATTGTGCCTCATAGTAATTTTGTGCCCCCGGTAATATGCCCACATTGTGCCTCCCAGTAATTTTGTGCCCCCAGTAATATGATTTGCCCCACAGAAAGTTAAAAAATAAACACTGCATACTTAACTTCTTCTTAGCAGCATCACCAGCAGGACATCAGCTGGTTTAGTCTGGAGAGGGCGGAGCCAAGGCCCACTGCCGGCCTCGTCCCCCGCCCAGACCAGAGATATGGAGAGCAGCAGGAGGTACGAAGGGATGATTGATGAAGAAGTGAGCCAAGGTCGGCTCTCTGCTTCCTCACAATGCAGGCAACTATCTCTGCGTCTTATGGAAGCCAGGACATACCTCCCCCACAGCGGGACAGCCACTGCAATCCGGGACTGTCCCGCTGGAACCAGGATGGTTGGGAGGTATGCATTTAGATCAGGAATGAATGTGTCTCATGGATTTATGTCCTTCTACATCTCTTAAGGAATGTGTCCCTCAGACCTCTTGGGTTCATCACATTCATGGACTGGACATCAATTAGAGGACAATAAAAGTTTCACACTTCTTATCTATAATCTTCACGTATAAATACTACAAAAATTTACTGTTAAGGGTGTATTAGTCACCCGATGATGCAGATGCTTGTCGGGAGGGAAGAGTTCCCTCCTGGCAATCATCAAGATAGCTAACGGAGGACACCACTGCTATTACATGCAGAAATGCCCTGGCATGGAGGGGAGTGATCGCTATGCCATTGCTAGTCCCCATGCAGTATTCAAACGCAAGGCAAAACGTCAGGGGCCCAAGCCCCAGATGTTTGCCCAGAAATATCGATGGGCATTTTGGGGGGCCATGGGCCCCTCAGCGGCATCATGCCCTGTGTAGCGGACCCAAATGTCCCTATTGTAATCTGCCAGTGGATCACAACATTGAGTGTACCCGTGAACTGATTATATTGAATAGACGAGTGACAGTGGATTATGTGGCCCTACGATGACAAAGATTCTGATGAAGAGGTGAAGACAGCGGTGCATTCGTGGCTCACAGCTCAGCCTAAAACATTTTTTATCAAGGGAATACGAAAGCTTGCTGATGGATGGACAAAGTGTACTGAAAAGCGGGGAAATGATGTCGAAAAACTATGTATTTGTCTTTTCTTGAAGGTTGATAAAAATAAATTCTACAGCCAGAGTGTGGATAATTGTTGACTCACCCTCGTATGTAATAGGGACTTGCATAAGCACTGTATACTTATCTCTCCATTACAGACATGTCCTCACTATAATAAATGTCTATGCAACACGCAACTAGCAGAGCCAGTGAGAATGAGGAAGTAGCAGTCCAAGCCGATTTCCAAGTAAAATCAACGATAAAAACACTACACCACTCAACGTGACAGAGTCACAGGTCAGAGGCGTAGTACAGAAATGTCCTCCTGAAGAAAACACACCATCACAGTGTCTCTTGGTGCAGTATCTCCAAGACGCTGCCTCTGAATATATAAGGTGGTCCTTTATTTCTCCAACCACTTCACAAGATGGAATTCATGCTATATGAAACAAACAATCAGATCTTGCACCTCGGGGGTTCACTGCTGTTGGAAACGCATGAGGCCGAAAGTAGTGTACTACTGCATCATACATATCTTCAAAAAATACTCTTAATAAAAGGTAATATGCCACGCAGTTGCCTTACCCTGGGTTTTGCCCTGCCAGCTTCTCTCAGGGCAGCATATGCAACGAGCTCCTGAGGAGCCGGTGCAGAGGATTGGAGTATTAGTGGCTCTGATGAGATGATGTGTCATGGTGCACTCCCTCAGGCCGTTTCTCCTTGGCGAATTGTTCAGTGGAAAGGTGGTTTAAGGAATCAGGCCAGAAGTAAAAGAATAAAAGTCTCTCTTCGTGCAGACAAGCAGCATTCTCCCGCTGGCTTTTCCTACAGCTCTCTGGTCTGAGGCTCTACTGTCCTGCAGTCTTTGCTTCAGTTCTCTGCCCTCGGATTCCAGTCTCCCACAGGCTCTTATAGCTTTCTGTTCTTGGGCTCTAGTTTCTCACAGGCTCTGCCTACAACTCTCTGCTCTTGGGCTCCACTCTCCTCTAGGCTCTGCCTACAGCTCTCTGCACTTGGGTTCCACACTCCTGTAGGCTCTATGTACAGCTCTCTGCACTTGGGTTCCACTCTCCTGTAGGCTCTGCCTCTAGCTCTCTGCACTTGGGTTCCACTCTCCTGTAGGCTCTACCTACAGCTCTCTGCACTTGGGCTCCACTGCCTATCAGTTGATTACACATACTGCTCTGGCTTCTTCTCAGCGCCTCACCACTTTCTTCATCCTAAACCCTTTGAGTTCTCTTTCCTGAGGAACCAGCAACCCTGTTTCTTGAGGTGTCCTGTACAGACTACACAGGAGAGGACATTGGCTGCAGGGAACCATTGCAACCCCCTCAACTTCAATACAAAGAGTATTTCATGCCTGCTGACTGGTGGGACCTCCTAATATCAGACTTTTCTAACCTCTCCAAACCTGGCAAGAATATCTTTTTTGAATGTATATTTTTGTTTATGTTTCTTGTTCCCATTTTCTTCGTAAGAATGACATTGTATCCGTTCCTTTGGCGCCTTTGTCGATTGTGGTTTTCTGTTTTGTTTTTGATTCATTTGTTTTGTTGTGTAGTTTTTATCAGGAACAGAAAAGAGGAAATGATGAAGGACAGGGCAAACAGACACAGGGAAGCTAAAGGGCCCTTTAATTGGACCAAGAATCACACAGATTATCGCTTACGATCGTTTGTAGTAATGTTAGTGATCATTGGGCGAAACACTCGTCCATCAGGTAATCCGATCGTGTGTATGCACACAAAAATAATTGTTTACCGGCAGAAGATCGTACCGTGTAAACATGATCTCCTGCTGGCAAGCAACGAGTCCTCATGGGGACGAACGATGGCATTAGCAATCGCTCCTCCCCATCATTTGGAGGAGACCGCTTCCGGTCTCCTCCACCAGCGATCAGCAGATCTGCTGTAATATTGTCCCATAGTGTATGGGCGGCTGTGTTGTGTAAATCTAGAGAAAACTACTTCTATTTAACCACGGGGTGGTGGTGGGGGGGTTGTTTTATTAGGGTTCATTCACACGTCCGTATGAATGGTTCCGCAATTTTGCGGAACGGGTGCGGACCCATTCGTTTTCAATGGGGCCGCAAAAGACGCGGACAGCACACAGTGTGCTGTCCACATTCGCACTTCCGTTACGCGACCCCGCCAAAAAATAGAACATGTCCTATTCTTGTTTGCAGCCACAAGATAAGGCATTTCTATAGTGCTGGCACATGCGGACATGTGAATGGACCCTTAGGGGTTCATCACTGTATCTGAACTTGTGCCTCCGGTGGTCTGACCTTGCCTGCATAGTCATCTCGCTTGACCCTGTCAATCAAGAAGGAGATGGAGGGTCTGGATGAAGAAGCTGGAGAAGCAAGGGTGCACAGAGTGACTTCGGCCCGCCCTCAGTACACTTAACTGCTCATTTGCATATGGATTCAAAGTACTTTTTCTCCAGAATGAAGCAATGGACTACTAAGTGAAAGGTATCATTACATTCAGCTGAGCTACTCCTACATGACATTGCGGGAGATTTATCAAAGTGGTGGCTTAGTTGCCCATAGCAACCAATCAGATTCCACCTTTCATTTTCCAAAGGAGCAGTGAAAAATGACAGGTGGAATCTGATTGGTTGCCATGGGCAACTAAGCCAGTTCTACTTTATACCAGTTTGATAAATACCCATTGTGCCTGGTGTAACAGCAAAAGTCCTGGTGACAGATTCACTTTATAGAGCAGGGGTAGGCAACCTCCGGCACGCCAGCTGTTGTGAAACTACAACTCCCAGCATGCACACTTCCTCTGCTCTTCTCAGAACTCTTACAGAAATCAATGGAGCATGCTGGGGATTATAGTTTCACAACAGCCGGAGTGCTGAAGGTTGCTGACCCCTGTCATAGACCCTTACTTGGGATCAGCGAGGGGTTATAGCAACCATACGCCTACAGATCAGATTAGTCACCCTAAAAATTGTGATATTTTGGGCAAACCCATAATATCTGTACTGTATAAATGTCAAGTTCCTGAATTTACTGGCAGCTATTATAAGGTATGGCGCTGGCGTGTGAACTGCTCGCTGTTTACAGGGCCATGCTGCAATGTGTGACAAAACACAGGAAACCGGGGAAAACGCTTGAGGTTGGTACCGCCTGCGAAACTCTGCTTTTTTTTTAATTATTATTTTTTGCATGAGTGTTATGTGATGTTGAGACAAGACAGACACGTCCTGTAGTAATTAGACTACCGATTGTGCCTTGTAGCAATTAAAGATGACCACAAGATGTCACATTGCCAGATGTTCAGTTTCGTGCTGCTAGGGCGAGAGCGCTTACGTCCCATTTTATCCACTCGACCCACTTGTATGGTGTATAGTGGGTGACCATACAGGCATCTGTGTTGGTCTCATGTTCATATGTGTGCACATTGCTGAGAAAAATGATGTTTTGATATATGCAAATGAGCCTCTAGGAGCAACGGGGGCGTTACCATTACACCTAGAGGATCTGCTCTTTCTGCAACTGCCGCGTCCTCTCCACTTTCATAAGTACAAATCTGCTGACAGATACTCTTTAAAGGGGTTGTCCAGGACTAGAAAAACATGGCTGCTTTTTGCAAAAACAGCACCACACTTGACTACAGGTAGGGTGTGGTATTACAGCTAAATCCAATTCACTTTACTGGGGTTGAGTCGCAGTACTGGAAACAACCCATGGACAGGGGAGAGGCTGTTTCTGGAATAAGACCGCTATATTTTTGTAATCCTGGATAGCGCTGTTAAAGAGTTACCTTTCTTATGGCAAACGGTTGCTTCTGTTAGCAGATTATGAGATGCCTGGCCCTGTCAATCACCAAGGAGCCGAGGGAAGGAACAAGGGTGCACCGAAGATCAAGAGTCCGCCCTCAGTGCTCTGAAATTATTTGCATATTTATTAAAACTAATTTTTCTGCTCATTGAAGTGAAAGGCAACGCTTTCAACGTTTCTGTATGCACTGAATGGCGCTATGCTTAGATTAATAAGCAACATAAGGTGACAGACTCCCTTAAAAGGGTATTTCAGTTTGGGGCACGTCCTGTGGATAACTATTAGATCCGACCACAGGAAACCTACCAATCACGAGACTCCGGGCACCCCGAAATGAGCTACGTGGCAGGTAGAGCATGCACATGGCTCATAGAGATGAATTGAGTTACAATATATATGCGCAGCCTGCCGCATTGTTCATTTTGGTGGGGCCCCCACCAACCTAATAGTTACCCCCATCCTATGGTTAGTGTATTACTTGCCATAAGCAGAATACCCCTTTTAAACATACGTTTCCATGGATAAATGATTCAGGACACACGAGTGTAAGTGGTGGAATTTTATTTAAAGGGGAACTCTTCTGTACGAATAGTGGGCGTCATTTATCAGACTGGTGTAACGTAGGACTGGTTTAGTTGCCCATAGCAACCAATCAGATTCCACCTTTCATTTTCCAAAGGAGCTGTCCAAAGTGAAAAGTGGAATCTGATTGGTTGCTATGGGCAACTAAACCAGTCCTACGTTACTCCAGTTTGATAGGTGACCCCACTAGTCGTACAGCCGAGTTCCCCTTTAAGAACAGGAGTCTAAGAAAAGTGAATGACAACCGTACAATTTACCATATGGGTTGTCACCCAGCTTTCCCAGAAACAGATAGCAAAAGAAAAAAATAAGCAAGTGGACGCCTCAAGGACTTGAAGGCACACATAGGTTTATTTTAGGAAGAAACGCATTGAAGAGCTTAATGTGAACAGCAGAGAGAAGGTGCCGGGATATGGAGCGTGAGACGTAAACAGAGAGCTCCATCCCCGCACCACCTCACTGCAAAATGGAGGAAACAAACAAGGAAACGAAGACGCTTTTTCTGTGAATGAGGAGGAGGAGGAGGCGGGGAAAGGCGTGCCCACGCTGGCGTAATAAGCACCCACGTCATCCAATCAGCGGCGGGCGCAGGACAGCCTCAGCCAATCCGGCGCGGTGTCTTCCCCTGAAGCCCCTCCCTTCACCACCACGAACATTGTTGTGGAGTGACGTCAGCTCCAGACGATGCGGGCAGCCATTACTGTTGGCTGCTGTGTGATCCTTAAAGCCATCTGAGGAGAGGGGGAGAAGGCCATGGCCAGGACCACTAGCCAAGTGGTGAGGACCCCCGGCTTGTTTTTTTTGGGGGGGGGATTCGGGCGGGAACCGGCGGGGCTGGGGAGGGTATTTAGAGGCTTTCGTGAGGGGCTGTTTGGGGGAGAGAGGTGTGCGCAGCGGCGGCAGCAGCAGGCCTCTCCCCTCCATAGATGCAAGGATGGGCATCTACCCCTGTGTCCAGAGCCTGTCAGCTGCCCTCACATGGAGAGGAGGTGCTGCCAGCTGACAGGCCCTGGCAGGGTGAGGGTGCTGTCAGTGCCTGGGCGTCTGTGTGTGTCTGCAGCCCTTCCCTGTGTCTACCCTGCCTGGTTTCTATGGCAGACCCCCTGTAACCTATAGATTATCTTACATAACAGCCTTGATCCCCCACATCTACCGCCATAGACTGCACAGATCTTGTAAACCCGCTGTAATTTTTTTTAAAAAATGTTATGCACCATTTCCATGTAAGCGCGTGACCACTGCGTGAACGGCCTCGTTGTTGCACTGCTAATAATCCTGAAAACATGATCAGGACATACACGGTGAAATTATCCATTGTTATAACCCGGCCGGTATATGGCGGTATACAGAGGGCACGCTCTGACCTGTCATGGTGACCGCCGACTTGAAGGGCATTTCCATTTAATGCAACTTGCGTAAGGAAACGTTCTGCAACTTTCTAATTTGTGTGTTATATTACAATGTGCAAGATCTCTGCTTGCTGTCTGTGCATGAGGACGGTTAAAGGGGTTGGCCTATCTGGGACATTGATGGCACATCTCTAGGACTGTCATGGCTAACCTCCGGCACTCCAGCTGTGGTAAAACTACGACTCCCAAGATGCCCCCTTACTTGGCTGTTCTCAGAACTGAATGGAGCATGCTGGGAGTCGTAGTTTCACCACAACTGGAGGTTAGCCATGCCCTAGGACAGGCATCCCCAAACTGCGGCCCTCCAGATGTTGCAAAACTACAACTCCCAGCATGCCCGGACGGCCTACAGCAGGGCATGGTGGGAGTCGTAGTTTTACAACGGCTGGAAGGCCGCAGTTTGGGGATGCCTGCTCTAGGACATGCCATCACTGTTAGGTGCCTGCTCGGACCCCATGAAGTGAAGGAGAGGGCCCAGCGCTTGCGCAGCGTGTTCTCCATTCATCGCTCTCAGCTCTTTTCAGAAGTCCCATAGCGGTGAATGGACAGCGTACTGCACCACCTCCCTAATTCACCGCTATGGGAGTGCCGGAAATAGGTGAGTTCGTCTATTTTTTGGAGCGGGTGGCTGCGCAGGCGCGTCTGTTCACTTCGGGGGCCCCCGTTCTGGAGATGGGAGCGGGTCTGACATGGATGGTGTACCCCTTTAAGTGTTTATATCCAGAGGCTGGAAACCTGTTCAGATGCTTTTCACCGCTGAGCGTTTGCTTCACTCGGAGGGCTCCCCTCCCCCATGTTCGTGATTGGTGGGGGCCCCACCGAATTAAGTAGTTATCCCCTAAGACATTCTCTTTAATGCCCTGATGTTTTGCTGCAGTGTATCGGTGGAGGTGAAATGTATTGTGTCGGAGTCCAGGCTGGTTAGATCATAGAACAGGGATCAGCAACCTCCGGCGCTCCAGCTGTTCAGAAACTACAACTCCCAGAATCCTTCTTTCATTTCGATGGGAGTTACAAGAACAGCCCAGTAAAGCCTCATTCACACGTCATTGTTCTCCACAGACAGCACACGTCCCCATTCATTTCAATGTGTGTATTCAGACATCAGTGTTTCATCTCGGTTCGTGGGTCCGTGTTTTTAGCACGGATGCATGTCCTATCTTGATCCGTGTTCCCGGATCCCTCACGCCCATTATAGTCAATGAGTCAGTGAAAACCACGGATCCCTCATCGATGTCATCCGTGTTTTACGGATCATTAAGAAGAGAGGCTTTGAAAATTATTTTTCAGCTGTTCAGTGTCAGTGAAACATGGATCCAACACGGATCCTTCACGGACAGCTTCACGGATGCCTCACTGACCACCTGCTCACGGATTTGGACACGGACGTGTGAATGAGGCTTAAGTATGCATGCTGGGAGTTGTAATTTTACAGCATCTGGAGTGCGGAAGGTTGCTGGTCCCTGTCATAGAAGTTTGTATTTTGTCAAGACTGGATGTGATTGTAGCAAAAGCTCAGCTGTGAGAAGTATAGGATGAGCACAGGAATGACGGCAGTATTTAAAGAAATTTATACCATAAGGCATTTACGACCTGGTCAGTGGATATGTAGTAAATGTCTGGGTGGACCCCCACCTATATGGACATCGGGGTCCCGTAGTCCTAGAACCGCCTGGTGAAGAGGCGACAGTTTGGCTTTTAGTGCTGCGGACATGTGCAGCCATCGCCATTCATTCTCTGCCACTCCAGCTGTTGTGAAACTACAATTCCCAGCATGCCTATTTGCTCAGCTGCTCTCGGGACTCTCACACAATTGAATGGAGCATGCTGGGAGTTGTAGTTTTAACAGCTGGAGCGTCAGATGTTCCTGGTGCCTGACCCAGCAGATCTGGGGGGGGCTTCTTCTCCTGGTAGGTGACTGTCCCCCTGTGGATACGTTTCTGTAAGGCTCTGTTCACATCTGCGTCAGGAGTTCTGTTTTTATGTTTCACCCCGTGTCGGATCCAGATGCCGATAAACCCATTGACCTAATGGCAGTCATCGAGTTGTGTCACGTCTGAGCGCTGAGCTGCTTTTCCAAGAAAACATGACGGCATCTGCTGTGGAGACTCTGATCGCGGGTGTGAGCAGAGGCTGTGTGCAAGGAGATAACATAAAGGGGTCCTCTACAGCATGGTAATACAGGGAGGGGGGTGAAGCTTTTTAGTGGTCTCCCTGCAATTATTATATTCATTTCAATGGGGTTGTAATACCAGACACAACCCGTGGACGCGTGGGGTGCTGTTTCTGAAAGAAAGCAGCCATGTTTTTTCTAATCCTGGACAATCCCTTTAAGTATTCCCTTAGGTTCAGGAAGAGTTGTCACCTAAAAGAGGCTTTAGTGTTCACAGGAGGCTCCTGGTCAGGACCTAAGAGGACTTCTAGCATGCCTTATGGACTAGCTCCCATCTCCATGAATTTGTAACCAATTTCTTAAACAGTACCAATATATTCTGTCATTAAAGGGGTTCGCTAGGATATGCCCCCCCTCCCCCAATGTCTGATGGGTGCGGGTTCCACCTCTGAGACCCCCACCTATTTGTAGATTGGAGGGTGTGCTGAGAATTGAAAGCCACCCTACATTAATTTCTATGGGAGTGCCAAAAATAGCAAAGCGCTGCCTCGGCTATTTCCGTCAGTCCCATAGAAGTGATTGGAGCGGTGGCCGCGCTTGCGCAGTGCACTTCCCATGAATTTCAATGGGACTTCCGAAAATAGCCTTGCGCGCCACTCTTCTATTTTCAGGACCCCCATAGAAACGAATGGAGGGCGCCAGACGCCTTCCGTCACTTTGCGGGCTCTGTTCTAAGGATAGGTTCTGGTCTCAGAGGTGGGACCCGCACCTATCAGACCTTGGGACCACCATATCCTAGCCATTATGCCCCCAATGTACAAGATGGGCCAACCCCTTTAAACCCCTCCTTGAGAACGTCAGAAGTTTCTATTTGTGGCGAGATCTCCGCTGACCACCAGTACGACCACCAAGGAGAGATGTGTACAGATGGTAGATAGTATGGGGGCCTCCTAAGGGAGGATGACACTCAGGGGCCCCCTATAAGCTGATGGGTACCTCTGAGGGCAGATCCTGGGTGCTGTGGCCACCCACACAGTGTGCCCATGGACAAGATCTGTGAACGTACACAGTATGGACTCATTCACATGACCGTATGGTCGCGGTGCGCATATTGCGGACTGCAAAACGCGGGCACTGGCCGCGTGAACTCCACATTGCGGATGCGGATCCATTGACTTGAGAGGGTCCACGATCCGAAAGATACAGCAAAGGATAGGACATGCAGAGGCATGGAAAGGCTTCTGATCCGTGTCATATCTTGCGGATTGCCGACCCACTCAAGTAGACGGGTCTGCATCCGTTGCGGACGGGCGCGGCGACCATACCGTCGTGTGAATGGGCCCCAAGGATGTATAGGAATCAATACCCGTTCCTTCCCAGTAGTCCAGTCCCGACAGCTGCCCCCCAAAGACTAAATGACTCAACATGTGCCCCATAGGACACCGTGCAGCCACACGTCCTGTTCGTTTCAATGAACTTTATTTATAAAAGCGCCGGGAGGGCTCCAGTAACTTTGTGCAGATCCCTATTTGTTTTGCTCTGGTAAACAATGTCCCAGTTCCCTTTCTGGCGAGTGAAAATGGGAAGCGAGTCAGAAGGGTGAAGCCGGCGCTTTACTGAATGGTGTGTGGTTTTCTCCAAGTCATTCACAAGTGCATCGTCATTGACGGCGGAGAGGAGCGATCTGCTCACGTGCTGCGCGCTGTTATCGGCCTCGGCCAAGTTCCCTCCTAGTTTCTCTCCCACATTTATGGCAGGCGTTGTATGGGATAATTATGGCTGCATGTCACTACTTGTGGATGTGTACAAGGCTCTGGAATGTGGAGGTGACATTTGCTTCACTTTGCCAGATCGCTTTTCTTTATGATTTTTTATTGTATATATGTGTATATCTAAAATCCACTTCCTGCAGTATTAAAGGGGTCCTCCTTTCTGGGACATTGCTGGCATATCGCTAGGATAGTCCTTCAAGGTCAGATAGGTGCAGGTCCCACCTCTGGGACCCACTGCTATCTCCAGAAGTGAACAGAGAGCAGCCGCCCTCCTTTCACTGCCATGCGCTTGGCTATCTCCAGGAGTCCCGTAGCGGTAAACGGAGAGGTGACGGCGCTTGCATAGTGCGCTATGCATTCACTGCAATGGGACTTCCAAAAACAACCTCGCATGCTCACTCAGTTCTTTTCATAACTCTCATAGACATGAATGGAGAGCGCGGTGTGCTCTCCCTTCACTTCGGGGTACCCATTCTGGAGACAGGTGCAGGTTCCCGCTCCTATCTGACATTATTAACATATTTTAGCAATAAGCCACCAGTGTCCCAACTGGGGCCGACCCCTTTAAGTGCAACTGTGGTTCCTCACGTTTCAAAGTCTTACCTTGATTTCTGCATAGTCGATGCGTTATTTGGGCCGTACAGTTAAAGGGGTTGGGTGGGGGGGGGGGGGTATATTGATGACCAGTCCGTTCCTTTCTGTGGCCAGCCCCTCCTTTTTATGCTTTGATTGACAGGTCCAGTCAGTGGCAAAGCAGCCAGGGAGGGTCAGGCCACAGAAAGAATTGGGAGCTTGGGTGCAGCAAGAGCATAGGGGTGACGCCCTCACTGCACCAAAAGCCTAATTTGCATATTAAGAAAAAAATACCATAACTCGGTAACAAAGCGTTTTAACCCGCTAACTGTTTTGCCAGAGTGGAGCTCCAGCAGTGGGAAGAGTAGCTAACTGGAGGGGGAAGGGCTGCTTTTGACGCTGCTACCTCCTGAATGGTAGCAGCTAGAAACATGCAACTGATCTTGTTTGAAAGCAGACATTCCAAGCTTTCAGACAATACCAGAATGACAGCAATATGTTTAGGACAGAGGAAGATATCACTGATAGAAATCGGGATGCTGTGAATGCAGCTGAAAGTGAAAAACAGGTTTTACTAGCGATCATTCCTGACTTGATTTCTAACAGTGATTTCTCCTCTGTTGCTTGGACTTTAGCTGTTTTGGTCTTGTATGAAAGCATGAACTGTCAGCTTTCAAACAAGACTAGTTGCATGTTTCTAGCTGCTACCATTGAGGAGATATCACCATCTAAAGCAGCCCTCGCCCCTCCAGTTAGCTACTTTTCACACTGTGAGCTGGACTCGGGCAAAACAGTTAGGTTAGAAGCGCAGCTGGACAGAGAGGTCGCTGGAGACACATTCCCTTTAAGGGTCCGCATTAGCACCACAACACTATGATAAATTGCCCCCAACTAGACACCAACTGTTCACTTGCCAAATGGGCCACCCATGTAGAAGGCCAGCCCGCACATATGACCTAGCAAGGTGTCAGGTCGGATGAAGACCTCTGCTGCAGGGCACCATCAAAGTGCAGACTAGTTGTGGATGTACTTGATTAGCGTTTGTAGGTTTGATGGTGACTTTTATGCCTGCTCTCTCTTTTTACATTGTAATTCTGACTTTCCGTATGTGTTTTTTTGGCTCTTTATACTTGTATTTGAAGACGGCGTTGCTATTGGTGGTTCATAAAGCTGTTTGTACCTGGTGGACATGGCTGCTGGTATGATCTGAGAGGTCTGTGGTGGTTCCTGGTCGGAGCGTTGGACTGTGTATTGCTAGATGAGCCGTCCCCTCTGCTGACATGTCTGTTTTACTACTTACCTTGCTCATATAATAAGTCCGGGACATCTGAAGGTGCCGTCACACGTGGCAGATTTTATTCCATGACTGAAAATCGGTTCCATTCATTTGAATGGGGAAGCAAGCTCATGAATTTCTGCAAGCCCCATTAAGGTGAATGGAACAGATTTTCAGTCATGGAATTTTCTGCCGCAAAAAAATCTGCCGCGTGTGAAGGCTCCCTTAAGCTAGTTTCAGCCGAGGGCGTTGATCTGGAAAACACGCTCCGTGTGGGAGAGTTATTTCCCGGCCTGGTCTCTGCTCCTGTGACAGGAGCTCATGGCACAATAATAATTTATAATGCTGTGTGTTCCCCCTGCCCAACATTGGATGTCATGGATCGTTCTGACTGCATTATGTCCGTACAATTCATTACTGCCGATTTCAGGCATGGGCACACAGCATTATATATATATATATATATATATATATATATATCTCACAAAAAGTTAGGGATATTTGGCTTTCGGGTGAAATTTATGGAAAACCTAAAAAGTCCCGGCTCCAGTGATATTATATAATGAAAATTGGGCATTTACATAGACGCAGCAATGGTGAGTTCCTCATCTCAAACAAGTTATTGAAACAGAAGCCCACACCAGTGCTGGGTATACCGCCACAAAAATGTCAGTGTCTCAATAACTTGTCATGTGGCCTTGAGCATCGATTACATCTTGACAACGACGTCTCCTGCTGTTCACAAGTCGACTTATTGTCTGCTGAGACATGGCGTCCCACTCTTCTTGAAGGGCGGCCCTCAGGTTATTGAGGTTCTGGGGTACAGAGTTAGGAGCCTCTACACGGAGACTCAGCCGATCCCATAGGTTTTCAATGGGATTCAGGTCTGGAGAAGGTGCAGGCCACTCAGTCTCCAGCAGCCGTTCCCTAATGATGTGACCTTGATGAGCTGGTGAATTGTCCTCCATGAAGATGAAATTAGGCCTGTGTTGCTCATGCAGAGGCACAATGACTGGATTAGTGATGTTATCCAAGTAGTCTGGGCTCGTCACTGGACCATTCACACAGTGTAGGGCAGTTCTGTATAGACTAGACGCACCTGCCCACACTGTAACAACACCACCACCACCAAAGGCTCGTCTGGTGACAACAGTGGCTGATGCGTAGCGCTCTCCTTGACATTGTTTCTGCTCAACCTGCTTGAAGGCTTGCAATGACAAGATACTGTTGATCAGTTGTTAGGTGTCGTTTTGGTCTCATGATGTCAAATTGTGAACAACATGATGATGAGGAGGACTGTGTAAGTACCAATTGTAATTAAACCAGGAAACCTATTGGGCAATTCATGGATCAAACCCCTGTTGGGAATTTTGACGTTAAGATCCTTGTTAGGCTGATTTCACATTAGCGGCAGCCTTCTCCGGCAGTGGGTGAACAGCCAAATATCCCTTTTTGTGAGTAGTGTGTGCGTTTATATGTATTTTATTATAAGCTAAATGGGTTGTCTCACTTCAGCATATAGCATTTATCATGTAGAGAAAGTTAATACGAGGCATTTACTAATTTATTGTCCATATTGCCTCTTGTGCTGGCTCATTTTTCCAACACATCATACACTGCTCGTTTCCAACTGGTCACCTCCCCTCTGTTCCCTTACTGCAGACTGCTAGCAATTCATTCATAACTTCTAGTAGAAATAATAAAAGAATGGTACAACATAGAGACATAAGAATAGATGCTCCAGAATTGTTATTACATGGGGAATGGATGAATCTAATAAACCATGCATGTCAGGAGCGGTGAAAGGTCCTCTTTAAACCCTGTTGTGCATTTCCTCTGTTACTACTACTTGAAGTGTATGAATGAACTGCTGACAATCTAGTGCCCATGGCACGCTCCTGATCTACTGTGATAGATGGGAAGAAATGGATCGCACACATTGGTTGTCTATTCCCGACCCTATTGTTCTCATAGGAGAGAAAGTGTTCTGACCGCTGCTTTCCCTTTCTCTCCCCATTAAAATACATTACCATTTGGCGCAGGATCGGGACAGATCGCTGTTAACTGTAAGCTAGTGAGGCCGGGTTCACACCACCATTTATTTTTTTAACCATTCTTCTGATCCGTCAGAAGAACAAAAAATAAAAAACAGGTCCTTTGTATCGAGCATCTGTTGTGCTTCTTTTGCATCCGTTTTTGACAGTTCTGTCAGAGATCTGTTATTTTTCACAGGGAAAATAGTGGATCTCTCCCGCACGGAGGACTCTTTCTCCCTTCAGTAATAACGGATCTCTCCCGCGTGGAGGACTCTTTCTCCTTTCAGTAATAGCGGATCTCTCCCGCGTGGAGGACTCTTTCTCCCTTCAGTAATAGCGGATCTCTCCCGCGTGGAGGACTCTTTCTCCCTTCAGTAATAACTGATCTCTCCCGCGTGGAGGACTCTTTCTCCTTTCAGTAATAGCGGATCTCTCCCGCGTGGAGGACTCTTTCTCCCTTCAGTAATAGCGGATCTCTCCCGCGTGGAGGACTCTTTCTCCCTTCAGTAATAACTGATCTCTCCCGCGTGGAGGACTCTTTCTCCTTTCAGTAATAGCGGATCTCTCCCGCACGGAGGACTCTTTCTCCCTTCAGTAATAGCGGATCTCTCCCGCACGGAGGACTCTTTCTCCCTTCAGTAATAGCGGATCTCTCCCGCGTGGAGGACTCTTTCTCCCTTCAGTAATAGCGGATCTCTCCCGCACGGAGGACTCTTTCTCCCTTCAGTAATAGCGGATCTCTCCCGCACGGAGGACTCTTTCTCCCTTCAGTAATAGCGGATCTCTCCCGCACGGAGGACTCTTTCTCCTTTCAGTAATAGCGGATCTCTCCCGTGTGGAGGACTCTTTCTCCTTTCAGTAATAACGGATCTCTCCCGCACGGAGGACTCTTTCTCCCTTCAGTAATAACTGATCTTAGACAGAACTGACACCAACGGATGCAAAATAAGCACGACAGATGCTCAAAAATCAGGGATCCGTCCAGCTGTTCAGAAACTACAACTCCCAGAATTCTTCATTCACTTCAATGGGAGTTAGAAGAGCAGCCGTGCATGCTGGGAGTTGTAGTTTTACAGCAGCTGGAGTGCCGAAGGTTGCTGATCCCTGTGTTAAAAGAACAGAAAAGGGGTGACGTCAGCCAGCGGAGCTATTGAAGGTGTATTGTCATGTAGTCCGGGCCAGTAAAATCTGCCTCTGTCTACTTATTGCTGGACCAATAAATCCTGGGAGGATCTAACTGGCTCCCAAAATATTTTTTAAATGTGTTCACCCTATGGTTCCCAATTTCGGCTCTCATGGAATTATTATTATTATTTTTTTTTTTTTGTAGTCTATATATGTTGCATTATTTACTTCTTAACTTATATTACAATAGTGACTAGAGTTGATCAAACGTGCTCGGATCCCCTGCGCTCGCATGCCCGCAGGCATCCGGATCCGTCCTCACCTGCCTGTAAGTCAATGGGCACGGATCCGTTTGGTATCACACACTAGTGTGTGATACCAAACGGATCTGTGCCCATTGACTTGCAGGCAGGTGAGGACGGATCCAGATAGCTGCACAACGGAGCGCAGGGGATCCGAGCAGTACAGTGCTCGCTACGAGCACGTTCGATCAACTCTAGTAGTGACCTTTTATCTTTAGCTCCATTTATTTTCCTGCATTCATCCGCTTTATTCAAAGTATTCTGACAATTCGGCCGCCTGCACACGGGTGCGGGTGACCACCCATAAGATCTGCACAAGTTTCCTTGCGGATGTATGTGCTTTTCTGCGCCATATCCGCACCAAAATCTGCATTTTTTAATTGCCGATTAGATGCCTGTTTGCCGCAGATCTCATCCTTCATCGGAAAAAGGGTGAAATCTGCAGCTAAAATCGCAAACCTAATTGACATGCTGCGGATTTGGAAATCTGGCAAGGTCTACGTGAGATTGGTGTAGTCTCATACGCTTTGCTGATACCGTAATATGCTGCAGGTTTTCCGCACTGTAATCCGCGTGAGAAAAAATGCATGTATTCCACAGCGTGTGCAGGTGATGTTAAAGCTGAAGAAATATGTCCATGTCATTTAGGGCTCGTGCACACGCATGTATTTTACTTCCGTTTTTTTTTTTTTTTTTTTTTTTATACAGGTCTGTATACGAAATCATTGATTTCAATGGGACTTGAAAAAAATGAAAATGACTCTGTCATTTGACTCTTGACCATTTTGCGGACAAGGACCGGCATAGTTACAATGGATCCGTAAAAAAAAAAAAAAAACGGATGCAACACAGACGCCACACAGATGTCATCCCTTTTTTTTTTTGTACTGCAAAATACATACGGTCGTGTGCATGAGCACTTAAAAAGATAAAATTAAACAATTTCTTTTTTTATATTACGTTTTTCCCCCTTTTTTTCATTTGCCCTCGGTCTCATAATTCTGATGCTCATGTCTGTCCTCCTGGAAATATCTTTGTGTTTTCTGTAGCATCCTTCAATTTACTGAATTCACACTTGTAAAATTCCACTCCAGATAGTGAGACTGATAAGCGGGCAAGACAACCTCTCTGTCTCCCAGGCATGAGAATGACTACCACACCTATTATCTGCTTAGGCTACTTTCACACTAGCGTTTTAAAATTCCGGTATTGAGTTCCGTCATAGGGGCTCAATACCGGAATAAAACGCTTCAGTTTTGTCCCCATTCATTGTCAATGGGGACAAAACTGAACTGAAGACAACGGAGGCTCCTGAAAGCATTCCGTTCTGTCTCCAGACCGGAGAGCAAACCGCAACATGCTGCGGTTTGCTCTCCGGTCTGGGGCTCCGCACCAAGACGGATACGGAATGACCCCCAATGCAAGTCAATGGGGGTGGATCCGTCTGGTGTGACCATAATGGTAACCGGATCCGCCCTCCATTGACTTTCAATGGAGTCCATTACGGATCCGGCTACACATAGAGACATACAGACACAGACATACACATAAACATAAACATACACACACATATAGACATACAAACACACATACATACTTACATGCTCCCCGGCAGGTCTTCGGAGCGTCAGGGACAGGAGGGCTCACACAGGTCACGATTCCCCACAGCGCCCTCTGCTGGGCGCCTGGTGGAATCGTCATGATTCCACCAGGCGCCCAGCAGAGGGCGCTGTGCGGAATCGTGACCTGTGTGAGCCGTCCTGTCCCTCTGACGCTCCGAAGACCTGCCGGGGAGCATGTAAGTATGTATGTGTGTTTGTATGTCTATATGTGTGTGTATGTTTATGTGTATGTATGTACTGTGTGACATGTGTGGGGCCGGAGCGCGGTTCCGGCTCCACACATGTCACTGCGGCAGGCCTGATCCGGCAGCACCCTTCACCTGCCGGATCAGGCCTGCCGCCAGTGTGAAAGTAGCCTTAGCCATTCTCTTTACCGTGTGGATGATGGGTTTCTTTGCTTTTAGATTTTTTTTATTTTTATGCTTGTTTGTGTCATTCTTGAACCTACTCAATTCATTTGTGGGAATTTTATGAACATTAATATTTTCTTAGAAATGTATAAAATTTAGCATTTTTCCTGTTCCATTATGATTCACAGATGAATGAACTATAATGGCTTTTCTATTCCTTATTTTCTGTAAATGTTGGCTGAAAAATGTAGAGAATTATTCAAAAATCAATGATTCAATAAGGTAATAAGTTATTAAATGTAACTTGTAGATCTCCAGGATCACTAATATTCATTGTGATGGGCGACCGATCCTCTGCTATATAATGATCCGGCCGCTCATGTGATATTAGATGTAGGCTATAAATAATACCGTCACGTGTCCGGTTTTCTATAGTCCACAAATGTATGAGTCTTCTGCTTTTAAGAAGTGATTGAATTTGTGAGAGAGAACAAAGAGCCTTTCATTAAAAGTAGCCACGTGCTAGAGATTGATAAAATCTCCATTATCTGGAGGAAAAGAGAAATCGGGACGTTCATTTAGGATTTTGTGGCATTTTACAAAATATTTCCGTAGCTAAGTGTATCCAAAGTGGCAGCCTCCACTTAGCGGGTTCTCCTGTTGGATGGCATTTATGATGGTGAAATAAAGGAGATATTTTTTTGTGTATAATACTTGGAAATGATAAAATAATCTGCATACCCGGCCGTGATTCATAGATGGGGAAAGTATCTTAGAAGTGAGAAGTGATTGGGGTGTAAAGAAGCAAGAAGATGTCCAGACAACGGCTTCTGTCTTCTCTTATTCCTTACAATGAATGTATTTAGTATATAGCGGTATAACAGAACAGAGGCCAGGGCATTGTGTTTAATTTGGATATTTTTATCTTGTTTGATAGTAGTAACAATAATACTGTAATATAGTAATATTCAAATATAATTTGTTAACATTTAAATATATAGTTTTATTATAGTAATATAATAACATGTATAGTATTACTATAGTAACATTTAAATGGTTTGCTTTTTGAAGAAAGGATAGTTTGTATTTAATATATTATTTTTGCTGAAAAAATATTTGGAAAAATTGCAGGACTGAGAAATTAAACTTTATTCTATGACTAAAAAAAAAAATCATCTAAAGTAGTCCTGGAAATTAATAAACCGTCTGTAGAAGGAGTTTCCATGACTTTCTATTGAAAAGGAAAAACCTGTGTTGCTCTAACAATATTTTATATTGGACAGTTTTTTTTTTTTAAATTTACGGTACAGGTAGTCCTCTACTTAAGACGTTGATCCGTTCCTACGCGACGTAAACCGATTTTCGGCGTAAGTTGGAACATATCTACATACTGTACCATATACATGTACAGTACTGTATTACCAAGCACTTAGCCTATCCTATTTCAAGGAATCTTTGCACAATCACAGTTCTGTCAGCTGCTTCTTACTAACAGAAGATAAACTGCTGCTTTAGGCCTCTTTCACATTAGCGGCAGCATGGATCCGGCAGGTGAAGAGTGCCGCCTGATCCGTGCTGCCGCAGGTACATGTGTGGGGCCGGAACCGCGCTCCGGCCCCACACATGTCACACAGTACATACACACACACAGACATACACACATACAAATACACATACATACTTACATGCTCCCGGCAGGTCTCCACAGTACAGGAGCAGGACGGCGCGCATATAGGACGATTCCCCACAGCGCCCTCTGCTGGGCGCTGGGTGGAATCGTCCTATGTGTGCACCGTCCTGCTCCTCCTGCGCTATGGTGACCTGCCGGGAGCATGTAAGTATGTATGTGTATATGTCTGTGTGTGTATGTGTGCAGGTGACGGATCCGTCATGAACTCTATTGAAAGTCAATGGAGGATGGATCCGGTTACCATTGTGGTCACACCAAACGGATCCGTCCCCATTGACTTTCATTGGGGGTCATTCCGGATCCGTCTTGGTGCGGATGCCTGGACCGGAGAGCATGCTGCGGTTTGCTCTCTGGTCTGAAGACGGAACGGGATGCTTTCAGGAGCGCTCCGTTGTCTTCAGTTCAGTTTTGCCCCCATTGACAATGAATTGGGACAAAACTGAAGCGTTTTATTCCGGTATTGAGCCCCTATGACGGAACTCAATACCGGAATTCTAAAACGCTAGTGTGAAAGTAGCCTTACCCTGCCTTCTGTCTCTAAAAAGCGCTGCCTGTCCGCAAACCATGCAGTTATAGGAAGGAGGAGAGCTGAGAACTGACAATATTACTGGACCATAGATGGGGCCTTCCATAAAGGGCTTTCAAAAGGGAAGGTCCAAAGCACTTCAGGTCTGTAGTTCAGGTGTTCTCCTTTTGAAATACATTTTTCTGCAGTTCATTTGGGACAGACCTTTCCCAGATATTCCAGCTCAGTACCCAGTTTTTTTTTTTTTTTTTTTTCTCGATCACTGTTTTTCATTGGTATAATTTATCCAATAAAATTACCATATTTCTCACTTTATAAGATGTACTTCATGTTGACGCATCTAGGTTTTAGAGGAGGAAAATTAGAAAAAAAATATTTTCCATCAGACTTCAGATCAGGCCCCCATAGCAATCCTCCATGTCAGACCCCCATCAGAGCTAAAACAAATTAGCTTCACTCTCCTGCTCTGCCGCAGCTGCGGTCACGCTCCCTGGTCTTCGTACAGCGCGGCGCCCGGAGGAAGAGTACAGCAAGCTCCAGCAGCGGTGCGCTCACCTCTCCTCGTGCCTCCTGCACACTAGTGAGCGCTTCCATTAAAGGGTTTGTCTCACTTCAGTAAGTTGCATTTATCATGTAGAGAAAGTGATTACAAGGCACTTACTAATGTATTGTTATTATTCATATTCCTTCCTTTGCTGGCTGGATTCATTTTTCCATCACATTATACCCTGCTTGTTTCCATGGTTACAACCACCCTGCAATCCGTCAGTGGTGGTCGTGCTTGCACACTATATGAAAAAGCATCAGCCTCTCTGGTGGCCGGGACCATGGAAGCGCACATAGGCTGGTGCTTTTTCCTATATTGTGCAAGCACGACCACCACTGATGGATTGCAGGGTGGTCGTAACCTTGGAAACGAGCAGTGTATAATGTGATGGAAAAATGAATACAGCCGGCAAAGGAAGCAATATGGACAATCACAATACATTAGTAAGTGCCTTGTATTAATCTTCTCTACATAATAAATGCCACTTACTGAAGTGAGACAACCTCTTTAAGTATTTGCTTTATGAGACACACTGCCATTTTCCTCACTTTTGGGGGGAAAAAGTGCATCTTAGGCCTCTTTCACACGACAGCATTTTTTGCGGGCTCCGATCCACATTTTTCACATGAAAAATGTGCACCCATTCATTTCTATGGGGCCACAAAAAATGCGGACAGCACACCAAACATGTCCTATTCTTGTTTGTATTTACCAACAAGAATAGGACTGTTCTATTAGGGGCCAGCTGTTCCGTTCCGCAAAAAATACGGAATGCACACGGATGGCATTTTTTTGGGCGGATCCGCAATTTGTGGACCGCAAAACGTTTGTGTGAAGGTAAGCCTTATAAGGTGAAGAGTCTGATTTTGTGATGAAAATTGTAAGTCGTGCCAAAGTAGACGCATATGGATTCCTTTAGGAAAGGACTACACGGCGACACCTATTGCGGCCAGGATCACTGAGTAGCGGTAATCCCATAGAAATGAATGGGGTGGCTGCGGCAGTCGCATGAAATCCAACACTGCTGGACTTCTTGCGACTGCCATGGCAATCCCATTCATTTCTATGGGATCACTGCTACTCAGGAGTCCCGTCTGTGACGTTTGTCACGTGACCAGTGTCGCTGTGTAGCCCTTGCCTTAGTTCTATTGAACTACTCACAGCTTATCAGCTGATGCAATGTCAGAAAAGCACTGGCCTACATTTTCGCTGTATTTGTGCCAGTTTGTTTGTTTTTGAGAAAATGAACTTAAATGGAATGAAAAATTGTAGCTTGATGCTTGGTCACAATTTAGGTTTATAAAATGAACTTAAAGGGTTTCTGTCACCAGAAATGACCCTATTAAACCAAGTGTCATTTGCAATGAGCAAATGACACTTGATGCCAGTAATGTTACTATTATAGTCCTCAGTAACGCCGTTTTGCTAAAAATTACGATTTTATAATATGCTAATGACCTCCCCTAGGTGCAGTAGGCGTGAACCTGCACCTAGGAGAGGCCGTAATTATGCCTCTTACCACGCCCCCGGTCGCGCTGATTCACAGGGCCGGGCAGCCAGCTCTTTCGGCTCCCGGCCCTGTACGATCCGAAATCCCGCGCCTGCGCAGTAATGAAGCCGGGACCCGGGCGGGCGCCGGCTCTCTAGGCGCGCTGATCGCAATGCGCAGGCGCGGGATCAGCGTGCGTTGAGAGCCGGCGCCCGCCCGGGTCCCGGCTTCATTACTGCGCAGGCGCGGGATTTCGGATCGTACAGGGCCGGGAGCCGAAAGAGCTGGCTGCCCGGCCCTGTCAATCAGCGCGACCGGGGGCGTGGTAAGAGGCATAATTACGGCCTCTCCTAGGTGCAGGTTCACGCCTACTGCACCTAGGGGAGGTCATTAGCATATTATAAAATCGTAATTTTTAGCAAAACGGCGTTACTGAGGACTATAATAGTAACATTACTGGCATCAAGTGTCATTTGCTCATTGCAAATGACACTTGGTTTAATAGGGTCATTTCTGGTGACAGAAACCCTTTAAAGAAGAACTCCCACAAAAAAATGTATTCCATGTCCTGCTAGAAATGTACATGATGTAATCTGTAGTTAATGTCATTTTCTTACTAGTGGCTCCATTTTTGACTTATATCATCCTGAAGTTTCTTATCTGTGTCATGTGACCGGCAATTAGACCCACCAACTCACACAGCACCTTATGTGTGGACAGGAAGTCTAATTCTCTATTTATTCCTATGAGACTGAAAGTGAGGCTCCCATAGGAATGAATAGAGCAGTGACTGGCTTCCTGTCCTGGGTCAGTTGGAGGTCAAGGAGTTGGTCACATGACCCAGCTACAGTAAGAAGAGAGGGGATAACTCTCAATTTCAGCCTCTGATAAGAAGATTACAATCACTACAGATTATATCATGCACCTTTCTGACAGGTCAGAGAATAAAAATGTTTGCGGGAGTACTTCTTTAATAGGGTCGTGCAGTGACAGGACAGGTCATCAGTATCGGATCAGGAGGGGGGTGGGTCTGGCAGCAGGGGTAGTGGCACTCGTGCGAGAGATGCTTCGTCGGTGCATTTGTAGAGGTGGCACAATTCACCACAGCTGCAAATAGGACTCCGTACAGGTAATTTTGAACGACACGAGTACTGCTACCCCCTCCAAACAGCTGATCGGCAGGGGTGCCGGGTGTTGGACCCCTTCCGATCTGATATTGATGAGCGAAGCTCGCTTTGGATTCTAGATATGAAGTTGCTTTGCTCAAAACTTCAGATTAATGCTGTACGGACATCCGTCTCCGTTCAGCATTAAAATGCATGGGCTCCGATGAGACACATTTTTAAACTGAAAAAGCAACTTAAAACTTGTCTGAACTCAGCTTCGGTTCCGAGGTACCAATTGCCTCATCAGAGGCCATACATTGTATTGAGAAAAAAAAAAAATATATATATATATATAGAGAGAGAGAGAGAGATAATATATCTACTGATGATAGGTCATCAGTATTAAGCCACTGGACAACCCCTTTAAATTTTTATGACAAGAAAAATTAGAAAATGTCATCTTCTATTCCTTTCTATATCCCCTCCACCTCACCTTGATGCAAGTATAACACTCTCCTCTCGTCCCATGGGGAGAAACCCTTTAAACGTTTCTGGTAAGCTGGGATTACGCCACGACGTAGTCGCTTACATAACCCTCTCCACTTGTAGCAGTTCTTCAAATGATTTCCACACCTTGCACAGTAAACTGACTGTAGGGGTCTAGGAAGTGTGTAACCCTCCCCCTCCCCCCCCCCCCAAACCACCCATCTCCAAGCAATAGATGACTTAAAGTGAGCGCGTGCGACCACCTCATTGAGGAAAAAAGGAAAATAACAATCAGCAGGTGGCGCTATACTATTTTTTTTTTTTTTTTTTTTTTTAATAACTATTGAACTATTTTATTGAATAACTCAGCGGCTATGCTCAATTTTTAATTACATGTCATTACAAAAGTATTCAGATCCAGGGGCTGGTTTGAAAAATGTAGAATATTGTTAGTGGCACATCCCTTTTAAATATAATGGGCGTCTCCCATGCCCCTTGTGACCAATGGGGTTAGAGCACTCAGACCAGCGGACGGTTGCAGCAGTCATGACGCATTGATATGTGCTCTGCAGGTGACATGTAATAATGCACTTGCCTGTTTTGGCAGCAACAATCCTCCATGTATATATAATTAAGATGTCTTCTGAACGTCTGCGGAGCAGAACACCGTCCTTTATCCTTCCTTGGATTAGACAAGACAAGGACATTACTGAGGTTAACCATTACAAGGCCAGTTCTTGTTTTCGACCTGGTCGTCGTCCCGCAGTAAAACCCTCACCCGTGAATGACACACAATAAAGTTCCTGTTGGCCTTTGTATCTGAAATTCGATAGGTGTGTAAGCAGCGTCTGGTATGCGACCTAGAATTCTTGCTCCTTTTTTTTTTTTTTTTTTCTTTCCCCCTCAGGAATTTGCTGAACCGAGGGACGCTACTTCCCACCAGCTCAAGAAATGCCACAAATAATTTACCCAGTTTTTTACCACTTTCAACATGTCCAAGTATGTCGCTGATCGCCTTCATAGCGCAGAGGAGCAGGAGCTGTGGTGGGGTGTTATTGGTGACGGATATCTCCCAGCCCCCCCCCCGCGTGTTACTTGCTGCATGTATCTGCTGCCTGGGCCACGTGGAGATATGCTATAGGGAAGTAGTTGTGCAGTGTGCAAGTCGCACCCTGGGCCGACTCTGTTGTTAAAAAAGCGTAAATTTTAATTTAAAAAAACGGAAAAGGGGCGGCAAAAATGGACCAAATATGGCATGCACGTTGGTTCCGGAGTCTATAGGCTCTCTGCACATAGAACAGGGACCCAGTACCTTGTGGGAACCCCTGAAATGAGAGGAATGGCAGGTTTAAAGGGTTATTCCCATCTTAGACAATGGGGGCATATCGCTAGGATCAATCGAGAACGGAGCCCCCAAAGTGAAGGCGCACTGCGCATGCGCAGCCGCCCTCCATTCATTTCTGTGGGGCCAGCGAAAATAGCTGAGCGCTGGCTCGGCTATTTCCAATGGCTACATAGAAACGAATGGGAGCGGCGGCCGCGCATGCGCAGTGCGCCCCCATTCATTTCTATGGGAGCAGCGGGGAGCTGTGCCTTGTGGTGGCCAGACCCCTGGTTTCCCGGCTCTCCCCGCTCCGTTCTCGATATAGGTGTGGGTCCGCACCTATCAGACAATGGGGGCATATCCTAGCGATATGCCCAGGGGCGGACTGGGAACTTAAATTGGCCCTGGAAAAAAAATACTAAAAGTGGCCCTGTTTTGTAGTCGGGGCCAAATTGATGGAAAGCAGGGACAGCAATACCATATTTTGGCACATTATACCACCCCAACAGAGCCAAATACTACAGTCCATCACAAAATACATCTCCAAAAACTTCCACTGGCCGGCCGTGAGGGGTGCTCAAGTGGCCCCCTGGACATCAGCCCACCGGGAAAATTCCCTGTAAGGTCTATGGCCAATCCGCCCCTGGATATGCCCCCATTGTCTAAGATGAGAATACCCCTTTAAAGGGATTGTCTCACTTCAGTAAGTGGCATTGATCATGTAGAGAAAGTTACTACAAGGCACTTACTAATGTATTGTGATTGTCCATATTGCTTCCTTTGCCTTTTTCCATCACATTAAACTCTGCTCGTTTCCATGGTTACGACCACCCTGCAATCCATCAGTGGTGGACGTGCTCGCACACTATAGGAAAAAGAGTCAGCCTCTTTGGTGGCCGGGACTGCGGGAGTGCACGTAGTCCAGTACTTTTTTTCTATCGTGTGCAGGCACGACCTCCGGTTCTGGATTGCAGGGTGGTCGTAACCATGGAAACGAGCCGTGTATAATGTGATGGAAAAATTAATTTAGCCAGCATAGGAGGCAATATGGAGAATCACAATACATTAGTAAGTGCCTTGTATTAACTTTCTCTACATGATAAATGCCACTTACTGAAGTGAGACGACCCCTTTAAGCTTTACTATCTCCGGAGCTCCCATAGAGATGAATGGAGAGGCAGTACACATGTTTGACCTGCCGCTCTGCTCATTTCAGGGGACCCCTTGGGGGTATGGGGTTCCTGTTTTTGTGATCGGTTAGGGTCCCAGCGGTAGGAACTAATAATTATCCCCTATCCTGAGGATAGGGAGTAACTTGCTACAACCGGAATGCCCCTTTAAGGCGGCGTCCACACACAGTGGATAATTTCCACCTGTATGCTTTGCAAAGAGTGAAATCCTTAGTGAATATATGGGGCATGTACGGAGCAGCTTGTTCTGATTTTCATATTGAAGTTCTCTGGTAGATGCGGATGGGGTTTAGAAAAATTTCAATTTGCGCAGAATCCGCAATGCAAATCTCTACGCCGTGGCCCTTCCTTACGCTGGCGATACACAGATTAATCAACTATTATTCAATTACCTTCACCCCAAAATGGTGTGATAAAAAAAAAAAAAAATCTGAACAATTTTGGTCCTCACATTGTCAGTGAGACCGACGCAGTCTCGCCAGAAGCATGTCACCAGGCGAAAACGTGTCTCTCATTCTCCCAGGGGATCTCTGGCCTTTCGGCAGGACATTCCTTAAAGGGGTATTCCCATCTTGGACAATGGAGGCATATCGCTAGGATATGCCTCCATTGTGTTGTAGGTGCGGGTCCCACCGCTGGGACCAGCGCCTATATTGAGAACGAAGCGGGGGAGCTCTGGGCCTGGAGGACCCCGGGTTTCCCTGCTGCGCTCATAGAAATGAAAGGGAGCGCGCACCGCACAATCGCGGCCCGGCTCCCATTCATTTCTATGGAGCCGACGGAAATAGTCGAGCCAGCGCCCCATAGAAATGAATGGAGAGCGGCTGCTCATGCGCAGTGCGCCCTCCTCCTCTTTTGGGGCCCCGTTCTGGATATAGGTGCGGGTCCCAGCGGTGTTTAGAGTGTGTCGGGTACGCCGCGTTTGATGGCCATCAGTTTGGCTTTATCATTTCGTTAGCGTTACACACAGGAGATGCATATGGCTCAGTGTGCCGCCCTGTACCCACCTGCACAGCCCTCTGCTGGGTGCCGTACACATTAGATTACCCAGTGAACCCATCAGTTTTGCCCGGGCCGCCTACCATCTAAGACCACTTGATCAGTGATGGGGGCGTTCCAACATCTGCTGTCGGGGAAAGAAGGATCAGGCATGTTGGAGAGGAGTGTGGCCACATTCGGGCCGAGCATGCATGTGTATTGAGAGGGTCCAGAGGGATAGCTTTTGAAGGTCAATGGGTACAGCTTTGCTGCTTGCCCTAATAAGTAAGCAATGTACAGAAAAGCTGAATGTGAACAACCCTCCCAGCAGCGTGAGCTTGTGTTTCCAGAAATGATGAGCGCGGAGAACATCCACTACAATTAGGAGGATCTGTGTGACTCATTTGTATTCTCTCCAGCCCCGGGGGATTTGCAGCCTCCATTAGCCGGCTATATTCAGACTGTGTTTATGTGAGGATTTGCTCAGACCTGCGCCCGGGTTAGAGGGGAAGATCACATTGTACCTTCCGGAGTTGCTGCTTTTTTTCTGGATGAGCCGTCTTATCTGTGTGACAGAAGGGATGGTCCGCTTCCTTCCAGATATTGCAGACTCATTGCATCATTCTGCAGTGCCACCGTGCCCATGCCTTGTGGTGACCTCCTGCAGTGCCACCGTGCCCATGCCTTGTGGTGACCTCCTGCAGTGCCACCGTGCCCATGCCTTGTGGTGACCTCCTGCAGTGCCACCGTGCCCATGCCTTGTAGTGACCTCCTGCAGTGCCACCGTGCCCATGCCTTGTAGTGACCTCCTGCAGTGCCACCGTGCCCATGCCTTGTGGTGACCTCCTGCAGTGCCACCGTGCCCATGCCTTGTGGTGGCCTCCTGCAGTGCCACCGTGCCCATGCCTTGTGGTGACCTCCTGCAGTGCCACCGTGCCCATGCCTTGTGGTGTCCTCCTGCAGTGCCACCGTGCCCATGCCTTGTGGTGTCCTCCTGCAGTGCCACCGTGCCCATGCCTTGTGGTGTCCTCCTGCAGTGCCACCGTGCCCATGCCTTGTGGTGACCTCCTGCAGTGCCACCGTGCCCATGCCTTGTGGTGTCCTCCTGCAGTGCCACCGTGCCCATGCCTTGTGGTGACCTCCTGCAGTGCCACCGTGCCCATGCCTTGTAGTGGCCTCCTGCAGTGCCACCGTGCCCATGCCTTGTGGTGTCCTCCTGCAGTGCCACCGTGCCCATGCCTTGTGGTGTCCTCCTGCAGTGCCACCGTGCCCATGCCTTGTGGTGTCCTCCTGCAGTGCCACCGTGCCCATGCCTTGTGGTGACCTCCTGCAGTGCCACCGTGCCCATGCCTTGTGGTGTCCTCCTGCAGTGCCACCGTGCCCATGCCTTGTGGTGACCTCCTGCAGTGCCACCGTGCCCATGCCTTGTGGTGGCCTCCTGCAGTGCCACCGTGCCCATGCCTTGTGGTGGCCTCCTGCAGTGCCACCGTGCCCATGCCTTGTGGTGACCTCCTGCAGTGCCACCGTGCCCATGCCTTGTGGTGGCCTCCTGCAGTGCCACCGTGCCCATGCCTTGTGGTGGCCTCCTGCAGTGGTCTATGGCTTTAATCCTGTAACGGCATTATTATTACATACTTCTGAATCCCAAAGCGGCTGACCTCAGGGAGACCACTCCAGCTTGGCGACTTATCCCACGAAATGCGTCACTGGGCACTGAATACAGCGTTTTAAATCATATATTATTGCAATATACATGCAAAGCATATTAGGTTTTTACGTGCATCTGGTGGCGCCCCCTTCTGGTAGACTAACATGCTCAGTAGCTTCCCTGCTCCATTCCTGTTGTGGCCTCCTGACACCTTGTCATTCACTCGTCCCTATAGAGTATATCGCTATATCTCTCCCTAGACAGGAGAGAAGGAACTTGTGGGGGCGTTACATCCTATATGTAGGGGTCTGTCACCTACTTTAGACACATTAGGGCTTATTCACACGACCGTATGTATTTTGCGGTCCACAAAAAATCCGGATGTTATCCGTGTGACGTCTGTGTTGCATTGTTTTATTTTTCCGGATCCATTATATCAATATCATATACTAATATATCAATTGTCTGAAAAAAGGAAAAGGATAGAACATGTTTTATTTTCTTTTGTGGAACTGTCACACGGAATGCCCACTGACTCATTTCCGTTTTTTTTTTTTTTTTTTTTTTTTTTTTTTTGTCAAACCCCAATTGAAATGAATGGTTCTGCATACAGACCCGTGAAAAAAAACGGAACGGAAACTGAAGAAAAATACGTTTGTGTGCATGAGCCCTTAAACTGTTATCACTGCTCTGTAGGTGACATAAACAGTTTACAGTTAACTTTCTTTCTTATTTCTGTATATTTGATGTTGAATAAACGAAGTTTGATGATATATGCAAATGAGCTGCAAGTGCCCATGTCCTCTGGAGAATGCCGTTAGCGCTCCGCCCATGTTTCACTGTAAGCCAGACCAGTGCCCTCGCGGACTCTGCTTCCTGAAATCCTCCGCCAGCTCGCGTCACTGCCGGGCCCCTCATGCACTTTCACTGGCTTACAGTGAAACACGGGAGAAGCGCTAACGGCGTTCTCCGGAGGACATGGGCACTTGCATTCGGGAAGGAACGCCCCTGGGCACTTGCAGCTGATTTACATATATCTTCAGACTTCGTTTATTCAGCATCAAATGCACAGAAATAAGAAAGGAAGGTTCAATCTGTTAACTGTTTGTCGCCTACAGGGAAGTGATAACAGTTTAATATGTCTCAAGTAGGTGACGGACTCCCTTTAATGAGCTAAATGCATTGCATCCTGGGAGATGCAGGTGATTGAGGAGCTGCTGCCCACCTATAAGATGGGAAGAAAGTCTTCCAGATATGTGAGTGGGAAAACAACAGAGCCTTCAAAGTGAGAGAGAGTGGACCATGCATGCGTGACCGTCCTCCCTTCATTTCTAGGAGACTGCCGAAAATAGCGGAGAGGTGCACTTGGAAGTCCCATAGAAATGAATAGGTAGTGCGCCGCCTAAACTCGCCCCCTGCTCCATTCACTTCTGTGGGGCTGACGGAAATAGCCGTGGGACCCGCAGCTATCAGACGTTGTTAGCATACCCTAGCGATATGCCACCAATGTTCACGATAACACAACCCTTTTGATGGACATTGCTGGCAGAGTGATTTTGCACCAGAAGCAGGAGCCCCGCCCACTGTGCACCAAAACCCTTATTTGCGTAAAGATAGAAAGAAGCAGTCCTCAAGATTATGGGACCAGATTTTTAAAGTAGGATACGGTTTTGTTTCTGGACGGTATGCTTACTTTGGAGGTGACAGACTCCCTTTAAATTCATGGAATCATCCCTTTAAAGGGTTTCTGTCACCAGTTTTTTCGGTATGAATCAGGCTGACATTAGAGATGTGCTAATGTCACCTGATTCTAAATATATATCTGTTTTATTTACTGGTGCCCCCATTTTTATATAAAATGAACTTTTATTTTATGCTAATAAGGCCTCTAGGTGCAAGGGGCGTTACCCCTGCTCCTAGAGGCTCTGTTGATTGACAGGACCAGGCAGAGAAGAAACACTTCATTCACCATAGCTTGAAAGGACCTTCAATGATGTCATGACCATGTGATCAGTCACATGGTTTAGGAGGAGACAGGCTGTTTGTGTGATCCTAACCATGTGACTGATCACATGGTCATGACATCATTGAAGGTCCTTGCAAGCTATGGTGAATGGAGTGTTTCTTCTCTGCCTGGGCCTGTCAATCAACAGAGCCTCTAGGAGCAGGGGTAACACCCCTTGCACCTAGAGGCCTTATTAGCATAAAATAAAAGTTCATTTTATATAAAAATGGGGGCACCAGTAAATAAAACAGATATATATTTGGAATCAGGTGACATTAGCACATCTCTAATGTCAGCCTGATTCATACCGAAAAAACTGGTGACAGAAACCCTTTAACTAGTAAACGTCTGTGCCTATACGGGATGGTACGTGCACCTTTGTGGCTTTTAGTAAAAGTACATCTGGCGGTTTTAAAGCCTTTATATCCTAATTACAGAGCTGACTGCCTTTGGGCCTCACACATGACTGATCCATCAGTTTATCCAGCGTGGAAAACTAATAGTAGTTGTGTAACTTCCTAATACACTTCCTGTATACTTTGCATCTGAAAACCTGTTCTGGCTCGTTACAGTGTATCGGTGCAGTTATCAACCTGGTGTCTCCAGGACAGGGGACGGATTTGTAGTACTCTCGTGCTCCGTTCTTACAGTGGGCGCTATCTACGCTCCAGAAGGAAGTCGTCTATAAATCATTCATTAGGTTTAACGCTTCCATAGAACCTGACAGGGGCGGCTGGCAGGGGCCGAGGCGTGCTTATAATAAACTGAATCACCTTGTCCTGTTGACACATACGCCCAGAAAATGCCATGTCATTGTGAATGTGCAGCCTGTAGTACGGATCAGGTGCCCAGCACTGCTTCATCAGTCACCTGAGGCCTCGGGTGGGGACGTCAGGTTGGTTCCTGGTGGTGCTGGCTCCTTGTCTCCCCTCGACGCTCCATCTCTGATATCAGGAGGAATGCTACTGTACGTTATTATCCATCTCTGCTAGTGCCCATAGCGCCAATCCCAGCCCCTCTTTCATCGGGTCATCGCCCCTGAGGGGGAAAAAATGACATGGTCGTGTTGAGTCCTGGACTCCAAGCTGGGGACCCCTCTATAATGTCCAAATGTTATAATAAGGTTACTTTTAAAGGTTTTTTTTAAGGACTTATTTATTGCTAACCTATGTTCATCAGTATCTGATCGGTGGGGGCCGTCGCCCAGCAGGGGATGTGGTCTCTTCTCAGCATACAGCGCCGTTTGTTGCATAGTGGCTGTAATTGGTATTGCAGCCCGGACCCATTCACTTCAGTGGTGTCACTGGCCTTGGAAGGGAGCGCTTCTGCCTCCTCAAATAGCTGATTAGCAGGGGTGCCGGTCATTGGACCCCCCCCCAGCAATCATGTGTATTGATGACCTACCCTGAGGATAGGCCATCTGTATTCTGCTCCCCCTTTAAAGGGGTATTCTCATCTTATACCATGGGGGTATATCGCTAGGATATGCCCCCATTGTCTTATAGGTGCGGTTCCCACCGCTGGGACCCACACCTATATCGAGATCGGAGGGGGGAGGGGAGCGCTGCTGGAGGACCGCAGGTTTCCGGGGTCCGGCCACCACCAGGCGCAGCTCCCCCGCTGCTCCCATAGAAATTAATGGGAGCGCCCTGCGCATGTGCGGCCGCCGCTCCCATTCATTTCTATGTAGCTGACGGAAGTAGCCGAGCGCTGCCCCGGCTATTTTTGCCGGCTCCATAGAAATGAATGGAGGGCGGCTGCGCATGCGCAGTGCAGCCTCATTCGCTTTGGGGGCTACATTCTCAATATAGGTGCGTGTGGGACCCGCACCTATAAGACAATAGGGGCGTATCCTAGCGATATGCCCCCATTGTATAAGATGAGAATACCCCTTTAACCGCGTATGTTTGCCGCATGCACAGGCGAAAGTGAAATGTATCCATAGACCCTTATTCACCCGACGGAGGACTATAGAGTGGTCTCTGTCTGGGCAGTATACTGTATGTCCATATGCCTTTTTTTTTTTTTTTTTTTTACTTGTACGGACTGAGATATACAGTATAAAAAGGTTACAGTGGGAGCCTGTGGGCCAGGGATGCATGTACAGTGCCGATGGTCCGACAGGGGCTGATAACACAGCGTTAAGGTCACCTGAGTCCTGTGGAAAAGGGGGTCCCAGATGGCCCAAATCCGATCGATGCGTGGATCTAACACGGTTTTTGCTTTGGATTTGCCCAGGATTTTACCTTCAGCGATGAGAAGGGTGAAAAAAAATCCTCAGCGGCGTGAACATTCCCGTAAGAAGATTTCTTTCTCGACACCTTTATCTGGCAGGGAGCGTTCATTCCGTGTCAGTGTTTTCAGGGCGCTGCGTATAGGGACAAACCCCTGTGGTTTTCTATTGAAAGAACTTACAGAAATAGTGCGAGCGGCCAGGTGCGTGGAAAGTACCCCCTGCTGTTTATCAGCTCGTAACATTGACTTTTAAGGTTTCGCATCTGTACCATTTCCTATATGTAGGAGTTTCCTGTAGTATGGGGATTAATTTAATAATTTTCATTATTTAATTTTTTTTTTTAATTTTAATATAAAGTGCACGTTTTATACACGTACACATCGATTTATATACAGGCCTGGCAGCAGCTCTAAACCCTGTATTTAAAGGGGTTATCCAGGAAATGATCGTCAGGATAGGTCATCATTATCACATCAGTGGGGGTCCAAGTCCAGGCACCCCCACCCATCAGCTATTTCAGGGAGCCGAAGCCATGGTGAGCAATGCAGGCTCCCGGCAGCTCTCCACGGACAGCGCCATACATTGTACAGTGGCAGCTTTTGGTATTGCAGCTCAGCCCCATGACTTGAATAAGGTGGAGCTGCAACTGGGCCATGTGACTGATGTACAGTGATGTTACATGGCCTAGGAGGAGGCTGCGGCACTGATGATCAGTAGTGGTCCCGTGTGTCGCACCCCTGCAGATATGATACTGATGACCGATCCCAGGAATAAGTCAGAAATATCTTTTCCTGGGTAAACCCGCGATGCTAGGGAGGCTCGTTCCCGTCTGCCATTGGCTGCTCCCCTTCCCCGACAGCGGATGTTTTCATCCGCGCATGGGGAGAAGCGGCAGCAGCGGTGCAGGGAGCCAGGTGAGTATATTCAGTGTGAGGGGTCTGGGCATTTTTTAGTCTCTCTGGTAACCCCTTTACCTTATATATGGAGGATGTGCTTTAGGCTTCATGCACTCAACCATATGTATTTTGCAGTCGGCAAATTGTGGGTCCACAAAATATGGTTACCATCTGTATTATCCAGTAATCGTTGGCATGAATACAACCATTCACAGACAGTTCGCTACAAAACTCATAGGTCCCTGTCCTTGCCCAAGTACAAACTAGATTAGGCTACTTTCACACTAGCGGCAGCCCGGATCCGGCAGGTGAAGGGTGCTTCCGGATCCGGACTGCCGCAGGTACAAACTTGATTAGTGGCCCCACAGCCAACATGGCACATCGTATTTTTATTCCTAACAGGTCGCTTTGTGCGTTCGGCCTGGTGGTAAAGAACGTGTGCAGTGAGAGGCTGGGACCCTCATTTATTATATGTCTTTCATGTGAGCGATATCCGTATAGCTTTACTGATCATTTCTTTTTCTTTTTCCTCCCTTGTAGTATGATACTATGCCTATTCAGTCCAACGTGGTTATGTGCCCCTGCCCATCTCCTTCTCTCGTGATCAATTCAGATTCTGGGTCGTCGTCTGCCCTTGCAAATTGCAGCACCCGAGCGGGCTCTTCCAGTGGCGCCAACTCAGCAGAGTCCGAGCAGCAACCCGTACAACAACCAGCACAACAGCCTCGAAAGAAACGTCCCCAGGACTTTAGGCTCGGCAAAATCCTTGGCGAAGGATCCTTTTCAACAGTGAGTCCGTTTTTCTTGTATTTCTTGAGGTACCTTCACACGGGTGCAGGTTAACGTGCAGAAAATCCACATGTATTTTTGTGCAGATTTCTGTGCGTTTCCGCACCAAAAAAAAAACGCACGCGTCACTTGTGTTTTTTATTTTCCGCAGATTTCATCCTTCTATTGATAAGAGTGAAATTCACACCAAAAATCGTACAAACAATTGACACGGTGTAGGTTTCAAAATCTGCACAGGAAGTAAGTTTCCACAGCGAGTGTACATGAGATTTGTCTAATCCCATACACTTTGCTGGTGCTGGGTTACGAGAATCCGTGCAGAAAAAACACGTGTAATCCGCAACAGGCCTTACACGAGCAGATGATTGAAGACATCCATTCCTCATCCTTATCCTATCTTACCCAATGTCGGCTCAGTGCATCTTTTCTTGTGCGCATAAAAATGAGTTTTTTTTTCTGGCAGCACGCCTTGTAAACGGGGGGCGTGCTGCTGACACTGGTGGAAATGCATAGTGACACAAATGATCGTAAGTACCGATCGATCATTGATACGGAGGTTTGTTAACCACTTCCAGTCTGCCCATTGACTACAAACGTCCTGGTAGTGGATCTCTATCTCTGAATGGACGTTTTAAAACGTCCTTCAGCTTTGTCCCCTGTGTGCAGCACCTGTACATAGAAGCTCCATCACTCAGCTGCCTCCTGACAGCCAAGAACATGGAGCTTTAACCTGAGACCTTTTTTCCTGGCCTCCAGGCTTTTGATCAGCTGTCAAAGCCATCACAAATGCTTGTACTATCTCCCTCTCATTACTGCCGGTCACAGAGCAGTTTACAACCACATATGGGGTGTTTCTGCAAACTTCAGAATCAGGAAAATAAATATTCAGGTTTGATTTGCGGTTTACCCTTGCTATCTTATAGGAAAAATGAATTAAAATATATTTACTTTTAAATTTCACCTTCCTTCTGTTTTAATTCTTGTGGGAAATCTAAAGGGTTAACAAACTTTGTAAAAATCAGTTTGGATTACATTGGGGGCTGTAGTTTCTAAAATATGTTCATTTATGGGAGGTTTCTATTATTTAAGCCCCTCAAAGTCACTTTAGAACTGCAAAGGTCCTTTAAAATTAACTATTGGAAATTTTCCTGAAAATCTTAAAAATTACATCTAAAATTCGAAGCCTTCTAACGTCCTCAAAAAATAAAATTACATTTCCAAAATTATGCCAATATAAAGTGGACATATGGTGAATGTTCATTAATAACAATTTTATTAGATATCCCTATACAACTTAAAAGCAGAGAAATTAATATTTAAAAAATTGTGATTTTTTTTTTTTTTTCAAAATTTTCAGTAAATTTTGGATTTTTTATAAATAAAGGTAAAATATATTGACTCAAATTTACCATTAACACAAAGTACAATGTGTCACAAGAAAACAATCTCTGAATCGCTTGGATAAGTAAAAGTGTTCCAAAGTTATTACCACATGAAGTGACATGTCAGATTTGCAAAATTAGGCCTGGTCAGGAAGGGGGTAAATGGCCCGGATGGGAAGTGGTTAAACCGGTCCTTTAACATGCGTTGATTGACTTGCTGCATTGTCGATCGGGCAGAAATAACTTTAAAGGGACGTTCACGTGGTTTCTGCCAAAAAGCTGCCAGCTTGCGCCAATTCTGTTCTCAATTGTGGTTTATAGCCACTTCTGTGCCAAGGAAGGACATGGCCACTGTGGGAGACAGAACTCGAGCGGCCGGCAGCAGATTTTTAGTGCAGAACTAGCGCCAAATTCCCACTGTCAAAACATGCTGTGTGAATATCCCCTTATCTGGCTGTATGATGTTATCATCTTCAGGCTAAGGGCCCTTTTACGCGGCTAATGATTGGGTGGAGCACCGTTCATCCAAACGTTCGTTCCCGACAATGAGCCCGTTTAGGGTAAATGCACACGATCAGGATTGCATGCGGAAAATCCACACTGTAGGTCATTTACATTATATTCTATGAGAACTTGAAATTCTCATTCACATAATGCAGATTTTTTCCTCGCGGATTTTGACGTACGGTGCGGATTTTAAAATCCACAGCATGTCAATTTATTTCATTTTTCCTGTCTGGATTTTCTCCATTCACTTCAATGGGGACAGTAAAATCCGCATCAAATCCACATCAATTGATGAGGATTGACCGCACATAAATCCTAAACGTGTGCATTTACCCTCAAACTGTCTGCCGAACAAATGCTTGTGCGTCATGTGCTTTCATGCAGGCGTTAAAATCATTGGTTGTCAGCAAGGCATCATGGGGGATGTGCAGCCCACTGTAATGAAAGTGTAGGTGCCAAATGATCGTTTTGGTACATACAGTGCTGGTGATTGCTGCAGTATCATAATTTTGCTTTTATCGAAAAAGCGTAACTTTTCCTGCGGCCTGAGGGGTCAGATGTTCTCTTGGGCATTGTGGCCTTATAATTCATTAATCCCAAGCTGTGTACTACTGATATGTCATATGCCTGGAAATTTCTTTCACAGTGTTTTAGGGCTCAAGCACATGACTGATCGGCCCAGGAAGTATGGTCCATGTGTTAAATGCATCTCCCGGCTTCCCTGACCCGAACTGTCACAGTAATTTAGGATACAGCCAGTCTCTGATCGTGGGGCTAGTCCAGTGTATTCACATAATGTAATAGCCCCCTCGATCAGATAGAGACCGACCGTGTCCTAATGGAAAAACCCCTGAAAAATGCTTTCAAATTAGTGAAAAAAAAGTGTCCTGCGTTTTATAATTCCCATAGACGTTCAGCTAAGATTTAGAGTTGGCGGTTTTCCCTCGAATAACGCACCAAATAAGGCCACGTTCACATCTGTGTACGGCATTCCGGTAATTTGTTCCAGCAGAGGAATGGAATCCGGCAGGTTTCCGGCATGCCGCCTGTCTGCTGGAAATCCTATGGATCCCATTATAGTAAATGGAAATCCGGTCGTGTCAGGCTATGCTGGATATCATCATTCCGGTGTCCTGCTTCTCTTCTAGAATAGAATACTAGAATGTCTGGCACAGGTGTGAACGTAGCCCGACAGGTGAGAAAAAAACCCTCACAAAAATGGGTGGAAGTAAAATGAAGGAAGGCGTATTGTCTGCATGGCTCCATATATTAAGACTGTAATTTTTTCCTTCATAAGACACCTAGGTTTAGAGTAGGAAAATAAGAAAAAGAAATAGTTTTGATCAGACCTCAGAAGAGACTCCCAATCTTCATTAGACCTCAGATCAGACCCCCATATGAGGTCAGACCCCAGATCAGACCCCCATATGAGGTCAGACCTCAGATCAGACCCCCATATCAGGTCAGACCTCAGATCAGACCCCCATATGAGGTCAGACCCCAGATCAGACCCCCATATGAGGTCAGACCCCAGATCAGACCCCCATATCAGGTCAGACCTCAGATCAGACCCCCATATGAGGTCAGACCTCAGATCAGACCCCCATATGAGATCAGACCTCAGATCAGACCCCCATATCAGGTCAGACCTCAGATCAGACCCCCCATATCAGGTCAGACCTCAGATCAGACCCCCATATGAGGTCAGACCCCAGATCAGACCCCCATATGAGGTCAGACCCCCATATGAGGTCAGACCCCCATATGAGGTCAGACCCCCATATGAGGTCGGACCTCAGATCAGACCCCCATATGAGGTCGGACCTCAGATCAGACCCCCATATGAGGTCGGACCTCAGATCAGACCCCCATATGAGGTCGGACCTCAGATCAGACCCCCATATGAGGTCGGACCTCAGATCAGACCCCCATATGAGGTCGGACCTCAGATCAGACCCCCATATGAGGTCGGACCTCAGGTCAGACCCCCATATGAGGTCGGACCTCAGGTCAGACCCCCATATGAGGTCGGACCTCAGGTCAGACCCCCATATGAGGTCGGACCTCAGATCAGACCCCCATATGAGGTCGGACCTCAGGTCAGACCCCCATATGAGGTCGGACCTCAGGTCAGACCCCCATATGAGGTCGGACCTCAGGTCAGACCCCCATATGAGGTCGGACCTCAGGTCAGACCCCCATATGAGGTCGGACCTCAGGTCAGACCCCCATATGAGGTCGGACCTCAGGTCAGACCCCCATATGAGGTCGGACCTCAGGTCAGACCCCCATATGAGGTCGGACCTCAGGTCAGACCCCCATATGAGGTCGGACCTCAGGTCAGACCCCCATATCAGGTCGGACCTCAGGTCAGACCCCCATATGAGGTCGGACCTCAGGTCAGACCCCCATATCAGGTCGGACCTCAGGTCAGACCCCCATATCAGGTCGGACCTCAGGTCAGACCCCCATATCAGGTCGGACCTCAGGTCAGACCCCCATATCAGGTCGGACCTCAGGTCAGACCCCCATATCAGGTCAGACCCCCATATCAGGTCAGACCCCCATATCAGGTCAGACCCCCATATCAGGTCAGACCTCAGGTCAGACTCCTATATGTTCAGCGTCAGGTCATAATGTGTGCCTAGGTGCACTATATCCTGCACTCCCCACGACACCTGCATAAGAAAAAAGTGCGTCTTATAAAGCGGAAAATGCGGTAATACCTGAAATCTACACCAGCTCCTAGATTTCAGATTCTGGCACACAGACCTGACATGAGCCTCACAATAATTGTGCCACATTTCACTCCACCTCCAAGCAAAACAACACCGCGGCTAGAAATACCAGTCTTGATAAATCTCCCCCGATGCTTTCTTCTAGAGAAGAAGCCAGCATTTCCATGACTTAGACTTGGGATTTCCATATCCAGCTGTGGTCAAACTGACTCCCATAGTACTGTCTATAGGGCCTATGTGGAAACAAAATGATTGTCTTCTTTTGCTGTATTCATGTTAATACCTTGTGTATGTACTGAATGTCCCGTATTACTGTTTTATAGGTTGTTTTGGCCAAAGAGATCGCAACAGGAAGAGAGTATGCCAGTAAGTATATGGATGTAGGGATGTCCCCAGCTGCTTAAAGGGAGGTGTTTGTCGCCTTTCTTGGATTTTATGCCCCATCACGATACCAAGCACGGGAGCAGGGAGAAGGTAGCGGCGCTAGGAGCATCGGTACCTTCTCAAACAGCTGATCAGCGGGGATCCCGTGTGTCGGACCCCCACCCATCAGATACTGATGACCTATCCTGAGGATAGGTCATCAGTAGTAAAATCCGGAAACACCCCTTTAAGAACCCCTTTAGACACATCTATTTCGTCCTTTATTCATTAATTTTTTTCCTTCTAGTTAAAATTCTACAGAAACGTCACATTGTGAAGGAGAATAAGGTACCCTATGTGACCCGGGAACGAGATGTGATGTCACGATTAGATCACCCGTTCTTCGTCAAGCTATACTTCACATTTCAAGATGTTGAAAAACTATGTATCCTTTAAAACACTGAAATCTGACGTTTAAACGTGCAAAGCAACCCAGGTTTTAATTTTTTTTATTTTTATTTTAACCCCTTGTACATTTACATACCATTATGTCCTAATTGCGATGGTCTAACTGCACTTTAATGCAGTGGCTGGTCCGGTGGATGATGCAGGCAAAGGAGCCACTATTAGCAGTGGCTGATGGCTATGATAGGCTGGGACGCTGGATCCGAGTGGGCTGGGAAGGGGTGTCCCAGTAGGGCACTTTGAACATGCGATCCTCTGATCGTCCATATAATACACTGCTATATTTCTGTATAGCAGTGTGTTATGTCAGTTACAGTAAAATTGACATTATGCCTATTGGGTCCTACCAAAGGCAGGGCCTAATAGGCATCTAGACATGGCAGACCTGGGGACAATTGGTAGGCTTCTGGCTACCATGGCAGACCGTCTGTATTGTCTGCGGCATCTAAGGGGGTAAATGCTCAAGACTGGAGCACAGTCAGCACAGGCAGACCGCTCCAGAGTTGTCTGTTGAAGGTTTAAAGGGGTATCCCCATCTCAGATATTGATGGTATATCGCTACGATATCCCATCACTGTCATATGGGTGTGGATCTTGCCTCTGGGACTCACTCCTATCTCCAGAATGGGACCCCGAAACTGTGAGCTGCCGTGCATGCACGCTCACTTTCCATTGACGTTGGCTTGGCTTTTTTCGGAACTCCCATAGCAGTGAATGGAGAGTACGCTGCGCATGCGTGGTGCGATCTCCTTTACTTTGGGGGCCCCGTTATGGAGATAGGAGCAGGTCCCAGAGGTGGGACACCCATCCATCAGACACTGATGACATATCCTAGCAATATACAATCAATGGTTGAGGTGGGAATACCCCTTTAATTGTTGTCTGTTACCCTTTGATAGGAGCTGTATAAATGTATTGGCACAAATTAAAAAATGGTTAAACCCGACCAGGTGGAAAAAACAAAAACAAACCAGGATCTGAATGCTGGATGATAAGGACTGGACTAGAAGTGAATGGCTATGGTCACATGGTGAATAAACAATGAAGCCAAAAACAAAATCGTGGGGTCAGTCGTGCTCCTATTACTATATGAAATAAAACTAAACACTCTCTGACAGTCATTCCACTGTTCGGTCTTACTACTAAGATTTATCCACCCAAAATGATGTGCGATCAGGAAGAAAATAAATTCCAGGCCTCGTCGTATTTATTCCTTAACAATGGCTGCAGACTTTGGCCTCAGTTATGCCAAGAATGGCGAACTACTGAAGTACATAAGGAAGATCGGCTCATTCGATGAAACCTGCACGAGGTTTTACTCCGCTGAAACTGTGTGCGCTTTAGAATACCTACACGAGAAGGGAATTATTCACAGGTGAGATCGTAAAAGGGTTAAAAAAAAAAAAAAAAACATCCTTGGTTCAGTGTTATTCAGTGGACACTTCGGATGGCTGCCGGCAGGTGTCGCAGGTTTTTCCGGGATCTCCAGCCACCTGCTGTGCATTTGGGGACTTCCAGATTTGTTTTTTTGTCTCCCCCCTAGGGGCAAAATTGGATTTTCCAATGAGTGATGTAGTGACCTTTTCAGCAAGGAAATTGAACTTTACCATTTCAGCTGTAAGAAGATTTGTCCTGAGCAGCCCAGCCTTTTGCGAGGGCATAATGCTGCGTTTGTAAATCCTTCCCATGCCAGTTTTATCCCTGTGTCCTAACCCTTCATAAGTTCAGCATTATTTAAACCCCTTCCCCCGGCAGCTCCTTTCAACTTGAATTGGTCTGTGATCTGTCTGCACCGTAAAAAATAGAACAATTGAATGGGTCTGCATCCGTAATGCTGGGAGCACGCGGCCGGTGCCCGCATATTCTGGACCCGCTGTTTGTGGGCCACAATACGGGCAACTGGCGTGCGCATGAGGCCTAAAACTGTAAAAACCCTCCAGGAATTGTCACCTTTTTTAATTGTAGATTTTTTGAATTTATACCTGAAGTAAATCTACTTGCTGCACAGCTCAGGGGACACAAGGACATTTTAACTCATTAGTGGCAGCATTAATATTTAGGCTTTTTAGGGGTTCCACCTCTGGGAGAGTTCACCACGCATGCACGATCGCTCATTTATTTCTACAGGAGCACCGGCTCGGCTGTTTCCGTAAGCTCCATAGAACTGAATGGAGGGCAGCCAAGCATGCTCCCTCCGGCACTTTGCAGGCTTCATTTTAAGTGTAGGTGCAGGTCCCAGAGATGGGGCCTGCACCTATCAGACATTGGGAGCATATCCTAGCAATATGCCCCCAATGTCCAGTAACATTTCTCCCTCTCTGTGTTCCAGTGGTCATAACTTAATTTTTTTTTGTTTAGCTAGCTTATGAATCTTGAAATTTTTATGGTATAGGGGGAAAGGTGAAAAAACAGCAAATTTAACATTATTTCATGAGATTAATTTTTATTTTCACTGTGTGTTGTAAATAACATGATAGCTTTATTCTGTGGGTCAGTACGATTTACTGTACTATACTGCAGGCTGACAGCATCCCCTTTGCCCCCTCTCTTCTTTTTATGCTGGCTGAGATCACAGCCAGCTGAAGGGGGAGGGCTACTGTAACTCTTAATATCTCAGGCTCTGTCGCAGATAGATTTGGTGCTGGTCTTGTTTAAAAGCTAACACCAGTCTGCGCTTTAAAACAAGACTAGAATCGCAGCATTATCTCCTTTCCATCAGGAAATATAGCTGTTAGCAACTGAAAGTGCTAGCAGGCTTCAGCCGCTTTCACTCCCGACCAGAATTCTAATAGCTGTATCTGCCAATGTAGAGGAGATAATGCTGTCATTGTTTTAAAGCGCAGACTGGTGTTAGCTTTTAAACAAGACCATGCCCATATTGCTACCTTCTACCCAGCCTGAGATATGATAAATTGGTGACTGGTGCGGGGCCAATTCCTGGGACCCTCACAGCTCCTTAGAACGAAGGGGCTATAGCACTGATGCAACACTTGGCTGGCTTGGTGGGGGTTTTGTAAGAGGTTTATGAGAATCCTTAGTAATTATGGAATAACGTTATTTGTTTCAGAGACCTGAAGCCAGAAAACATTTTGCTTAGTGAAGACATGCACATTCAAATCACAGACTTTGGGACAGCGAAGGTGTTATCATCTGATAGCCGGCAAGGTATGTAATCCGGTCACAGTGCGGCATACAGGCTGCCTCGTCATAACTAGGTGTCCTCAATCCTAGGAGACAGAATCATGCTGTTCAGCGTAAAAATGTCTAAAAGCTACTTTTTGCCTCTTACATGATCTCATAGGATGAGATCATTACTAACGATCTTATCCTACGTGATCCCATCCTATTGGACGTTACCCTAATGCTGAGTCACATCCAGAGCTTTGGGTTTCACAGCTGAAATCATGATTCAATGTGGGCACAGGTTTCGGCCTTTTGGAGCCGTACAGTGTAGACAATTGGCTGATAGGCTTAGTAGGGGTGTCTGATACCAAGCTTGTTGACAGGTTCCAGTGACAATCAGCAGAACTGTGATTGCCGCTCTGGAGTGTCATAAAGTTGCAACTCAAGATCATTGAATGAATGGTTTTTATAAAGTCATCCAACTTTATGTCTAGATTATGTTGTTGCATTTTAGATGAATCAAACAATATATAAAGTTTCAAACTGTGTTATAATTTTGCTTCTCTGTAGCACGGGCAAATTCATTTGTCGGAACAGCACAGTACGTGTCTCCTGAGCTTCTCACGGAAAAATCTGCATGTAAAAGGCAAGTGTAATGGTTATTCACAGCTGATTTCCTGTTCTGAGCCTGTGAAACATTTGGTAATTTCACACAGTCCTTCTTTATGGAAATTCACACTGAAAATCAGCAAGAATCTCAGCAGTCAACCTCACAAGTTCTTTTAGCACATTTTATAGAAAACCATGGTTGACTGCACTTTTCTACTTGGACATACCATGGTGCAGAAACACACAGAAATCCGCTCAGATTTTATGTTTTGAAATCTGCACACGTTTAAGATTTAAGTGCGGACAATCCGCATCAGTTGGTGCGGATTTTCTGCATGCGGATTTTACTCTCCCCACTGAAGTGAATGGAGAAAATCCGGTCAGGAAAAATAAATTGGGCATGCTGCGGATTTTAAAATCTGCAACGTAGGTTAAAATCCGCACGGAAAAAAATCTGCAACGTGTGCATGAGAATTTCAAATTCTCATAGAATACAATGCACATGACCGACGGTGCGGATTTTCCGCACGCCATCCTGATCGTGTACATTTACCCTAAAAGGGTTTTCCATTGCAACAACTTATCCTCTATTCTCATGGGGATAAGTGTCTGATCAGAGGGGGTCCCACTGCTGGGGGCCCCTACTGATCACGAGAATGAGGGCCCATGTTCCCCCGTTTGAATGGAGAGGCCGTATTTGGATCCCCGGCAGTTTCATAGAAGAGAATGGAGCATTGGATACGCTTGCCTCCTGCTCTATTCAAACAGGAGTACAGGCCCCTGTTCTCATGATCCACAGAGTCCACAGTGATCTGGAAATGCAGTCAAACAGCTATCTCCCCCACACCTGACCCCCCCATGAGGATAGATCGCTGAGTCCCTGAACAAAAACAGCTCATGGGGAATATCACACCTAACACAAAAACCAATACTTGTCCAGCAGTTGAGGAATCCTCTTAACTGAGAACAGTACAGTTTGGTAATATATTAACCCCCTAACTGTTTTCCCAGCAGTGGGGAAAGTAGAAACTGGAGGGGGAGGGCTGTTTAGATGCTGCTATCTCCTGAATGGTAACAGCTAGAAACATGCAACTGATCTTGTTTGAAAGCAGACATTCCAAGCTTTCAGACAATACCAAATGACAGCAGTATGTTCAGGACAGAGAAAGATCTCACTGAAATCGGGATGCTGTGAATGCAGCTGAAAGTGAAAGTAAAAACAGGTTTTAGTTGTGATTATTCCCGACTTGATTTCTAACATTGATTTCTCCTCTGTTGCTTGGATTTTAGCTGTCATTTTGGTCTTGTATGAAATCCTGGACTGTCAGCTTTCAGACAAGACCAGTTGCATGTTTCTAGCTGCTACCGTTCACACTGCCTGAGCTGGACTCCGGCAAAACAGATAGGTGGTTAAAGGTGTTTTCCAGTAACTGGCTACAGCGGTCACACGCTTTAGATGGCAGTAAACTGGCAGGGACTTGATTACACTGCTGCTATTCGTTTTATTATTTTAACAACCTCCTTGCCTTTGGGCCCTTTCACACGAGTGTGAGAGTTGGACGTCTCCCGCATCGTGTGCCGTGTAGTGAACTCCCGGCACTGAACGGGGGTTACATAGCATTATACTGATTTATGATGCTATGTAACCCTTACAGTTCTGGAATGTGTTGGATAATGCTGACAGTGTTATCCAACACATTCCAGAACTGTAAGGGTTACATAGCATCATAAATCAGTATAATGCTATGTAAACCCCCCCCCCCCCCGTTCAGTGCCGGAGTTCACTACACGGCACACGATGCGGGAGACGTCCGAGTCTCACGCTCGTGTGAAAGGGGCCTTTAGGAAAAAAATTAGATACTGAACAACCCCTTTAAGTGTATACACTGGGTTAATTCACCGATTATTCATATCATGCTTGTCCTTCCCAGGTTTAATTCCACTGGAGAGTATGACACGTGTGGTTTAGATATATACATGAATATTTTAATTCCTCTTACATTTCATGTTAAAGCTTCCTGCCCTTAGGATTATGGAGGATGTAAAGCGTGGAAGTTGTAGCCGCAGGAGGATGTGCATCCTGCACTGAAGTAACCTACAGCTGACAGTAGAGAGGGAGACCCCTAGTGGTCACCGTTGTAATTGCATTATGTTATAAAACTCTTCATACTTATTTGTAGTTACCTAATTATTGAATTCATTAAATGTAATGTTGTTTTCTCCATGGATGATGATAAGCGTTTTACTTCATCTTCAGAAAAAATTGTTAATAAAGATGTTTTTCAGGAGCATAACACAGATATTTGAGCCTCAAATAGACAGAATTAATATTTTCTTTTATTTTTCCTTTTATCAGTTCGGACCTTTGGGCGCTGGGTTGCATTATCTATCAGTTAGTAGCCGGATTACCACCTTTCAGAGCCGGGTAAGATTGACACTTAGTGAAGCAGAGTTATTCCTTTCACATGCAGAATTACAGTTTATGATTGGCGGCGTTTTGTCTCTTGCAGCAATGAATACCTTATATTTCAGAAGATAATAAAGCTGGAATACAACTTCCCAGAAAAGTTCTTCCCTAGAGCTAAAGATCTTGTAGAAAAACTTCTGGTATGTTCTTTAATTCTTCTCAAAAAATGCAAAAAAAAAAAAAAAAAAAGTTGGCACAGCTCAACATGATGTTTCCTGGGTTTTCCATGTGTTAAAATGGAGAAGTGAAACTCATGTCCCCCAGCCGTGGCAAAACTACAACTTCTATCATGCCTGGACAGCCTGCTGCTATCGGGGCATGCAGGGAGTTGTAGTTCTGCAATAGCTGGAGGGTCATAAGTTTGACCCCATGTTTAAAGGGGTTGTCCCACAAATGATATTCTACAGTTTTTTTTAAACCAGCTCCTGGATCTGAATACTTTTGTAATTGAATTTAATTAAAAATTTAGCATAACCACTGAGCTATTCAATAAAATGTATCTGAACAGCGCCACCTGCTGTTAGGGGACATTCAGACGGAGGTGGTATTGTGGATCCGCAAGACCATGGATGCCGACCAGTGTGTGTTTCACAATTTGCGGAACACACGGCCCCCCATTCAAAATGCCTATTGTGGACATGAATAGGACATGTTCTATTTTTTTCTTGCGGAAAGATCACACGCCGGCAATTGAAATGAATGGGGATACATCTATTCCGCAAAATTGCGGATTAGATGAGGACCCCCATTCACACGGTCGTGTGAATGGGCCCTTAGTTTCTTATTTCTTTGATCTGCTCACTGAGAAGGCCGCACATGCTCCGTTTCATCCTTCAGCTGCCTCCTGAGCTGTGATTGGGAGAGCATGGACACGCCTCCTTAGCTGTGATAGGGTGAGCATGTACACGCCCCCTGAGCTGTGATAGGGTGAGCATGGACACGCCCCCTGAGCTACAGCATTAAAGACACTCCCCCTGAGCTGTCAGCTTGATTGATATAAATCTAGCAGAGCAATGAATGTGGAGATCTCTGGATCCATGTGAGATACAGGGCTGGTTCTAGCTTTGTTAGAAAGAGCCTGCCATGTACTGTATGATGTTTGATTTTTATTTTTTACATTATTCACGGGATAACCCCTTTAACCATAGTATATTACTATAATTATGTAAGTATATTACAGTAAATGTAATTGTTTGGACAGTCCACCATAGGACTATTAAAAATGTTCGTTGTTTTTTTTTCAGTTTGAAACATTAGCAGTTTATGTCTACATATTGATGTTACATACTTGTTCCGATTCCCTCTGGTGTCCTTTTCATTTCATCTCAGATCGTCCACCTAATATGCCCAGTGCTGGTGGTCACCATTACTCAGTAGCTCCGCCCCAGACAATAAGATTTAGCCCGCTAGAAGCGACTTCTCACCAGCACTGGACACATTAGGTGGACGTTCTTTTAGAGAATCAAACCAACAGCAGGGGGCACCATAACAAGTGTGTAACAGCAATATCTAAACACAGGAGCATTCCTTTAAAGGGGTAGTCTCACTTCAGCAAACGGCATTCATCATGTACACAAAGTTGCCTGTCGCATCTGCCTCTCTTTGCTGTCCTCGACACTTTTCTGAAAGGGGGAGTGGCAAGGGCAGGGAAGGGGCTTTGCCAGCTGCTGCGACAAATTTATCTTGATGTACGCCAGTTTTCTAGGAGGCGTGCGCCTTGTCATAAATTAGAATCATTCTCCTGCAGCGCAGGGGATATCAAGACAGGCGCAGAAAGCAGCGGTCCTGATAAATCTCCCCCAAAGGGAATACAAGGCACTTACTAATGTATTGTGAGTCTCCATATTGCCTCCGTTGCTGGCTGGGTTCATTTTTCCATCACATTATACACTGCTCGTATCCAGAGATTATGGCCACTGCTGCAGCACAGTGCAGGAACAGGAGCTGCTGTGCATGCGTGCCTATGCACTCTCCCACGCTCCTGGCCACCAGAGAGGCCGGCACTTTTTCCTATAGTGTGCAAGCACGACCACCACTGCTGGATTGCAGGGTGGTCGTAACCATGGAAACGAGCAGTGTATAATGTGATGGAAAAATGAATCCAGCCAGCAAAGCTAGCAATATGGACAATCACAATACATTAGTAAGTGCTTTGTATTAACTTTCTCTACATAATAAATGCCACTTACTGAAGTGAGACGACCGCTTTTAATGATTTCACTTGAAAAAAATATCATCTATGTGCTTTAAAGAAAAACTCGCGCAAAAATTTTTATTCTCTGACCTGTTAGAAAGGTGCATGATATAATCTGTAGTGAATGTCATTTTCTTATCAGTGACTGTTTCTGTGAGTAATAACCTCTCTTCTTATTGTAGCTGGGTCATGTGACCAACTCCCTGACCTCCAACTGACCCAGGACAGAAAGCCAGTCACTGCTCTATTCATTCCTATGGGAGCCTCACTTTCAGTCTCATAGGAATACATAGAGAATTAGACTTCCTGTCCACACATAAGTCTGTGTGAGTTGGTGGGTCTAATTGCTGGTCACATGACACAGATAAGAAACTTCAGGATGATATAAGTCAAAAATTCAGACACTGGTAAGAAAATGACATTCACTACAGATTACATCATGTACATTTCTAGCAGGACATGGAGTAAAATTTTTGTCGGGAGTTCTTCTTTAACAGAGAAATGTAATATTGTATTGTGGCACAACCCATTTAAGCCTGTGAGTTTCAAAAGAAGTGCTTTAGGAATAGATGCGGCCCCATTCATTTCAATTGGTGGCATTAGATTGCGGAGAGCGGCGGCTCCGTAAAAAAAGATAGAACCTGTCCTATTCTTGTCCTCAATTGCGAAGTAGAGTAGGCATTTTGTATGGGGTGCCATCCATGTTTGTTCACACACTGGCGGCATCTGTGTTTTTGCGGATCCGCAACAACATGGCCGTCTGAACGGATTCACATCACGTTTTTCCCATTGGATGCCTCAGACTGATGCCACACAGTAGCATCCATTCACCATAGAGTTTCAATGTAAAAAAAAAAAGATATTTCTATACATTTTTTTTTTTTTTTGTACCATTGTAAAAAAAAAAGTATACTTTTTTTACAGGACTCTGCAGGATACAAGAACGTAGTGTGCTATTTTTTTTTTTTGTAACGTATATGTCAAACGGAGGCATAAAGCGTGATGTGAACCCACCCTTAATGACAAAGTCAGCTCTTCGGCATCTGCCTATAAAACAATTTGTGAGCATGTCCTGCTTTTCTAATATAAAGTAGTATGGAATGTATCACTTAGATGTTGGTTACTGTTTGAAGCCTTTCCGTATTCATCTCTACAGTGATGGTGGTATAAATACCGTCTTTTAGTCCTGACCCAAGTTACCTCTAATATGAAGTCTTATCGGTTTCTGTTGAAGTAAATTTTGAGAGTTTTTTTTTTCTTTTTTCCCCAGGTCCTAGACCCTACTAAACGATTAGGCTGTGAGGAGATGGGAGGATACGGTCCCCTTAAGGCTCATTCATTTTTTGATGGCATCACGTGGCAAGATCTACATCTTCAGACTCCTCCAAAACTCACAGCCTACTTGCCTGCAATGGCCGAAGACGACGAAGAGTTTTATGGAAATGTAAGTAATTTTGCTTCTGTTTCATAGCGAATGGGGAGCACCAGAAGCCGCACACATGGCCTACTCTCCCACCGAGGATGGGGACTTGCCACCTCTTGCTCTTCCTAACACTAGGTGGCCCAGAGGTTGGACCCCACCTGCCATACTTTTATTACCTGTCTAAATTGACAGGCCGTAAAAGTAGAAAAAAAGGTAGTGAGACACGCTCTTTAAAGGGGTTCTGCAGTTCTTTAAAACTGATGATCTATCCTCAGGATAGATCATCAGCATCTGATCGGCTGGGGTCCGACACCCGGGAACCCCGCCGATCAGCTGTTTGAGAAGGCAACGGCACTCCAGGAGCGCCGCGGCCTTCTCTGTGTTTTCCTCAGGCCCAGTGACGTCACGACTAGTATCACTGGCCTGGGCAGGGCTAAGCTCTGCTCACATGAATGGGACTTAGCCGCGTCCAGGCCAGTGATACTAGTCGTGATGTCACTGGGCCTGCGGTAAACAGTGAGAAGGCCGAGGCGCTCCTGGAGGTGATCGGGGGGGATCCCAGGTGTCGGACCCCCGCCGATCAGATGCTGATGACCTCTCCAGAGGATAGAGCATCAGTTTAAAACAACTGCAGAACCCCTTTAACATATGCTCCATATCCCATCTCTATGCTAATTAGTCGGGGCTATCCACAGTTCACTCCTGTATTTTGCTAGTAGCAAATGCTGCTACTTATTGCGTTTTTTTTTTTTTTTTCCTGATTACATACTTGCATAATTAATAAAAAAGAGGTTATTTCAAGTTCAGAGCTGCATAAATCTAAACTTACTGAGCAGAACAGCAGCCACCTACACACGGTACCGCCATAAAGCTATAATTCGATAACTGGTGTCACATGATCAGCCAGCCTCTTACGTTAGGGCACAAAAAACATGGCGGAATGCAGCCGCTGCATATTTTTGATTTTTTTTTTTTTTATAAAGCAGCAGTATGATTTTGCTGGAAAACAACTGTTTGCCACTAAAATCTTGCAGGCACTTTGCTCTGACCACTGGTTTCGTGCTGGCGCAGGCGCACTAGATGTATCGATGCCGCTGCCCACAATGGGCATCACACTGCTCACGCAGGCAGCAGGTTAGAGAGCAGGAGGAGCGGAGCAGATTGATCTATCGATTTGTGGGAAAAGGTTCAGTAAAACTTGTAATTTATAGATTTATATCTGCAGCCCGGTACAGGAGGGAGGTGTTATCAGTGACTGACAGCTACCTCTGTATACACACAATCCTGTACCGATAGATGTTCACAGGAGGTGGAAAAAGCAAAAATATAAATGTATAAAATACAGGTTTTACTGAATCTTTATAACATGCTGCTCTCAGATTGCATTACATTTTTTCGGTGATGGGGTCCTTTAAAGGGGTTCTCCGGGAATTAAGAAAATTAAAAATATTTAAATATTATTTCATTATAAATATATCCCTAAATACCTTTCATTAGTTATAATGGCTCTTTTTGTCTGGGGAGCAATCTTTAGGAGAAATAAAATGGCCGCCGTCCTATTAGTACACACAGAACCCGTCCTAATAACACAGGACAAGTTACTTCACAACACTGAGGTAAAGAGTTGTCTCATCCTCCTCTCTGCTCTGCTTGTCAGTGATTATGATCCTGAATACAGATGATAAGATCTTCAGCTGAGTCTCTGCAGAAATGGAGTTCATGAGGAGACATGAAGTACAGAGAGGAGGTGGGGATGTGGATAATGAGCAGCAGCTCTTTTATATGCAGTCTCCATTACCACAGTCTATCCTGTCCATCCTCTCTGTACTTCATGTCTCCTCATAAACTCCATTCCTACAGAGATTCATCTGAAGATCTTATCATCTGTATTCAGGATCATAATCCCTGACAAGCAGAGCAGAGAGAAGGATGAGGCAGCACTTTACCTCAGTGTTGTGAAGTAACTTGTCCTCCTGTGTGATTAGGACAGGTTTTGTGTGTACTAATAGGACGGCGGCCATTTTGTTTCTCCTAATCATTGCTCCCCAGACAAAACGAGCCATTATAACTAATGAAAGGTGATGGGGAATCTATTTATAATAAAGTAATATTTACGTATTTTCATTTTCTTAATTCCTGGAGAACCCCTTTAACATACCTCTGATGGAAGGCTCCCCCGCACAGTCCCTCTCTATAGCACTGTAGTGCATTCACTAATGAATTCTTTTGCAGAATTTCACCCCTTCCACCATAAGCAGCCCAGCCTCAGAGGATGAGGTAGAGCCTCCAGCTGTGCTGCTTATGGTGGAAGGGGTTAAACTGTCACAGAAGCTCTGAGGCATTAGTTAGCCGTACAGAGGTATCCGTCACCCATAGGTTGTTATAGCCTCTGTTAAAGGGATCCTTTTGTCTACAGTACACTGCAGGGTGGGACAGCGCAGTCTGCTCTGCTATTCCACACTGACCTACACCAGCCAGATAGAGGCCAAAAGGATAGTCTTTCGACCTCCGTCTGACTAATGGAGCCCTATGCAAATGTTAAATGTGTAAGCCTAGAGGTTTCCTGACGTACACGCTACACGTAGGGGAAATAACGTGATGTGAACCCAGCCCAATGTGTACGTACCTGCATCTGCATAAAGTACAACTCGCCTCATAATAGTTGAAGCATGTAAAAAGAAATTGGCCCGATCCTCAAGGTGGGTATGTGACGTACCTAAGCACGCTGCACAAAAAGCATCACGGTTTCATACCGTTTTCATGTGACTTGGCTTCTTACATGAAATTGCTGGTTTCTAGGTTAATGAAATTGTCCTTTTGTATTTCCAGTACGACGACCTCTTGAGCCAGTTCGGGGGAATGCAGGTAGCCTCGTCGGTATCCTCCCAGACACTTCCCACACCAGAGCCTATTCAGCCACAGAGATCTGGTAGTAACATTGAACAGTACATCCACGACCTTGACAATAACTCTTTCGAGCTTGATCTCCAGTTCTCAGAGGAGGAAAAGCGGCTACTGCTAGAGAAACAAGCCGGTGGAAACCAATGGTGAGTCCTTGTAATGTATGGTGAATGGCAATCGTGACAAGTCTAGTGGTGGGCCCCGGTCCTAGTCACATATCTGCATCCTTTGAGCAGAAGATGCGCTATATATATATATATATATATATATATATATATATATATATATATTATTGTTTTATAGGATTATTTAGGATTTTTTTTCTCAATTTTATTCATCCTTTCAGGTTTACTGTATAGACGGGGGTGCACAACCTTTACAGGTCTATAGGCCACATTATAGTATTGATCCAATCCCAAGGACTGAAATAAAAATTAAAGGGGTTGTCTGACTTCAGTAAGTGGCATTTATCATGTAGAGAACATTAATACAAGGCACTTACTAATGTACTGTTATTGTCCATATTGCTTCCTTTGCTGGCTGGATTCATTTTTTCATCACATTATAAACTGCTTGTTTCCATGGTTACCACCCTGCAATCCATCAGTGGTGGTCGTGCTTGCACAGTATAGAGAAAATGCGTCTCTGGTGGCCGGGACCATGGGAGTGCACATAGACTAGTGCTTTTTCCTATATTGTGCAAGCACGACCACCACTGATAGATTGCAGGGTGGTCTGTAACCATGGAAACGAGCAGTGTATAATGTGATGGAAAAATGAATCCACCCAGCAAAGGAAGCAATATGGACAATAACAATACATTAGTAAGTGGCTTGTAGTAACTTTCTCTACATGATAAATGCCACTTACTGAAGTGAGAGGACCTCTTTAAAGGGGTATTACCATATAGCCTAAAATGGACATCAATATCAAAAATCCTGGACAACCCATTTAATAATACAGTTAGTTTACGTTATTTTGCTTGTATTGTTTTGTCATCTTATGTGCGGTTTTCTGATATATATATATATATAAAAAGAAAAAAACACTGGCAGCACAAAAAAAAAAACACAGTCGAGGTGCACGCCCTAGGTCCGACAAAGAACATCCAGAAACAGATTCAAAAAATAGGCAGCACTCCCATATAAAATAAAGCAAAAAAATCCTTTATTTACCCATGCTGTGGGGACCGCGACGTTTCGGCTCAACACTAGAGCCTTTCTCAAGCTTTCTCAATCCTTTATTTACAGAATGGGTAAATAAAGGATTTTTTTGCTTTATTTTATATGGGAGTGCTGCCTATTTTTTGAATCTGTTGTTGAATATATATATATTAATTATTTTTTTTATTTTTTTTTTTATACTAATGAGCCACCCTCTAACTAGGTCATCAGTATCTGATTGGTGGGGGTCCGACACCCGGGATCCTGGCTGATCAGCAGTTTGAGAAGGCAGCAGCGCTCCTATGAGTGCTGTGGCCTTTTCGCAGCTAAGCCTAGGCCAGTGACGACACATTCATCAGTCACGTGGCCTAGGTGCAGCTCAGTTCCATTCAAGTGAATAGGGCTGAGCTGCAATACCAAACACAACCACTATACAATGTATGGCGCTGTGTTTGGTGAGCTGAGAGAAGGCAGCAGCGCTCACAGGAGCACCGGTACCTTCTCAAACAGCTGATCAGCGTGGTTCCTGGGTGTCAGGCGCCCTCTGATCAGAGACAGATGACCTATCCTGAGGATCATCAGTAAAAAACAATCTTGGAAAACCCTTTGAAGTAAACCCCTCCCACTTTACTTTACGTCCCTCTCTTGGATGATGAGTATATTTTTACTATCATTACAGGCACCAGTTTGTGGAAAACAATTTAATACTGAAAATGGGTCCAGTTGATAAAAGAAAGGTGAGTGAAGTGTAATGTGATCCTCTTCATTTCCAGGCAGAGCAGACCTGCGATCCTACCAGTGATGCATGCAGGCAATGGAAATATCTACAGTTCCATGCAGCAGATTGTTCTCTTGGCAAATGAGCACGTCTGTTGCTGATTTTTTTATTTCATGCTCTCACTGTCTTATGTGTTTGTGTTTTGTCTCTCAGGGGTTGTTTGCTCGTCGGCGTCAGCTTCTTCTTACAGAAGGACCACATCTATACTACGTGGATCCAGTAAATAAAGTCCTGAAAGGAGAAATTCCATGGTCACAGGAGCTGCGCCCAGAAGCAAAGAATTTTAAAACCTTTTTTGTCCATACTGTAAGTATATAATGTAACAGAGCATCTGCCGCCAAATGTGTTCTCCCAAGGATCTTCGGTTAAATGATGCCTACTTTTAGGGTCTGATGAGTCTTAGGGGTTTATTGGCCTTAAATCTAAGGGCAGGGGCTTAAAGGGGTCGTCTCACTTCAGCAAGAGGCATTTATCATGTAGAGAAAGTTAATACAAGCTACTTACTAATGTATTGTAATTGTCCATATTGCCTCCTTTGTTGGCTGGATTCATTTTTCATCACATTATACACTGTTCGTTTCCATGGTTACAGACCACCCTGCAATCCATCAGTGGTGGTCGTGCTTGCACAATATAGGAAAAAGCACCAGCCTATATGAGCTCCCCTGGTCCCGGCCACCAGAGAGGCTGATGCTTTTTCCTATAATGTGCAAGCACGACCACCACTGATGGATTGCAGGGTGGTTGTAACCATGGAAACGAGCCGTGTATAATGTGATGGAAAAATGAATCAAGGGAGGCAATTTGGACAACCACAATACAATACTAAGTGCCTTGTATTCACTTTCTCTACATGATAAATGCCATTTGCTGAAGTGAGACAACCGCTTTAAAGGAAGTCTTTCACTTAACCTGAGCCTTATATACCACTCAGATTAGTCTATAGACTCCTTATTACAATGGTACCTTTTACTAGAGCTGTCCCTCGCCGAGATCTTCCAAAAAAGACTTTTATAACATATGCTAATGAGGTTGGGCAGGTGTCCAGGCCCCTCGGCACTTTGCACACAAAACCACTCCTCTTTCACCCCTCTGGCCCGCCCTCGTTTCCTATAATCACCTTCTCCGGTCCTTCACAAATCTGGCGCCTGCGCTGCACCATACTTTCCGCATGCCTGCGCACTGCTGTGCCCGCCCCTTTTTTGGCTTCAGTACAGCCCTCTGATGCGGCTGGTTACTTCCGCCGGCTGGATTTCAATGTACGGACCGGCGCATGCGCAGTGCAACCCCCTGTTCCTCTGCCCACAATGGGGCACCGCGGCGCGCAGATGCGGGGCAAGTGTGGAGCTGCGCAGTCAAAACTACATCCTCACATATGCTGAAATATGAGCATGCTGCAGGCTTTCAAATCCACAGTATGATTAATATTTTGGGGAAAAGCAGCAGAGCTCACCCCTTTTTTCCCGTAGGGGTCTGCTGTAGAGGAGCGGCAATGCATAAGCCAACCAAAAATGAGGACCAGAGACCCTTAGGCTAGGGTTACATAGCAATTTGTGCCACAAAGTATGAAGACCCCAGTGTTGTATTTTCAGTGGGATCACGTGCAACACATTTGCACAAAAAAAAAAAAATCATATTTAGGATTTTTTTTCTTGTCAGTCGTTATTACCGTCATATGATGCAAGTTATGTACGACCTTTCTGCAATTTTTTTTTTTTTTATAGCCAAATTGCATTTGTAAAATAGTGCAAGTCCCACAAATATTTTTGGTCAGGAGACTTGCTACATAACCATAGTCTTAGGCTTGGTCAGAGCTCTGACCACTAGAGTTGAGCGAACGTGCTCGTAACGAGCACTGTACTGCTCGGATCCCCTGCGCTCACATTAGCGCATCCATCTGGAGCCGTCCTCCTCACCCGACGGATCCGGATGCCTGCGCCCATGCGAGCGCAGGGGATCCGAGCAGTACAGTGCTCGTTACGAGCACGTTCGCTCAACTCTACTGACCGCACGTTTAGATGTCAGAGACTGAAGTGAAATTTTCATATCACGGGGCGTCCCTTTAATTGACGTGATTCCCATGTTTTCTACTGAGTCACTCTGATTTGAAACCAACTTTTTTTTTTTTTTATTCAGGTAAAACTGCTCGGCCAGACCTTCCCTTACTTTTATTTTTTAACCTCTCCATATTACTTTTGCAGCCTAACCGAACATATTACCTGATGGACCCTAGCGGCAATGCACACAAGTGGTGCAAAAAGATCCAGGAAGTTTGGCGGCACAGATACCAGAATCACCAAAACAGCAGCATATAGCATTGCCTCTTCCACGTCTCGCAAGCTTCCCCCTCGTGCTGCTAGAGTCCCCTACCCCCCCCCCCCCCCCTCCGATTCAACAGATGAGCTTTACATAGCAGAACAGAAGAGAAAAACCCTTTCTCCGCTCAACCAAGCCACCATCTCTCCACTGGGAAAGCATATTTCAGAAATACACATTTTGAAAACAAAAAGAAAGAAATGAAAAAACGTGGACGTTAATGGAATCCAGGGTTTACCTTGCTTCTTCTCTGTGCTTCTGTTGAGTTACAACATTGCATATCGTTGCTGTGGTGATTTTTTTTTTTTATTGCTTTTGTGCACACCAGCTCTATATCTTCTGCAACCTAGTGGGTAGGCCTCCGCTATGCCAGCTTAACGTACAGTCAGTAGACAACACAGATCATTGTACTCGTGCACATGTTGAGAAACTCCTGTACAGTCGTCTGTGGTGGGACCCTTCATTTTTGCCTATTTTTTTTTTTTTTTTTTTTAGGTTCTTGGTTTGGCAATGAGCTAGTCTGATCAGGGAGCTTTTACAACCTGTACAGTAAGGAAAGATAAAGCCGTGCAGTCGCTAGCCGTCGGCGCAAGTATCGTCTTACTTCCGTTGAGTCAGTGCATCCGATGAGGTCAAACACATGCTTCCAAACCTTCTCGTCTTAGGTGGTACTTCTACTTAGTACATGAACTGTGCACCTTTCACACAGACTTAGACATAACGAGAGGCAGGGTAAGAAAAAAAAAAGAAAAAGAAAAGTATGTTGACCGTAGCACTGAATATATCATCGTACATTTTTATTTATAGAAATATATAGATAAATATAAAGTTGTAAAGAAGAAAAATCTTCTATCCCAGATTTTATCCTCACGGTCTGGAAGTACGGTTTTCTTCACTGCATCCTGATATAGCTGCCGAGCTCCCGCCTGCCTCAGGATCTATTATAAGGAGATCCTTTCTTGTCACCATATTATTGAAAAAGCACTTTTTGGATTTTAAAAGGCCAACCATGATTTTTATATATATTTTTTTTTTTTGGGGTGGGGGGAAGACGGGGGCGTATAGGAATGCTATAAAGACTGTTCTACTGACTCGTTACATTTACCCACAAGAGAGATGATGTTTTACCATAGAGCTGTGTCCGTTCATTGGCTTTATGTAATATCTGCCTGCTGCTATTTCAACACATATATATATTTTTTGTGATTATATATATATATATATATATATATATATTTTTTTTTTTTTTTTTTTAATAGGGCCACAAATCTTACAGACCAGTCAGGCTTAATTCTCAGAAAGGATTTACGGTACTTGTCACATCCCAGCTATCAGTTTCTGAATAAGTTCTAGTTAGGGGTCAAAAACATTTCTGTAAGTAAAAGGAAAAAAAAAATGTGTGGATAGCGATGAATATAGACGACCACTCACTTGTATACAGTTTAGGCAGATGTGTTCTATACTATAAAAGTGTAGCTAGTGTGACCGATGCATTAGAGGCTGCGGCGTCTCCTCCGTAGGGCAGGTTGAATTGATCACTTTTGGACAGAGCTAGAAAGAAAAAAGGGGGAGAGGGGGTTTCCAGCATCAGCACCACTCTTGTCCATAGGCTGTGCTTGGTACATAGGCCATGGACAATAATGATGCTGTTTCAGTCGCATACAACCCATTGAAAAGGGGGTTCTCCCATTAAGAATACTCTATTTCCATATATCCTGTTAGGAGAATTCTAAATTAAAGGGCATCTGTCAGCAGTTTTGTATCTATGACACTGGCTGACCTGTTACATGTGCCCTTGGCAGCTGAAGACATCTGTGTTGGTCCCATGTTCATATGTGTCCATATTACTGAGATAAATGATGTTTTAATATATGCAAATTAGACTTTAGGAGCAACGGGGGCGTTGCCGTTACACCTAGAGGCTCTGCTCTCTCCGCAACTGCTGCGCCTTCTGCACTTTGACAGGTCCAGGCAGTGAAAGCGACATCATGCCTGGCCCTGTTGATCAAAGTGCAGAGGACGCGGCAGCTGCAGACAGAGCAGAACCTCTAGGTGTAACGGTAATGCCCCCTGTTGCTCCTAGAGGCTCATTTGCATATAGTAAAACATCATTTTTCTCAGAGACGCGGGCACATATGAACAAGGGACCAACACTGATGTCTTCAGCTGCCAAGTGCACATGTAACAGGTCAGCCAGTGTCATAGGTACAAAACTGCTGACAGATGCCCTTTAACATAGGGGGGTCCTTTGTTCAGGATCTTCATCATAGAGGAGAGCAGACAGAAAAACGATCTCCCGCTCTTAAGGACCTGTCCTGTCTACACAGAAAGCCCTTTGATTTGAATGGACACGGTGTAATACTTCATTTCCCCTGTGGGAGTGCTGCAAGGAAACTGAACCCCTACTGCTAAGTTTTCCCACAGTTTACAATAGATTGCTGGGGATCCCAGCAGGAAGATCTGCTTATTGTCAAGGGCCCCCTGTAAGGATTGTCCAAAGTGGAGAAACCCCCCGTCCTCCCTTAAAGAACTCCCGCAAAAAAATTTATTCCATGTCCTGCTAGAAATGTACATGATGTAATCTGTAGTGAATGTCATTTTCTTACCAGTAGCTGAATTTTTGAGTTATATCATCCTGAAGTTTCTTATCTGTGTCATGTGACTAGGAATTAGACCCACCAACTCACACAGAGACTTATGTGTGGACAGGAAGTCTAATTTTCTATGCATTCCTATGGGAGCCTCACTCTCAGTCTCATAGGAATGAATAGAGCAGTGACTGGCTTCCTGTCCTGGGTCAGTTGGAGGTCAGGGAGTTGGTCACATGACCCAGCTACAATAAGAAGAGGTTTTTACTCACAGAAACAGTCTCTGATAAGAAAATGACATTCACTACAGATTACATCATGCACCTTTCTAACAGGTCAGAGAATAAAAAATTTTGCGGGAGTTCTTCTTTAAGGGCAGGGACATTGTGGTAAAAGTATGAAGAAAAAAAAAATTTCTACAGAGCGGTTTTAATAGACATGTGTGATGGATGAGAAGCTGGTTTTCTGTAATCTAAATCTACGTAAAACCCGTCTGTAGGCTTCTGTCCTTTAATTGTAATGGCCTACATCATACAACATGGCTGCCTCTATCAGGGACGAGCCCTCTAGCCTTCTGTCGCACAGCTCGGTGACCTTTAAGAATAACCTCCGAATTTCTACCAGTAAAGCAATGGTGTCTCTACAGTACTTGGAACCATATTGGGCTCAGGAGCGGGAAGCCTGATGGACTCGATCCTAACGCTGGATGTGTAGCTCTTTAGACTACTTTTAGGATTTACCCAGAGCGCCCTGCTCTGTAATACTACGTCTGGTAACATTGACGCCTATGCTGCTCAAAAGGAACGCACATGCAACTTGCACAGTGACCTTAAAAGAAGATAGATAATTATTAGAATTTTTTTTTATTATTATTATTTTTTTTTTAGATATATTCTGTGACGCAGCTAGTATAAGAGCCTGGTGGGGGGATAAAAACGCTCACAAGGACCACAGTCTAGGTTTAACACGCCGTCTAATAGGCCTCGATTGGTGGCAGAGTTTATAGTACTGCTGAAATTAGTTACAGAATCGAAATTCTCGATAGTACGTCGGCTTTCATTTCAGGTTGGTGGCAGTTTTTTTCTTTTTTTTTCTCTTCTTTTTCTGGTTTGTAGCTGACTGTAACTGTGATGTACAGGCTAAGCTTAAAAATAAAAAAAATAAAAACCTGAAAAAAAAAATATGACGAAAAAACAAATAATGCAATGATAGGATATTCACTTTTTTTTGTATTTTTATTCTTGTATAAGGTTATTTGCTGGCTAAATGTTGGCCTCTAGTTCAGTCTGTGTTATTTAAATTCTAATATATGAATTATTTGGATTGAATTCATGTTCCGGGCCACGTTGTTGTATGTATTGATGTACAGCCATGAATGTGAATAATTATTGTAAACTATATTTTACAACTTTTTTTTTTTCTGGCTTTATTATATAAATTTTCTATTTGGTCAATGATTTAATCATATTTCTCATAATTTAATGAATTTCTTTTTTTTTTTTTTTTCCTTTTTTTTGTTTCTTCTTTCCAAATATTTGTGCCCCTAGATGTTAGTAACTGAATGAGGCATTTTTCACATATGCTCGATTTAGTCTTGTAATAAAAAGCATGTAGGGTTATAGGTGTACAAGTTGTCTGTTTCTTTATTTCCGGTTATACATTATTGAGGTTTTTTTTTTTTGTTTTTTTTTTAATGCAGGAAGTTCTGAAAAATTTTGACTGGTCATTTTCTATCTGTGTGCATTGAGATATACACTACTCACAAAAAGTTAGGGATATTTGGCTTCCAGGTGAAATTTATGAAAAACGTAAACCGTTCCCGCTCCAGTGATATTGTATCATGAAAGTCGGGCATTTACGTAGAAGCAGCAATGGTGATTTCTTCATCTCAAACAATTTATTGAAACAAAAGCCGACCTGCTGGGTATACCGCCACAAAAATGTCAGTGTCTCAGTAACTTGTCCTGTGACCTTGAGCATCAATTACATCTTGACAACGACGTCTCATGATGTTCACAAGTCGACTTATTGTCTGCTGAGGCATGGCGTCCCACTCTTCTTTAAGGGCTGCCCTCAGGTTATTGAGGTTCTGGGGTACAGAGTTACGAGCCTCTACACGGCGACTCGGCTGATTCCATAGGTTTTCGATGGGATTGAGGTCTGGAGAAAGTACAGGCCACTCCAGTTGAGATCACCCAGTCTCCAGCAGCCGTTCCCTAACGATGAGACCTCGATGAGCTGGAGCATTGTCGTCCATGAAGATGAAATTAGGCCTGTGTTGTTCATGTAGAGGCACAATGACTGGACTGGATGTTATTCAAGTAGTCTGGGCTTGTCACTGGACCATTCACACAGTGTAGGGCAGTTCTGTATAGACTAGACGCACCTGCCCACACTGTAACAACATCACCACCACCAAAGGCTCTTCTGGTGACAACAGTGGCTGACACATAGCGCTCTCCTTGACGTCTCCAACATTGTTGGCGGCCATCATTTCTGCTCAGTGTGAATCGACTTTGATCAGTGAACAGCACTGAGGCCACTGGTCCCTCGTCCAGAGTAGATGCTGCTTGGCCCATGCAGGACCATGATGCCTGTGCCTGGTGGTGTGGTCAGGAACCCTTGCAGGTCATCTAACATGCAGACCACGCTGATGTAAATGGTTTCGAATGGTCTGACGTGACACTTGGGTGCCCCACACCTCCCTTAAATATGCCTAGAGTTGTGTGACATTCATCATTGGGATCTGCAGGGCATTGTTCACAATGAAGTAGTCATCAGTGTGGGATATGGCCACAGGACGTCCACTTCTCTGCCTTTCTATGACTCTACCAGTCTCTATATCTCTGATACAACCTGCTGATAATACTCTGTGACACTCTAAGCTCAGTGGCCACTTCCGTCTGAGGACATCCTGCTTGAAGCCTCGCAATGATGAGGTACTGTTCATGAATTGTTAGGTCTCGCCTTGGTCTCATGATGTCAAAATGTGAACAGCATGATGAGGAGGACTGTATAAATACCAATTCTAATAGAACCAGGAAATTGGGCGATTTATGGATCAAACACCTGTTGTGTTTTTTGCCGTTAAGCTCCTTGTTAGAGAACAACAAGTTGTGCAAAAAGTACTGAAACAGTTGGACATGTGCTTTCCAAAGTTTAAAGAAGGTCACATTAACCTTAAAGGTTAGAGGGCATTTTAGGTTCATCCTGAAATTTCACCCACAAGTGTATATGTATACATGCCTTAGTATACACAACAGTGGTGACGTTCAGCGAGGTCCAGGTTTCTTGTCCACCTCTTTGTTCTTCTCCATTGCATGGATGGCGCTTTTATTCCCTAGGAGCATTACCGTTGGGTCAGCAATGTCTGCCGCCGCAGAGATGATGCGTGAAAAAAAACCTTACGTGCACAGAGCCATAGCAATAAATGGGTCAGTGTTCAGTGCGGGTGCAATGCGTCAATTGCACATTTGAAAGGGACCTTATGATTTAGCCCAAAGCCAAACCGGTTAGTGTGCACAGCGGGTCCACAGTCACTGATCCGTAACAGTTCCATAGAGTACTCAGCCTTCATGCCAAATGCATGAGGCCTAATTAAAGGTGCCTCATTGATGATTATGCTTAATTGAGACATGAAGATGGCAACGTGAGAAACAATGACTTACACAAGTGTGACATAAAAAATAGCCAAACCCACAAGATTATTGGTTGCAAGTCGCATGCACCTTTGTTAGGACAGACCTGTGTGCCACGTGTGACCGTAGCTCACTGGTGACAAGTTGTTTGTTTTAACTGATTAGTGGATGTTGCAAATTGAATGTGACACAGTCAAATCACAATATGACCCTAGCCTTATAGGGGTGTTCCAAGTTAAATTTATTGATGACCTTTATTCCTGAACTCCTGACAGGTCCTAAACACTCATTTAAATGTATATCTGCCACACACTTAGAGCTCATACACATGGCCATATGTATCTTGGTCCACAAAAAATATGGATGACATCCCTGTGCATTCCGTATTTTGCAGAACAGCTGGCCCCTAATAGAACAGTCCTATCCTTGACAATAATAGGACATGTTCTATTTCTTGCGGAACGGACATACGGAAACGGAATGCACACGGAGTAACTTCCGTTTTTTTTTTTTTGACCCATTGAAATGAATGGTTCCGCATACCGTCTACAAAAAAATTGGAACGGACAGAGAAAGAAAAGACGTTCGTGTGCATGAGCCCTTACTGACAATACCAAGTGAGGGCCAGCATCTGCACAGGAGTATTTTCAATGGTGACAATTATGCTTGGATACTCGCCCCTTGAATTTTGAGTTGTCACAATATCTATGAAAGACCGGGCGTTGCCTATTCTCCACTGACATAAATGGAGTGGCAACATGTCCATAGCGCCACCCCTTCATTTACTTGCTGGGCTCAGGGACCCAGTGAGGGTTATGATCGATGGGGATCCCGGAAGTTTGAACCCTGCCAGATACTTAGCACCGATTCTATAGATAGGTGACTAGTTGTTATGGTAGGACAGGGATCAGCAGCCTCCGGCACTCCAGCTGTCCAGAAACTACAACTCCCAGAATGCTTTATGCACTTCTATGGGAGTTATGAGAACAACCAAGCATGCTGGGAGTTGTAGATTTACAGCAGCTGGAGTGCCAAAGGTTGCTGATCCCTGTGGTAGGACAATCCCTTTAAGAGACATCAGCAATCAGTACACATCCCATCTGCAGGCGCATGGCTGGGGATAGTAAGATAAAAATTACAGATTTGTAATCGGTGTCTTTGAAACTTTTGTCGAGGTGGGGATTCGGATGGGACGGAGTCATTATATTTGAATATGCTCTGATATCAATCCCTAGATAATTTACTAGGGATCTTATTTCTAAATAATGGTCATCTAAGGTTCTTAAAAACCATACTCACCTCACATATTCTATATCAGAATTTCGCTTTTTGTAATTAAAGGGGCTGTCTGGCCAATATGTAAGAAAAAATGGCCGAGTAATATAAAAGAGATGCCTCGCAAATCAACCGCCTGTCCCATATTTATGATTGGCTGAGCCGGCTTTTTTTTTAAACAGGAGACAAAGAATATACTGGTCATACATCATGATGGTTTTCGCCTTCGGGAAAGGATACCTGTGGCTGAAATACAATCTATACATTACTAGCAGAAGAACCCGGCTTCTCCTGGGTATATTTCATTTATTTCATTTAATGTTTCTGTGTGTCTTTGCAGAGAGAAAGTCAATACAGCTGACAGAAGTTGATTTTTACCTTCATTTTTTTTCAATCCCCATTGGCTGTGGAGTGGGAGGGGGCGTGACCTGACCGGGTCGTGGGGTGTGGTTTAGCGGGACTTTGGAGGGAGTTGCTTTTAAGTCCTTCTTTTGAGGGTGGCCTGAATTACAGGTCAATGCCATGGTAATTTATGAGGACACACAGTGGGTAACAGAGGAAGAAAACATCGCTTTGCATGGGTGTATTTAATCTATTTCATTTAGTGTTTCTGGTTGTTGTTGCAGAAAAAAAAGTCAACCTCCCACCCACCCCTGCAGCTGACAGAAGTAGAATTTTAGCTTCATTTTTTTCAATCCCCGTTGGCTGCGGAGTGGGAGGGGACGTGGCCTGACTGAGTCGGGGCGTGGCTTATCGAGACCTGGGCGGGAGTTTTAAGTCCTTCTTTTGAAGGTGGCCTGAATTACAGGTCGATGCCATGGTAATTTATAAGGACACGCCATGGGTAACAGTGGAAGAAATCATCTTTTATTACTAATGAATGGTCTTAGTCTAAAATTAGTCTAAAACATAAGTTATATTTATGGTAACCCCTTTAACAGTGTCATCCACAGCGCTTTGCCCCTTTAAAGGAAATCTGTCACTTGTTTTGAGTGAATTAAACTAAAAGTACTGTTGCGTGCATTAAAGTACCTTGTATCCAGGTGCGGTCTTCTTTCTTTTGTCTGTCTTCTCATTGTCTTTTAATTAGCGTTTTTGTGATATGCAAATGAGCTCTGAAGGAGCCTAGAGGGGCGTTACAATAGATGAACTGAGCCCAGTAACGCCCCCCTCTTGAGCCCAGCCCTCCTTTTAATTCAAATTGAACTCTCCTCTTTAGGGCTGGAGTAACGCCCATATTTGAATAATTCACCACCTCCCCCTCCTCCTCGGCACGGCAGCGTTGGAAACATCAGCTTCAGCTGCCAGCCGCTCTCCGATTAAATCTCGCGCAGGCGCAGTACCGGCCGCTGCCTGCACGATCTTGTTCCAGGTGAGGGCAACAGCTTCAAGAGCTTCACTGCCCCACTAGACAGCGGCCGGTACTGCGCCTGCGCAAGATTTCATCGGAGCGCGGCCGGCAGCTGAAGCTGATGTTTCCAACACTGCCATGCCGAGGAAGAGGGGGGAGGTGGCGAATTATTTAAATATGGGCGTTACTCCAGCCCTAAGACAAAAGAAAGAAGACCACACCTGGATACAAGGTACTTTAATGCACGCAACAGTACTTTTAGTTTAATTCACTCAAAACAAGTGACAGATTTCCTTTAAAGCAGCGAATAGAAATGACTGAACTCCTCAGCTGGCTGCTAATTACCTGGCTAGGTTGTTATGGAAACCTGTGTGCATGTGGAGAAAATGGCAGTTGGAATTTGAAGTGAAATGCTCCCAGACTAATATTGGCTAATGGAGATCATATTTTGGGAATATCTCTGGAATGGTATGTCCTAGAGAGCTGAGACCTGGTCTAAAACCTTCCCGGACACCTGATGTACCTGTGTGCCGAATTTGGTGAGAATCAGTCCAGTAGTTTGGTCACGCATAGAGAACAGACAGACAGAAACTCATTTTTATATTAAAGGGGTTGTCTGAGTTATATAAATGTATTCCCATCTAATATTACCTTTCTAATGTACTTCTTTTATCTATATTATCTTGTTTCTCCGCTGCTGATGCGGGTCACGTGACCCGCGACGTCATCCACCAGGCTCCTGTGTTGACGTTTCGTGTACAGGCTTTATCCCTGCCTGAGGGAGTGGCCCGGCTCTGTACACGAAACGTCAGAGCCTGTGGGCCCGCCCCTCTCTCTGTGATCTGACTGCCGGACAGCTCCTGTGAGGCATCGCGCATGCGCGATCCTTACAAGTGCTGGCGGCTGTGCGAAAAAAGAATGTCTGGTAAGAAAAGCTGAGGCCTGCTAATTGCTATTACCCAACGGGCCAGTGAGGACTCCAGTGTTTATGTCCGTGGGAACTCAGGGCACAATGAAGGGGGTGACTGCGGATCAGCTGCGGGACCTAGACTGCGAGATGTACCTAGGAAACACCTACCATCTGGGGATGAGGTCAGTAAGAAAGGCATGGAGAGAGCAGGAGTTTTTATACTGTGGCTTATGTCTACTATTCCAGTCCCAGTCTGTTTTTTTTTGTTTTTTTTACTGTTTATCTATCAATGAACTACAACTCCCAGCATTTTGTACAGAAGAGGGGGCTCCAGCCTTATATAATACATTTTAGTTTTTCAATCTCCTTCCCTCTGGTCCACCCCCCTCTTTGCAGCGCTCCAGTCCTGCATAGATCAGTAAACCTCTCTCTCTCTGTATATGTGTTTGTGTGTGTGTGTATATATATATATATATATATATATATATATATATATATATATATATATATGTGTGTGTGTGTAAATATAGGTCGTGCAGAGCAAGGGTAGCTTGTGCAAGCAATGCAGAGGGCGGGGAAAGGCAAATTATTCACACCCACGAATATTCATGAGGAAGAGCTCAGGCATTGTTGTTACACGCCCCCACAGCTTGGCTGCAGCATGTAAACAAAGCATGAATAGCAGAACTATGCAAAGGTGTAAGCATGTTTTTTTCAAGAAATCATGCTTATCTAATGTATATGTAAGTCCTGATGAGTTTTATAATTTTTATACTTTTTTTCCATAACTCGGATAACCCCTTTAAGAGATAGTAAGGCCCCTATAGGCATTTTGGACCAGATCAATACCCATCAGAAAAGTGATATCTTTTACATGGTTATCTCCCGTATCTCCATTTTCTAATCACCACCCCCCTTCCTCCCCCACTTCATATCCCAACATACTCCATATTTAACAATGCTCCTTACGCAATCATTGAAGGGGTTCTCCGGGAATTAAGAAAATGAAAATACTTAAATATCACTTTATTATAAATATATTCCCAAATACCTTTCATTAGTTATAATGGCTCGTTTTGTCTGGGGAACTCTATTACCACAAAGATTCAGCTGAAGATCATATTAAACTGTATTCAGGATCATAACCCCTGACAAGCAGAGCAGAGAGGAGGATGAGGCAGTTCTTTTGCTCAGTGATGTGAAGTAACTTGTCCTCCTGTGTGATTAGGACAGGTTCTGTGTGTACTAGTAGACAGTGGCCATTTTATTTCTCCTGATGAATGCTCCCTAGACAAAACGAGCCATTATAACTAATGAAAGGTATTTAAGAATATATTTATAATAAAGTAATATTTACGTATTTTTATTTTCTTAATTCCCAGAGAACCCCTTTAACCCCCTAACTCAGGGATCAGCAACCTTCGGCACTCCAGCTGTGGTGAAACTACTACTCCCAGCATGCACACTTGCTTAGCCGTTTTAAGAACTCCTGTAGAAGTGAATGGAGATGTAGTTTCACCACATCTGGAGTGCCGAAGGTTGCTGACCACTGCCCTAACTGTACCGCCTGAATGGTAGCAGCTAGAAAAATGCAACTGATCTTGTTTGAAAGCAGACATTCCAAGCTTTCAGACAATACCAGAATGATAGCAATATATCAAGGACAGAGAAAGATATCACTGATAGAAATCGGGATGCTGTGAATGCAGCTGAAAATGAAAGTAAAAGCAGGTTTTATTCCTGACTTGATTTCTAACAGTGATTTCTCCTCTGTTGCTTGGACTTTAGCTGTCATTTGGTCTATGAAAGCCTGGACTGTCAGCTTTCAGACAAGATCAGTTGCATGTTTCTAGCTGCTACCATTAAGGAGATATCACCATCTAAAGAAGCCCTCCCCCCCCCCCCAGTTAGCTACTTTTCACACTGCCCGAGCTGGACTCGGGCAAAACGGTTAGGTGGTTAAATGACCCTCGGTGAGCCCACCACTTTCAACATGTAAGGAAGCTTCATCAGTGATTTCCAGCGATAGGGGCGTTCTGACATCTGCTGTTGGGGAAAGAAGGATCAGGCATATTGGAGAGGAGTTAACTACTTTTCACAGTGCCCGAGCTGGACTCGGGCAAAACAGTTTGGTGGTTAATCTCGATAAATGCTCCCCAGGGGGCCCCTTTCACTGCAGGAACCCATCTGCCCAACGTTCCACTTAACTGACCCTCCAGGTACCAAGCAGTGTGTTTGAAGGGTTCCATCATTTCCCCTTTTTCCGTATCGGTCAAGGAAAGCTCTGCAAACTTCCTCCATCTGGAGAAGAAATTGTCAAGTGGCTTTTTCCTTGTGTCTTTCCTTATGTACCCTGTCCATATAAAGTAAACGCTTCATAGTGCCCCATACCTCTTCTATGGCCGGGATGGAGGGCTGCAACCAATGTCTCAATATGCACTTCTCAAGGGCTCATGCACACAAATATGTGCCTGCCATACATTGGGGACCACAAATTGCTATCCCCAGCGCACGGGCCCCGTCCGTGTGGCCAGTGCTGGCGAATGCAGACCCATTCAACTTGAAAGGGTCCACGATCCGTCCGCACCACAAAAAAATAGAGCATGTTCTATGTTTTTGTGGTGCTGAGGCACTGACCGAAATGACACAGAAACACTCTGTAGTGGCATTCTGGGAAGGCAGGGAGTGAAAAACGGAAATGCAAAGGTCCTCTAAGGGTAAATGCACATGTCCAGGATTTATGTGTGGACAATCCACACTGAAATCCACTGGGGGTTCACAGGGAAATCTGTACGGTCAATCCGCATCAATTGATGCAGATTTTACAGCCCCCATTGAAGTGGAGAAAATCCGGACAGGAAAAATAAAATAAGTTTTCTACATGCAAATTTGCGTGGTAAATCCGCACACAATCCTGATCATGTGCATTTTCCCTAAGGGTTAAAGGGAAAGGCGTTGACTTAATTGCCACAGTATGCATGTATCTAGTGGCCCTGGAGGAGGGTCCTGGACTTCTCTCCCCACAAGTCCAATAGTCATTTACCATACCTGCCAACTTTTGAAAATTGCAATGAGGGACAATGTGTGCTGCGCGCATCACGGTAGTTGTTTTCGTACTAGGCCACCCCTTTAACTCCACCCAAATCATAATTACTGGAGCCCCTGCGGCAATTTTTTTCTTGCGCTTCAATGTCCATATAAATATTAGCACATAAATCATCAGATTATAAATATTTTAAGGTCCAATCTGCACCAGATAATGAAGTTCTTGTCTAATATACAGGTAGAAACCAAACAGATAGTTTAGTAAGGAGCAATTTAGTAAATGTATTAAGGCTCATTTATACATTAGTTCTCCAGGTCAAAAAGAGGAACACTTGGGAGCTATGATTTACTATACTTTGTAGATCGGTAGTGCTATGAGTGGGTGTTTGGGACCCACTATCCCAGCTGCATAATGGTCCGCCGGTAACTTAGTGCCCTTATGGCTGTCTCTTTCTAGGTTCTCCTATAGGACACACCTGTCTGTACTGTTCAGACTAATAATTACAATACTGCCGCCCTCAATCACTAGTTTACACGGTCCGGTGTTTACTTCCGCTCAGCGTCACCCTCTATTCCGTCCCCCATGCCTTACGGCGCGTCCACTTCCGGCGTAGCGTCAGCCGCGCGCCCAGCCCGCAGGAGGGGGAAGCTATTAAAGCTCGGACACTTCCGGGTCTGTCAGTGGCTGTGGCTGGTGACGGATATGGCGGAGAACAGTTGCGAGTTGAACGGGTCCGGAGGCTCGGTGTGTCGGAGGTGTGCGGCGGCGGTGACGGCTCCCGGTGAGAGGGGCAGCACACCGGGCGGAGTGTCCAAGTGGGTCCGGCTAAACGTCGGCGGAACGTGTTTTCTGACCACACGGCAAACTCTCTGCAGGGACCCGAAGTCCTTTCTGTACCGGTTATGTCAGGCGGACCCCGACCTAGACTCAGACAAGGTAGGACCTTTGGGCATGAAGAAGCGGCTGGGGGGACTACAAGTATCAGCATGTCAGAGCTGCTCCTATCATTGCTCGGTGCTGGGTGTGATGAACAGATCCACTAAGGGGGTGCGGGTTATAGGGCTGTACATCATTGGGTTACTGTAGCTTCGGGTCCCATGACTGCTTTTTATTAATGTGAAGTGTGACTTTAGGCTTAATCTGAGTCACTGGACTTAACCCCCCCCACCCATCAAAAATGTCAGACAGCTGACTACCTTTTGCTCCGGTGTTACTTGCTGTGGGGGGTGCTGCCCTTAGGATCAGTCACTTTGTCGATATGCTTATATTCCTGCCTGTTTATTTCTGAGAACTTCTTGTTTTTTCTAGTAGCCTTGGGCAGACTCATGGGTGGCAGCAGCTTTGGGGCTCAACAACTAAGGGGCACCATCTCCACTCAGACAGGCGGCACAGAGCGTGGTGCCTATGGTTGATGGCAGATTAAGTGTGCCTCGTTGTAAGGGTTACCCCTGCGCTGTGCCTTGTCTGTGAAGAGCATTTATTCCTGTGGGTGACGTCACTGTATATTTTTATTCCTGTGCTACTTTGTTTGGTGTGTACTCTCCCTGTGACATGACTGTGTGCGGTGCCTTATTATCCTCATGTCCCTGTATTGACACCACTGTCTTCATTGTCCTTTTGCTGTAATTTCAATGTCTGCGCTGTCCCTGTGCTTTCCGGTGCCACCGGGTGTGCATTTACTAGACTAAAATTAAAGCTTTAGTGTTTTGAACCTGCTCCTGAAAGCAGTCATGATGGGCTGGGGCCCCTATTGCAAGTTTATGTAGGGCCCCATGTTTACTTTTTACACCCCTACAGAAGATTTGGAAAGGTCCTCTACTCCACTAAAGACCTGAGAATCTAGTAGTAGATGCTTGTCTTACCCACAGAGGTCCACAATCTGAGCTGAGCAGCTTTTAGTTGGGATCTTCATGTATGACACAGGAGGAGTCTAAAATAAATGTTTCCACCACGTCTGAGCTCCTCCGGTGACAGGTGGAGGTGGGAGCAGAGCTGGACGGGTGCCGGCATGTGTAGGACATCAGCACAACCTCCATGTATTGTTTGGGAACTTCAGGGTTATGGTTCAGGACAGTAACTCTTTATTCCGTAGCATTACTGCACCAGCCTGATGCCCACCTGCAGCCCTGAAGCCCCGTTAAAGGGTTTGTCTCACCTCAGTAAGTGGCATTTATCATGTAGAGAAAGTTAATACAAGGCACTTACTAATGTATTGTGATTATCCATATTGCCTCCTTTGCTGGCTGGATTAATTTTTCCATCACATTATACACAGCTCGTTTCCATGGTTACGACCACCCTGCTATCCATCAGTGGTGGTCATGCTTGGACACTATAGGAAAAAGCGCCAGCCTCTCTGGTGGCCGGGACCATGGGAGCGCACATAGGCTGGTGCTTTTTCCTATAGTGTGCAAGCACGTCCACCACTGATGGATTGCAGGGTGGTCGTAACCATGGAAACGAGCGGTGTATAATGTGATGGAAAAATTAATCCAGCCAGCAAAGGAAGCGAGTCTGAAAAAAAAAAGGATGGCGTTCCGTATGTCATCAGTGTTTCCGTTTGTTTTTTTTTTTTTTTTTTTTTTTGCGGATCCATTGTAACAATGCCTGTCCTTGTCAGCAAAACGTACAAGAATAGGACATGTTCTATCTTTTTTGTGGAACGTAAATACGGGCATACGGAAACGGAATGCACACGGAGTACCTTCGTTTTTTTCTTTTTTTTTTTTTTCGCGGACTCATTGAAATGAATGGTTCTGCGGACCCGCAAATATACGGGGGCTGCCCGGCGTGTAAGTACGGACAAGTATAGGACATGCTTCAAATGAGCCGCGGCACGGAGAGGTGAATGGGGCCGCATCTATTCTGCCATTTTGCGGATAGATACGGCCCCATTGAATACGGTCGTGTGAATGGGGCCTTAAGCTGAGAAGGGGAAGAAGTGTTAAGTTAAATCATCAGTATCTGAACGGTAAGGAGCTAACAGGACCCCAGGATTATCTGTTTGAGAAGGCACCGGCGCCCCTGTGAGTGCCGCTGCCCTTTTCGCATCTTGCCAAGCACAGCGCCGTACATTGAATAGTGGCTGCATTTGGTATTGCACTCGCCCCCATTCACTTGATCTGTGCCTAGGTCATGTGACCAATGAACCTGTCATCGCTGGAGAGAAGGCCTCAGCACTACCACGGGCACCGCTGCTTTCTCAAAAAGCTGATCATGGGGGTCTGAGCCCCGTTGATATACGGATGACCAATCCAGAGGATGGGTCGTCAGTATTAAAATCTCGGAAAACCCCTTTGAGCGCGGTGGTTCTTCCCACTGTACAGAGTATCTGATCTTTGTTGTAAATGTTTCAGATTGTAGCTTTCTGCTCAGTGTATTGTGTTGGGATTTTCTGTGTATTTAGCACCAGTCTGGTGACTACAAGCCCCGTATACTAAGCTTGGGTAGGAAGAACCCTCTGCGTTCCCCTCATGTAACAAAGCCTTTTACAATCAGCGGCCTTGACGCGGTAACACTGCCGATAACCTCCTTGGTACTGAAGGGAACAAACAAAACTAGTGAAATAATACACGGTCTATTCTGTCATAAAGAAGTATAAGGCCTTATTCACACATCAGCGGTCTGTGTTCTCCTCAGTCTCTGACTCTCTGGCCTGACGAAGGCTTGCACTGCCTTGGTCCATTTTCTAGACCAAAGACGACCATTCATGTCCGTGGGGCCATGAAAGCCACGGACGGACGCACACAGATGCTTTGTGTTCAGTCAGGTTTTTTTTGTACAGACCTCTCTGGTAACCCTGCACAACAGGAAACAGTTCAGTGCAAATAGGCCAACCTCCATGACAAACAAACTATGCAGTGTGGACATGGTCACGGATGAAAGACTGGCACCGACATGTCAGTAAGGGTACGGCCACACTCCAACACTTGTCGCGCGGCAAATGGGTCTGTTACAGCTTTGTCGTGCATCACTTTGTGTAATGGTAGGCAATGGTGTCGCACTGTGACGTGGACAGGGATAAAGGGCATCTCCAGTCCATATGTAAAATGTTGGGATCTAAATAGTTAAATTAAAGGGGTTATCCAGTTTCTGAAACTGCCCCTCACCCGGCTCCTGGTCCCCGCACGGCTGCTGCTTCTCCTTGTACACGGATGAAAACACTGGATGGTACAGGGAGAAGCGGCGGCGTGGAGTAAGTATATTACCTGTGAGGGGCCCGGACAGAAATTGGATAACCCTTTTAGTTCATTTACCCCAGATATCTGCTGTACTGGAAGGAATCTGGTGCTGCCCCCTGCAGGTAAGGCTGCATTCACACAACCATATTTCTACAGACCCATTCATTTCAATGGAGCTGCAAAAGATCTGCTGTTCCATTCTTTGGCCCTGCAGAAAATAGTGTCCTATTGTCTGCACAGGCAAAATGTGGGACGCACACAGGGTCTGTTCCTACTCTTCTGTTCTTCATGTTCCCATTTCATTATGGGCTTTTACTCTAGAAAAAAACAAACAAAAAAAAACCCTATTCAGGCCAAGTATATGGCTGCGAAACTGGGGACGTTCTCAGAAATAATGCATCTGCCAAAACTAGTTAGACCCAGGGCTGTGGAGTCGGTAAGCCAAAGTCCCGACTCCGACTCCTCAATTTCCCCTCACCCCGACTCCTACTCCCTCATACATGCAGCATGTTTAAGTGATAACTTTAAACAAATTTGCATAAAATCAATAGTACAGATAAGTCATGACAAAAACAGTTTGTAATCTATCAGGCTTCTCTGGGTACAGCTCACTTAGGGCCTAATCAGAGGCGTAGCTAGAGGTTCAGCACGGGGGGGGGGCGAAACATACTTGAGTGGGCCCCCCACTTATTGGCTTCCCAAACGCACGTTTCCAACTTCACAGGCACAGACTACTAGTTGTGGTTATAATACTGTATTAGCAAGATGACTGTATAAACTGCTAGATCATCTATGCTGTTAAGTACAGTACAATAGACTTTCTACATACCCTACTCTAAATACTCTACCACATAATTCAGTAAAATATAGGATTAATAGGAGTAAAAAAGGGGACTCCTATGTTAAAGGAAATCTGTCCCCAGCTTTTACATCACTAAACTAACAGTCCCTTGCCCCCATCAGACCTCAGATCGGCTTAATGTGCCCCCATCAGACCTCAGATCGGCTTAATGTGCCCCCATCAGACCTCAGATCGGCTTAATGTGCCCCCATCAGACCTCAGATCGGCTTAATGTGCCCCCATCAGACCTCAGATCGGCTTAATGTGCCCCCATCAGACCTCAGATCGGCTTAATGTGCCCCCATCAGACCTCAGATCGGCTTAATGTGCCCCCATCAGACCTCAGATCGGCTTAATGTGCCCCCATCAGACCTCAGATCGGCTTAATGTGCCCCCATCAGACCTCAGATCGGCTTAATGTGCCCCCATCAGACCTCAGATCGGCTTAATGTGCCCCCATCAGACCTCAGATCGGCTTAATGTGCCCCCATCAGACCTCAGATCGGCTTAATGTGCCCCCATCAGACCTCAGATCAGCAGAATGTGCCCCCATCAGACCTCAGATCGGCTTAATGTGCCCCCATCAGACTCCATAATGGAAGCGCTCACTTGTGTTCGCCTGATTGTACTAAGGCCATCCCTGCTGGGCCCCCCAGTGGTATTGGGGCCGGAGCATCGCCTCCCCTGCCCCCCCTCCCCCCCAGTAGCTACGCCTCTGGGCCTGATGTATGAAAACTGTCTAGGTCTAAGACTTTTTTGTTGCCCATAGCAACCAATCAGAGCTCCCCTTTCATTTCTCCAGATCACTATATGAGATGAAAGGGGAGCTCTGATTGGTTGCTATGGGCAACAAAGAAACTTCTACACCTAGACAGTTTTCATACATAAGGGCCCTAGGTGTTTTACATCAGCAGCAGATAGAAGCCATGAGAGCAGCTAACCTCTCCAAACATGAGCTCAGAGGAAACATAAAGCATACAGAGAGAACATGCACTGGACATAAAGGGCAGCACACAGTCATCTCAACTAAAAGCCGAAATCCTTAGATCAGGAATAGAACAGACATTTATAGGACATTGCATCATTTTCACAAATTCTTATAAAAATATATTCAGCACTGAACTAAATGTACTAATTCATTATATGTTTTAGGAGTCGGTCATTTTATTCCGACTCCACCAAAATGGTGACCGACTCCGACTCCATGACTCAGACTCCGACTCCACAGCCCTGGTTAGACCGGGGTCCATACAGCGAGTGTAACAATCTCTGCTGCTTTGTGTAGACCTGACTACGTGATTCCTGTAGTAGTGCATGCAGATACAGTACCAGCCAAAAATTCTTACCCTCAGCCTGACCCCCCCCCCCGTGTGTGTATCTTACCAATGCGCAAGTGCTTGGCACCTTAAAGGGGTATTCTGGTTAGATTAAGGTAGCTCCTATCCACAGTATAGGGGATAACTATTAGGTGGGGGTCCTAGTGCTGGGACCCCCACTGATCACAAGAATGGGGGACCCATACCCCCCTACAGCCCCCCTGAAACGAACAGAGCAGCTGGTCGCACACACTCGTGGCCACTCCATTAATTTCTATGGGAAGTAGCAGAGTACAGCGCTCCACTATCTTCAGAACCCCTATAACAGGGATCTGCAGCCTCCGGCACTCCAGCTGTTGTGAAACTACAACTCCCAGCATGCATACCTACTCTGCCATTCTCTGAACTCCCATAGAAATGAATGGAGCATGCTGGGAATTGTAGTTTCACAACAGTCGCAGTGCCGAAGGTTGCTGATCCCTGTCCTATAGAAGTGAATGGAGGGGCTGCGCGCATGTCCGACCGCCTGCTCCGTTTATTTCTGGGGGGTACAGGCCCCCCGTTCTTGCGATTGGCACCGATCTGTCCTGTGGATAGGGGATAACTTGTGCACGCCTCCGTTTTATTGATCCCTATTAGGCCCCATTCACACGTCCATATTTGTGCACATCCTGTCAGTATTTTTCAGATCTGTTCCGCAAAACATTCCGTTTTTCCAGGACATTTCCAGGATGAATAACATCTGTACCTTTTTTTTTTTTTTTTTTTTTCTCTCCCCTCCTGGAACGGAATCCGCAAATATGGATGACGTGTGGATGCCTTTCCGCATGTCTTCCGCATTTTTGTGGATCCATAGACTTTCATTGTGCTACGGACCGCAATTCGGGAGAAAAGTAGGACAGGAGGATTTCTTTATGCGGACAGTCGGAACGGACACACGGATGCGGACACCACACGGTGTACTGTCCGCATTTTTTCGGGACCCATTGAAATGAATGGATCCGCATCCTAGCCTCATAATTGTCCGCAATTGCGGAAACAGATGCGGACACGTTATACGGACGTGTGAATGGGGCCTCATAGAAATGTCCTATCCTGAAAAACGGGCAGGACCTACGGATGCGGGTTGTGTACTGTCTGTTTTTGTGCCCTCATTGTAATAAATGGATTTGCATCCGATCCGATGCAGACCAAAAATACCGTAAAGACCCAAGACTTTAGCTTACAGAGGAACGCTGCAGCCACAGTAGGTGGAGGTCCTTACTGAATCCTTACTAAATGATCCGTTATAAGGAATTTATATGATTGAAGCAATGAATATAGGATCGGTCATCAGTATCTGATCGGTGGGGGTCCTACACCGAGACCACTGCCGATCAACCTCTTGACAAGGCAGCAGCGCCTGCGGCAGGAAAGTGAGCTGGACACTACTTGGGGACGTTACCCTTATCTGGTTCCATCAGCAGATGGGATTTTTATTTCCCTCCGATACATGTTACTTGCAGTTTGTTTAACCAGAAAGTTTAGAAGAATAAATTGTAAGCGGAGGAGCAGGTTGTGGGATCCACGGAGAGCGGAGAAGGAACGATGAGACGCAGCCATGGGGGCTTGTCTGGGAACAGGACGCACTTAGAAGATGCATCCAGCAGTGGAAGAGGCTAATGGCTTGTGGGACCGAGTGCACATACATAATTTATCCCCGTCAGTACTTCTCCTGCGCATAATGCTGCCGGTACTGCATATGTGTGTAGGACAGGACTATGACTGTCTGTTGGTAGTATATGGCGGCACAGACATGGTCACTGATCTGCTACCATAGAACAGCATAATGGGGTGCTACAGAGAGAAACTTGGTTATGGGTCAGCAAATAAAGCTAATCACCTGCTCCAGACCCTCTGTTCTATGGGTGAGGGTCCAGCTCCTTCCGCTCCCTGGAGTGAAAACCTTCAGACAGGGTCACATGATCCGCTGTGGCCAATCACTGGTCACCTCTGAAAGTTTTCCTGACAGGGACTGGAACAGTGATGGGGAGCAGCGTATGATGCCTGGTAGGGAAGTGTCTTTCAAAGACAGGGCTGTCGGTCTGCGTCCGGATTCTTCAGGTGGGCAACCACTGGCGAGAGCTCGGAGACCCCTGGACCTTCACCATGAAGCAGTGAGGTCTTTTACATGCTGGATGGAAACGTCTGCCTGCGTCGGGGAAATACTCGTTTAGATATGCAAAGCAGACTCTCTCGTCTTTGCATATTTCCGACATGGGGATCTATTTGGAGACGCTCGGCTTTGATTGAACATTGAGTAGATTTGGGACTCGTCCTTTTGTGCAAAGGCAAATTGATTTGAGCGATTTGCCTTTGAAAGGGTTCTGGCTCCAAGCCTAAAAAGTATCTTGTGTGACGATCGGGCGCGGTTTCTATATCCAGCCGTGCGAGACTTTATCTCTGTAATGTGACTGCTGATATGGCTGTCTCACATCGTTTCCGTATCTGTTAGACCCCATATATCACATGCCTTCAGTAGTTTGGCCCCTGTACTGTTCTGTATATACCAACCTGTAGGCATAGGAGCGATCTTCTGTGGGGTCTGCGGTAGTGTAACCTAGTGGGTGCGGTGCTCTTCCATTGGGGGCCAAAATGGCATCCTTGCATAACAATGCAGTAAAATAGTGTTTGCTGTACGCCACGTAGTGTGGACCTCACGGCTCACCGTACAGACTAGGTAAGGCATATATATATATATATATGGATCTATATAGATCTATTCGCCCGACTAAGGCCTAAATAGCGTCATGGCAGCCTCCTGGCCGGAGTATGTCAGAAGAGTATAGAAAAGTGCTGCAGACTGAACGGTCCTGTACAGGGACCTATTCACCATATGCCATGGTATGGCTGTACTGTGCCATAGGGCATAGGTAGATATCAGGAAATTGCAATGTATACCTCCAACCAAAGGGTTGACCGCACTGTGCCTGACTTTTAGTTAAAGGCATATTCCCTTCTGGACTTGTCCATAGGCTATGCCATAAATGTCCAGCAGGTGATGTTCTCCTCTCCGGGACAGCTCCTGTGTCAAGAACGTGGCCTTGAAAGGAGGGCATGCTGCACATTCGTGGCCTTTCACCACTATGGGATTTCTGAATCTAGTTGAGTGAGTGCGCTCTGCCATAGGGGTGAATGGAGGGGTGGCCGTGCATGTGTGTGCGTGGCTTGCTTTCCATTCGTTCTGGAGGTGGGACCTGCACCTATGGGACATTTCTGGCATAGCATATTGTTATACCATAATGGTCCTCGATAGGAGTACCCCTTTAAAGAGCTTGTCCAGCTGGTAAAATATATATATATATATATATATATATATATATATATATATATATATATATATATATATATATATTTATTTTATTTATTTATTTTTTTTTTAAGTTAAAATAGTATAAGAACAATGTGGTGGTCGCCGACCACCCCATACTGACAGTTTCCACTCTGCTGGTACCTGTGACCACACAGGAAATGACTGCCCAGCCAATCATTGGCTAAGGCATGTTTCTGCTGTGGTCATTGGTGGCGTCCGCCACCCTGTACCGCCACAAGTCAGCTGTTTTGAGCAACCGCTGGAAACTATACGCTGGACTGCATCTGTCCGCTGTGACGTCTCTGGCGCCAGCGTAGCGCAGCTCATCTTCCATTTGCTTGAATGGGTGCGGAGCTGCAGTACAAGGACACAGCCGTCTGCCTCCTGCTTCATCCAGTGCCCGAAACAGCCAATCGGTGAGGATGCTGGGTGTCGGATTCACACCGATCTGAAATTGATGACCCATCCAGAAAATCCCTTTAATTAATCCTTAAAGGGGTATTCCCATCTCACAAATGTGGTTTGTATAGTTAGATATAGCCATACCAATATTATTACTAATAGAATGTATTTATATAAAATGTACCGTTTAGAAGATTTTCCTATTTGTATATCCATTGTCCCACACACATCAGTCAGGCCGTTGCCCCTAGTTACGACCACCGCAGCCATGTAGTATTGGTGGTCAGCTTGCTCTTGTTCAGACCCGCTCTGAGGTAACTGCTGTATTGTGAACGCACATTGCATGAACATGCGGAGACACATCTTAGGGTTCTTTTACATCTGCGTTTTGGACGCTACACAATAGTCAGGATCCGTCCAAAACGCAGACTTTATAAACGGATCCTGCTCCATAGAGATGAATTGATCTTAGAACAGGATCCATTTCTCTGCGTTTTGGAAGCGCAGACAAAAATGCTACAACCCTGAGATGTGTCTCCGCATGTTCATGTAATGTGTGTTCACAATACAGCAGTTACCTCAGAGCAGGTTTGAACAAGAGCAAGCCGGCCACCACTACTACATGGCCATGGTAACCGTAACTAGGGGCAACGGCCTGACTGATGTGTGTGGGACAATGGATGTACAAATAGGAAAATCTTCTAAACGGTACATTTTATATAAATACATTCTAGTAGTAATAATATTGGTATGGCTATATCTAACTATACAACTACATTTGTGAGATGGGAATACCCCTTTAAGGGCTGTTATGGGCAGAGGACTTGTACTCGGTGGATCCGCGTGGCGCAGCTGGTGGACGCTGCACGATACAGGTGTTTGTCAGGCTGTGTAGCATTATGATTATTCTCTGTAAGTGTCTGCAGGGTACTCGGGGGAGACGCCACGTCTGGGGAATACGCCACTTATTTAGATGCCCTCAGCAAGATGTTAGCAGGCGCTGAATTAAAATAATTACATGAAAGCATCTGTTCTCCTGGACTAATTCCCTGGCTCCTAATGTGTTAGGTATCTACCTTATGTAAATTCTTAAAAAATAGAAAATGTGGGCCATGTGCATATGAAGAACACATGACGGGTGCGCGGTGAGATGGGACGAGATATCCCGCCGTCCATTATATGTGGTTTCCGATTAATCCCAGACCCGTCTCAGATCCTCTTGATAATGTGGCACGAGGTTGGCCATGTGTATAGGGTCCACTTACAGTGACATCTACAAAGCCTATTGTGACCAAAAATTGCAAGTTTCTGGCCAACCAGATGTCATTTTTACCTGACTTACTACGTCAAACCTTTTCGCCTGTTGGGTGGGAATGGTGCACTCGGGCCTCATTCGGCTGGATGTGTAGTACAGCCGTGGTACCTCTGTGCTTCACACCACGAATGTGAGTAATTTTAATAGTGCTCCAATATGCCCATATTAAGCTACTTTCACACTAGCGGTTTTGCTGGATCCGGCAGGGTTCAGCAAAAACGCTTCTGTTACTGATAATACAAACGTCTGCATCCATTATGAACGGATCCGGTTGTATTATCTGTAACATAGCCAAGACCGATCCGTCCTGAACACCACTGAAAGTCAATAGGGGACGGATCCGTTTTCTATTGTCAGATTGCGTCAGAGAAAACGGATCCGTCCCATTGACTTGCATTGTTGGTCATGACAGATCCGTCTTGTTCCGCATCAAAGGACAGAAAGAAAACGTAGCATGCTGCTCTTTGGTATGAGAACAGAAAGGAATACATTTTGGAGCTCTGTTCTGTTCAGTTATGTTTTGTCCCCATTGACAATGAATGGGGACAAAACGGATGCATTTTCTTTCCGGTATTGAGACCCTATGACTGATCTCAATACCGGAAAACGTAAACGCTGGTGTGACAGTAGCCTTAATACGTCTAGGTGTACTCTGGCCTCGTTCAGACTGGTGGTCAGGGGGCTGTATACAATCAGTCTCTGGACAGGGCCACACGTAGACATGAGCTGTATAGGAAGGGCCAGCATCGCCTCCAGGTTCTGGACCACGGACTGTGAGCCGTCAGACTCCGCGTCACCATCTTGCAAATTACGTTTCCATTCAATTTTTACAGAACTTCCTTGTATTGAATATTCAAAGGACTTGGAAACTCGCCGATTTGCATGTCTCTATATACTTTTCTATTATGTAAATTTTCGCTTTCGTACTTGGGTAACCTACTGTGACTAGCCAGGTCCCTGACTTTGTATAAGGCTGGGTCTCGACGTTTTACACAGGCTAACGTCTTGTATCTGCTCTTTCCTTCCAGGATGAAACGGGCGCCTATTTAATAGACCGGGACCCCACGTACTTTGGCCCAGTATTGAATTATCTGCGGCACGGGAAGCTGGTCATCAATAAAGACCTAGCAGAAGAAGGTGAGTGCCCGCTCTTGGCTGTGACCGTATACAGATGGCGCACATCGGGCCTACAGACGGCTATTACATTGAAGGGGTGTTCCCTTAGAGGCTTATGGCATGTCCACCAGATGTCCCAGAAGTGGGACCCTGAATCTGTCTCCAGAACAGTCGGGGGCTCTTGTGAGAGGTGCCTGTGCAGCTCTCTATTCACTTACATGGGAGTCCCAAATGTCTAAGACGGGACCACCCTTATACCAAAGTGATGGCCTGGAGAGGGGCTGTGCAGAGAATGTGATTGACTCTGAGCTCCAGGAGTGAGTCATTTACGTTACTTGCACCGAAATATCAGGAGATTGTTTTCTCCATGTCTTATTGGAAGTGATCACATTTCAGAAAAGGGAGACAGAACCCCTTTAAGACATCTTAAAGGGGTTGTGCAAGTCCTTTGCCCCCTTCTGTAAAGGGAAGATTACTTACCTGCTTCTCAGCGCTGGCTCCCCGCTCCTTCTCCAGGCTTGGGCTGCTCCTTGATATCAGCATCTGGTTTGACATCGCCGGCAACCAGTCACTGGCTGCAGCGGAGACCGGACCCTCTTACCTCCTCACAAATTGTGACGACGTAAGAGGAGCCGGTCTCCACCGCGGACAGTGATTGGCTGCGGCAGTGTCAAACCGAGCATTGACATTGAGGGAGCCCAACAGAGCAGCCCAGGCCTGGAGAAGGAGCGGGGAGCCACAAACAGATCTTTACATAAAAATACTTAGTGGTACTCTCCTCTTAGAGGCAGGATATGGCACCTGGGACCTACACCCATCTCTAGAATGGGGGAGGGGCCAATGTCTCTATCCTTATACCGCCACATCCAGACTGCGAGAGGTGGCGGGGTTTACGGAGACTTGTGAGCGCGGTGTATCCTGTGGATATGTCCTAAGCATCCCCTTTAATCACAGATATATATCATTCAGTGCAGATCGCCTTGGTAGGGTCAGGACTTCCAGCACTTGTTCCTGAAGCAGCCGAACCTGTTTTGTGCTGAAGGCTTTTTCCAAGGCGTGACAGTTTCATGTGACATGACAGCGGAGCTGTATTGCCGACCAGTCACTTCCTGCTATAATCTCCCAACATGAGATCACACGGTGACGACTGTCAGGATGTCACACCCGCCATTACCAAACACCATTATGCTTTAGGCCGGTTTCACACCCGCAGCTGCCTCTATGGCAGGCTACAACCTGCCGGCGTTCTCCGGATCTGGCATTGCCGGATACTGCTGCCTGCCTGACCCAATTTACTATAATTGGGTACGGCAGAGATATCTACCCGGCAAATATGGTGTAAATTGGCCGGGCAAAAATGCAGCATTTTGTTTGGCGTTCTCTGCCGGTACAGATGGCCTCAGGTGTGAAACTAGCCTTAGTGTTTCAGATGTTCTAGTGTTTCTGCCTTGGCGCCATTATTTGAATATACCGCTGCCGTGTCACCATGTAGGGCTCATGCGCACGTCCATGATCGGGCCCGGGAAACGCAGTAAGCGCCCCCCGAACTTACCGTATCAGTGTTTTAAGATGGGGTCAGTTGTATCTGAGAACAGTACAAGAGATCCGCGATCAGACACATGATACAATCCGTTCAGAGGTGCCGCGGTTGGCCCAGGAAAAGTCAGCAGACGCATGACCCGTGTTTCCCAGCCCTATCCGTCGTGTGCATGAGCCCTTACCTGTGGATTTTTCATTGTTGCACCCACCAGGAGCCTGTCCTTCGGCGCAGGGTGCTTACAGTGCAGCATCTCCTGATACGGATTCAAAGATTTTCCTCGATAGATGTGTTTTTTTTGCTTTTCTTTCTCTCGCAGGTGTCCTGGAAGAAGCGGAGTTCTACAACATCACATCATTAATTAAACTGGTAAAGGACAGAATAAGGGAACGGGACAGTAAAACCTCACAGGTAAGACATGCTAGGATGTCTGCCAGTATAGGAGTCACCGGAGAGGCCGCGTCTCATTTTGAGATTTACAGAATGTCACTAGGAAATGCCATCCATGTCAGATAGGTGCAGGACCTGCTCCTGTTTCCAGAACAGGTTCCCCCCTAAGTGAATGGAGAGCACAGCATGCATGCTCGGATGCCACTCCATTCACTACTATGGGACTTTGGAAAATAGTGGAGGGAGCGTGCTTGGCTGTTCTGGGAAATCCATTCACCAATATGAGGCTTCCGAAAATAGCTGAGCCAGTGCACGTTGGCAGCTTGCCCTCCCGTCACTTTGGAGTCCAGGAACCTATCAGACATTTCCAGCATTTTTTTTAGCGATTTTCATAAATATTCATATAAAAAAGAAAACTTTTCTAGATTAATAATCAATAGATTTTGGGACCTTTACAACCCCGATGAACTTCGGAAGGCAGGTCCTATTGTAGGCCACGACTGAGGGGTATTCCTGCCAGAAGCAATGATCTCCTGTCCACATGATGGGTGATAAATGCTGGGACCCTCCACTGAACACCAGATTGTGGTGGATTCCCAGTCCTCTGCCCTTCCCCCATCTGCAAGACCACAGTTGGGAGGAGTTTGACTGTAGAGGTGGTCGAGCATGTGCCCTGCTTCTCCATGCAAAGTCTACTGCACAGAGCGGGTGGCTTTGAATGGAGCGATAAGGCCAAACTGTGCTCCATTTTGGAGGGGTTCCAGCAGTCTATCACTTCTCACCTTTCCAGTGATTAACTGACAATCGTTTGACTGTAATACCCCTTATAAAGAGGTTAAGATATAGATATGGCACCCCTTTTTGTCCAGTGGCAGGTTCTGTTATTGCAACTGTTCAAGAGTGGTGCTGTTTGAAAGCAGCCATATTTTTCTTTAACCCCCTAACTGTTTTGCCAGAGTGGAGCTCCAGCAGTGGGGAAAAGTAGCTAACTGGAGGGGGGGAGGGCTGCTTTACATGCTGCTAGAAACATGCAACTGATCTGGTTTGAAAGCGGGCAATCTAAGCTTTCAGGCAATACCAAAATAACAGCAATATGTTCAGGACAGAGAAAGATATCACTGTTAGAAATCGGGATGCTGTGAATGCAGCTGAGAGTGAAAGTAAAAACAGGTTTTACTTGCGATTATTCCTGACCTGATTTCTAACAGTGATTTCTCCTCTATTGCTTGGACTTTAGCTGTCATAGACTATCAGCTTTCATACAAGACCAGTTGCATGTTTCTAGCTGGTACCATTGCAGAGATATCACCATCTAAAGCAGCCCTCCCCCCTCCAGTTATATACTTTTCACACTGCCGAGCTGGACTCAGGCAGAACAGTTAGGTGGTTAATAACTACTATGATTTATATGATGAGGTGTTTGTATGACTTCCTCTGTAGTGTCTTCCCCCAGGGGAACGGTGACTGATGCATTGTCTGTACAGGGCTGCAGAGTATTTCAGCATTGTGGCGTCTGTATCAGTTGTATCAGTCTCTGCATTGTACATTTAAAGCGACAGCAGATTCTTTACCCTTGACTAATTACTCCAGGACTTAGGATCAGCCGGCGATAAGCAGGTTCTATCCAGGCGGTTATTCTTAGCTGCCGCAGTGACTTTTGTATTTAAGTGTAAGGTCGGGTGGGGATATGGGTCAGTCCTGAGCGAGAGCGTTGGGATACTGTCAGTGACACCTGCGAGGCCGGCGTGTCAACAGATAGGCTTACACGTGATATCTGCAGACATGCAGGGGCGAGAATGGTTTGAAAAAGGCCTCCATTACTCCTTCCATAACCCTTAGGACACGCTGCACTCTTATTTATTAGACAGGGGATGAGCAGTCATTCCGTTCATTGTTACATGGGGTCCCCACGTATTTCTAAAGTAGTCGTCTGCCATACGATGCATCAGAGCACTTATTCCATTAGGGCTCTATTCACATTTAATTTAAAGAAGAACTCCCGCAAAAAGTATTACTCCATGTCCTGCTAGAAATGTACATGATATAATCTGTAGTGAATGTCCTTTTCTTACCAGTGTCTGTATTTTTGAGTTATATCATCCTGAAGTTTCTCATCTGTCATGTGACTAGGAATTAGACCCACCAACTCAGAGACTTGTGTGGACAGGAAGTCTAGTTCTCTATGTATTCCTATGGGAGCCTCACTTTCAGTCTCATAGGAATGAATAGAGCAGTGGCTGGCTTCCTGTCCTGGGTCAGTTGGAGGTCAGGGAGTTGGTCACATGACCCAGCTACAATAAGAAGAGAGGGGATAACTCAGAATTACAGTCTCTGATGAGAAGACTGCTTTCACTACAGATTATATCATGCACCTTTCTGACAGGTCAGAGAATAAAAATTTGCCGGAGTTCTTCTTTAAGCCCTACATTTGCTGTATTTTCTGGGAAAGTTCCTGACGTGGGCCAGACGTGAGGACTACGCAGGAACCTGTCAGAGTAGGAGAACAAGGGGCTGGCAGAGGAAACAGGAGGAGCAAGGGGGCACAGAGAGGCTTGGTCCTGCCCTCAGTGCACTTAACCGCTCATTTGTATTTTATCCAGAATGACATAACAGATCCTTAAGTGAAGGGTATCACAGTCCGCTAGCTGTAGGCAGTCTTTGCATGCTGAGAGTTGTAGTTTTGCAACAGCTGGACAGCCACAGGTTGCCCATCACTGCCCTACACCCTTATGAGCTCAGCACCCCCCTCCTCTTCAATTGACAGGGTTAGACAGTCAGTCACGGGGAGTGCCCAGCTTCTGTTAACAGTGCTCCGAGGGCTCAGGACAGCTCCTTGGTTCTGGAACAGCTCATTTGCATATTACTAAACATACACGGATCTTCTGCCTACAGACATATAACAAAGGTATTGGTTTAATCGGTGTGATCAACCCTACCAAACAGCTTGCCTGGTTTAATTGGGTTATTCATGCTGACAGATGCTCTTTAAAGGGGACCAGTCAGCTCTCCTGGCATGTCTAAGTAAATACTTTTATTCCCCAGTAATATAATAATTCTGGAGCATCTATCTTTACAGCTGTCCCGGTCTACTAGATGCTGTCAAAGCAGCGTTAGACTGTAGGCACACACCCCTTTGCCAAAGAGAATGTTATCGCCAAGTTGTTAGTTTATTCATAAGTTTCTTGGAGGAATAACAGAGGGATGACCTATGATAGATATAGCTATATATTGCTAGTGTTTACTAAAATATCACTGACTCTACTAAGATATTTTTACTGATCGTCTAACCTCTGGATAGGTCGTCAGTATCTGATTGGTGGGGTCCAACACCCTCAGATCTCCACCGTTTCAGACGGCACCAGCGCTCGCTTTAGTGTTCGCAGCTCGCTAAGCACCGCGCAGCTCAGCCCCATTCACTTCAGTGGAGCTGCGCCTTGGCCACGTGACCGATGAACATGACGTCCCATGGACTAGGGTAAGCTGAGAGAAGGCCTTGGTACTACTGCGAGTGCCGGTGCCTTCACAAACAGCCGATTGTTGGGGGAAACTGGGTGTTAAACCCTACCGATCAGATACTGATGTATCCTCTGAATAGGTCATCAGTAAAAATCTCTGAAAACCCCCTTTAAGGCAGCCATACACCTTTAAATGGCTATTGCCAAGTAGCGGCTGTTCTTCCGATCTCCATACGTGCTCTGTTCAGAGAAGGGAATCAGCCACTGCCAGACACCTCTAGTGGCAGTGTGTTCATAAACTTTTGATCAGAGCACTGAGACCCCCGCCGAACTCTAGAATGAGGGGAGAGAAGTGCTCCTTCTCCTCGATGCACAAGACTGACCCATAGACTTTCTATGGAGTCCGTCTTGCTTCCTGTCCTGCAGCGAGGAGAAAGAACATGCTAAGCGAGCGCTTCTCTCCTCATTCTGGAGATCGGTGGGGGTCTCAGACCCCCACAGATCTAAACTTTTGATGTCCCTATGACCGATCAGTACAGTGACCCCCTTTAAGAACGAAGCTTCAGCATGCCCGATTCCTCACCCCCTGACGTTTTCTGAATGAACGCGAGCCGAACGTCTGCACTTTTTTTTTTTTTTTTTTTCTTGGTTCCAGGCACTGTCTCCAGTGTCTCTTCCTCCCTCCAGCCCCTTGTGCCTCTGAGAAGCAAACTATTCCAGCGCCTTGACTCGTAGCATCAACAATTTGTTCTACGACTGCTGGCATTTCAATAAACCCAGGGACCGAAAATGCACAAAATGTTCCTTAAAAGGCAGTCCTCCGCGGCCGCAGATACCGGACAACGTTAACAAAGTGCCCTCAGTATATGTTTTATCTCCACAAGAACAGACAAAACACTCATTGAGCTCAGATCATTGACGTCACCCAGATAATGAACCTCAGATTGAGCCCTGGCTGTTAATTCTGACAGCATCTGTGCCTGCGCTGACACCCACCACGGGGAGGAGGGTCCTTGTGCTGTGGGATGGTTGGGAGGGGGATATTAGCAGCACGCAGGGCGAGTGTTACTTGTAGCGTAAGCTCAGGATTCCTTGCCGGGAAAGCTCATAAGCTAATTAGTGCTAAATGACGCTGAAATCTGCCTGCGAGAAAAGCTCCGGGATAGTAGGTGATGTGTATCCCTCTAAGTGAAGCCCCTTTAATTATCGATATGCAGAACGGGGCCCTCATTTATTAAAACAGGCCTTGTTGCCGGCCGCAGTCAATCACCGTGCCACTTTTCTAGGGGGCCTGTAGCATGTCAAGCTTTAATTATGTGCAAAAGGGAAATTTCTCAATGTCTTAATGTACATAGTCCTCTGTTTGTCGATGTAGTCGTACATTTATCGGAGGAATAACGGAGGAGGTTCTAAGAAAAGATGCCCCAGCATGGTTATTATAAGGGGGAGTATGTATTTACAGTGATGCATCAGGGGAGCCAACCACTTGTACAAGAGGAGAAAGAAATGCTGCTTCCTTCTAGAAATGGCGCCTCACCTGCCTGTGGTTTGGACCTGGCATTGCAGCTGCAATACCCCAGGTCACCTGTATACGTGGGTGGCGCTCTTTTTGGTTGAAAACTGTTTGAATTCTGTACAACCCCTTTAGGGTGCTGCCACATAGTTTTGTGTTGTGCGTCTTTTGCTCCCAAAAATGTAGCTCAACGCTACTGCAAAAAAGTGTGTCCTGCATTGTAATGTTATCCATAGACTTCCGTGCACCATGTGTAGCTGCTGCATTTAGTGCAAAAAATAAAAAATAAAATGCACCAAGAATTGAAAACCTCTCAAATACCCATTAAAAAAAAAACTGAGATAACAGCCTTAAAGGGGTTATCCAATGCTTAAAAAAAAAAAAAAGCTCCCCTGGCCCCCATCATATGCCTGGCCCCCCACACTGAATATACTTACCCGGGTCCCCACACTGCAGCTGCTGCTGCTTCTCCCCATGCCTGGATGAAAACATCCTGTGTCGGAGGGCCTGTGGTGGGGAGGGGGGGGTTGTAGAAAACCAATGGCAGGCGTGGACGGGGACAATCCTCCCTAGCATTGCGGGTGACACTGGGGAGGCTCGTCCCCGCCTGCCATTGGCTGGTCCACCCCCAGACACCGGATGTTTTCATGCATGCACAGGGAGAAGCTGTTATACTGACTTATAATCCTGTGTGACCCTGAGGGTCCTGGAATCTACTGAATTACACTGACAGCATTATGTCGGCGTAATTCAGTAGATTCCAGGGTACTTAGGGTCACACAGCATTGTACATCGGTAAAGTGCTGTGCAGAGGTCAGAACGGGACCTCGCACGGATACATGTTGCGAGTTTCTTAAAGCATTGAACTCGCTCGTGTGTGTCTCACCTTTAATGGGCCTTATGAAGAAGCTTCTCATACTTTTTAAAGTAAAAGTTGCTCAGTACTTCCCAACAAAGTGAAATAAACCTGCAGACTCCCACATACTTTGACTGCAGCACAAAGACAAATGCAGAGCTGCCGCAGCATCCTGCGCGGGGGTCTGTGCTAACGTGTAGGCTTTTGGCGCACTTTTTGATCAAATGGTCTGGCTGTGTGTAGTCTTGACCGCTCCCTTAACCCCCTAACTGTTTTGCCAGAGTTCAGCTCCTGCAGTGGGAAAAGTAGCTAACTGGAGGGGGGAGGGCTGCTGTAGATGCTGTTACTTCGTGAATGGTACTAGCTAGGATCATGCAACTGATCTTGTTTGAAAATAGACATTCCAAGCTTTCAGGCAATACCAAAATGACAGCAACATGTCAGGACAGAGAAAGATATCGCTGATAGAAATCAGGATGCTGTGAAGGCAGCTGAAAATGAAAGTAAAAACAGGATTTACTTGCAATTATTCCCGACTTGATTTCTAACAGTGATTTCTCCTCTGTTGCTTGGACTTGGGCTTTTATGAAAGCCTGGACTGTCAGCTTTTGGACAAGACCAGTTGCATGTTTCTAGCTGCTACCATTGAGGAGATATCTCCATCTAAAGCAGCCCTTCTCCCCTCCAGTTAGCTACTTTTCACACTGCCCGAGCTGGACTTGTGCAAAACAGACGGTTAAGGTGGCCGTGCACTTTTGATTGCTGTCCTCCCGACCACCCCCTACACATGCATGCTTACACGTTCTCAATGGAGAGAGGCGAGTAAGCAGCTGCTAGATATCTCTGGCAGGCGCTTATCAGACAAATTTGGCATGCCCAATCATTCTTTGCCCTGAATCATCTATTGGAGCAGAATTGGGCTACCACCATAACTATGAAACAGCTGGCAGGTTCATGCCGAGATCTGGTTCAGCTGACACCAATAGAGTGTTTGGGCACACTTACTGCCATCTCACTGTTAAAAGGGGGCGGTCCAGACTACAAAGCTGCGCCCACAAGTTCTAGAGAAGTGGAGTCTTTGCTTTGTCTTGAAATAAGAAGTTGGTTTCCTATTAATGTTGTCCCAATATTACTTCCCCCTCCAGGTGCCAGTCAAACATGTTTACAGAGTACTTCAATGTCAGGAGGAAGAGCTAACCCAAATGGTGTCGACAATGTCAGACGGCTGGAAATTCGAGCAGGTAAACTGGTAGAGATCCCGGGGCCTTGCACGTGGCCTCCAAATGGACCACGTTGGTGAAGTGACCACACCGCCTCGCCATCATGCATGCTGTTGGTAAACTGACTTTGGTGGGGAATGTTCTGAAAATTGGGGGGGTTTTAAGCGGGGTCTAACAGGCGACGCCACGTCTTGATGGGTGTCGGTAGCACTGTACGTGAATCTGACAAGTGAGCGGGCGTGACCTTGTATGACACATAGATAGCGCTATGCTTTCTGCACACGTTGTCCCGCCTAGTTACTGTGCGTTTGCTCTGGTTGCAGTTTGTCAGCGTAGGTTCCCTGTATGGATGCGGGCGGGATCATCAGTCAGAGTTTCTGCTCATTGTTTCAAGGGAAGTCAAAGTGGAGGAGACCAGCCTCCAGACATGCAGCGGCGAGGTGTGTCCCTTTCTGCACACTGCTCTTTTTCCCCAAATTTTTCCCTCTTCCGCTCCCCTATGTACACATGCATGGCCTTGCATACAGCCCTATGGGAATACTGCCACCAGGGGTCCAATGTCTGTCTGTTTCGCTGAATCCACCGACTACCTTTTTAATTTTATTTTTTTCAGCTTGGATATGGCACCTTCTCACTCGGTCTTTTTATTTCCTTGAATTCATTCATGTACATTGCCGTTTACTTGGTTATCTTGTTTAAAGTCTAAGGGTTAGACCTCGCGGCAGAGCAGCACGTGTTACCCGTCAGTGCAGGTTTCACCCTTATGAATTGAAGGGGTTAAATCTGTGCTAAAAATCCACACAGTTTCTGCTGCAGATTTTAAAGTCTGCATATATTGTACCTTAAAGGGTTCGTGTCATCTTGGACAATGGGGGCATATCGCTAGGACATGCCTCCATTGTCTTATAGGTGCAGCTCCCACCTCTGGGACCCGCACCTATATCCAGAACGGAGCTCCGAAAGTGAAGGAGGGCGCAATGCGCAGCTGCCCTCCATTCATTTTATATGGGGCTGGCGAACATAGCTGAGTGCTGGCTCGGCTATTTCTGTCGGCTCCATAGAAATGAATGGGAGTGAGGGCCACGCATGCGCGGTACGCTCCCATTCATTTCTATGGGGAGCCGGCTTGGTGGTGGCCGGTCTGGAGTCCTCCAGCCACCACCCTGCGGGGCTCCGTTCTGGAAATAGGTGCGACCGGCACCTATAAGACAATGGGGGCATATCCTAGCAATATGCCCCCATTGTTCATGTTGAGACAACCCCTTTTAATTTACAAGTCTGCAAAAAAAGCAATCATGTCTGAACTTGCCCTCGAAGGGGTGAACCTTTATCCCTTACCCCACGGAGGGGAGGAGTTTCAATGGCGCTGCAGTCGCGCGATCTGGTGTCTATAGGGCTGGTGGAAACAGCAGAGAACGCTGCTTGGATGTCTCCATAAGCTTCTTAGACGTTGAATGGAGCGGCAAGGCCCTTGCTTGGCGGTCCTTCCCTTGCTGTGGCCGCTGCAGGAGAAATCTCTGCCTGTCGATATCCCATAAACCAGGAAGAAAAAAATCCACTTGGAACGCAGCTCTGTGGAAAATCAATAGACAGAAATAAGACAAAGATCCCGGGGTCTCTGGAGCCGTCGGCAATACAAATGAGTTGCCTCTGGCAAAGCATCGAGCCGTACATTGGTGGGGGGGAAGGAATGAGTCAGATGTGCATAAGGTTTTAGAATATGAAGAAAATCCAGTTTAGCAATACTTCCCGAATGTGTATCCCCCCTTACCCCATCATTGCTGATCATAATTGACATCCATTCCACATGAATCCAACCTTTCCTTGTCCAAGTGTCTTTCTAGTAGATGGACATGTCGTAGATCAGGGATGCCCAACCTGCCGTCCTCCAGCTGTTGCAAAACTACAACTCCCAGCATGCTTGGACAGCCTGCAGCTATTACGGCATGCTGGGAGTTGTAGTTTTGCAACAGCTGGAGGGACCCAGGTTGAGCATCCCTGCCATAGAGGAATTATTGTTCTAGTCACTTTTGGAGGCCACCAGTAAGGGGAATACTGGCTGTGCAATAGGTTTTACTCACGATTATTCACAACTAACAGTGATTTCTCCTCTGTTGCTTGGACTTTAGCTGTCATCTGGTCATGTATGAAAGCCTGGACTGTCCGCTTTCAAACAAGACCAGTTGCATGTTTCTAGCTGCTACCATTGAGGCGATATCACCATCTCCCCAGTCACTCTTCCACAGGGGAAAGAGGGATTGGACATGTTGGATCTTAACATTCCCGATCCTTTGCTCCTGTGAGAGAAGCAGCTGCCAGTGTGGGACCAGGTCAGCCACGGCTATACATGCCAGTGCATCAATCCCTTATACATTTAAGCAAACTAATCAAGTGAAATGCGTAATGTTACATTCTTTCTCCAGCGCGCTTCCAATAATGTCCTAATTGCGGGCGTTTGGTTTTGTCCGTGACTCACTTTTTCTTTTGCTTCATTTGTTTTCTCTTTCAGCTCGTCAGCATCGGTTCTTCCTACAACTATGGAAATGAAGATCAAGCAGAGTTCTTGTGTGTGGTCTCTAAAGAGCTGCACAATACTCCCTATGGCACTACTAGTGAACCTAGTGAAAAGGCAAAGGTAAGATTTATACCCTGGGAGGGGGCAGAAACAATGACACTTTATCCTCGGGGCTGTGTCTGATATTACAGCTTAGCCTCAATCAAGTGGATACTGCGTTACCAGCCACAGCCTCTAGACCAGATTCATTCTGGGGAGAACAAAAAGCGTAATTTTAAATGTCATATGACGTCTTTTGAAAAGATCTCCTACTCACTAAATTGGCTTACAGCCATTAAAGAATAGGTGTCAAAATTACAAGCTATAATTGCTAATTAGAGCATACCATCGAAGGAGTTCTCCGGCTTTTTGATATTGATGGCCTGTCCTCCCAATAGGTCATCAATATCTGATCGGTGTGTGTGTGTGTGGGGGGGGGGGGTCTGACGTCGAGCAGCTCAGTCCCATAGAAGTGAATGGGGTGAACTGTAATATCAAGCACCGCTGCCATCTAGTGGACAGCGCTGTGCTTGGTATACTGTGAGGAGGCCGCTGAGATCGCCTGAACTCCGGTGAGTGTCATACTCTTCAAACGGCTGGGAGTTGGACCCCTGCCGATCTCATATTGATAGCCTATCCTGAGGGTATGAAAATCTTGGAGAACCCCCTGAGGGTCCTTCTTCCAGTGCCCCCAGCTGATTGAAGGCCTGCATTGTTGCGGCCTGTTGACAGTTTGCCAGGCACAGCGCTCCTAGTGGCTGTGCCTGGTATGGCAGCTCTCTGCAGATTGGTCCTGTTCAAGTAAATTGGACCGGGCTGTAGTGCCAGGCACAGCGACTGCACGGTGTACAAAGCTGTGCCTGGTAAACTGTGGAAAGGTCGAGGCACATTCAATCAGCTGATCGGTGGAGGTGTCGGGAGTCAGACCCCCCCCACTGATGGACATTGTTAGTTTTGAAATGCCCTTCAAGACTGGCATTCTCCATTGACAGCAGCCACAAGGATAGGAAATGGCAGTTCCCATTTGGGCTCTGAGGATACTTGAATTTAAAGAAGAACTCCCGACAAAAATTTTATTCCATGTCCTGCTAGAAATGTACATGATATAATCTGTAGTGAATGTCATTTTCTTACCAGTGTCTGAATTTTTGACTTATATCATCCTGAAGTTTCTTATCTGTGTCATGTGACCAGCAATTAGACCCACCAACTCACACACAGACTTGTGTGAACAGGAAGTCTAATTCTCTATGTATTCCTATGAGACTGAAAGTGAGGCTCTCATAGGAATGAACAGAGCAGTTACTGGCTTCCTGTCCTGGGTCAGTTGGAGGTCAGGGAGTTGGTCACATGACCCAGCTACAATAAGAGGTTTTTACTCACAGAAACAGTCACTGATAAGAAAATGACAATCACTACAGATTATATCATGCACCTTTCTAACAGGTCAGAGATTAAAAATTTTTGCGGGAGTTCTTCTTTAATGTTCCTAAGGTGAAGAATAGACCTTAAAATGACACTGCCTAAGATGTGCATCCAGAATAACCTACATGTCCTCTAGTCTTACGTGATGCCAGTCATACAGCTTATTGAAACCCTGTCCCCCGATCCTGTATTGCTGCCATCTTAATGGTTTGCTTGTATATAAAATATACTTGCTTTCTGCAGTCTCCAACCCTTATCTTAGAGCTCTTGGAGGTGCCTTCTTTTCTTTCTCTCCTGCTTTCTTCTCTTAGATTATCAGACATAAAGGTAGAGCACAGTCGCTCACATAAAACGTCTCTTGCAGACAGCCATAGAACAATGGCTTCCATTACATTAAATTGAGGGGGGTTCACATCTGAAACATTTTCTGTAGGATAGGCCATAAATGGTGGATGGGTGTCGGTCTCACCTCTGGGATCCGCACCTATTGGAAGAAATGGAATCTAGCAGACTCCCCATTCACTGCATGCGATAGGTGAGGGTCAGAGTTGAGACTCCCATCTTTAAGACTTTTGATGTATCATGGTCTGTCAAAAATGACTTGGGTGGGAATACCAGTAAAGGAGGTATCTTGCCAACTTCTCAGATGCAGCAGGAGAGTCTAGCATTACATGCCAGGTCACTGAAATGGACTGGTGAAGCACCAGAGCAGCTCTTGATCAGGTTCATAGAGGGTGGTCCCAAGCAGGGGGAAGTTTGACGGCCATATGACCTAGACGGGTTGTTTTTGATACTCCTTTAACCCCCTAACCGTTTTGCCCGAGTCCAGTTCGGGCAGTGTGAAAAGTAGCTAACTGGAGGGGGGAGGACTGCTTTAGATGGTGATATCTCCTCAATGGTAGCAGCTAGAAACATGCATCTGGTCTTGTTTGAAAGCTGACAGTCCAGGCTTTTATACATGACAGCGTCATGTACAAAGTCCAAGCAACAGAGGAAAAATCACTGTTAGTTGGGAATAATTGCGAGTAAAACCTGTTTTTACTTTCACTTTCAGCTGCATTTACAGCATCCCGATTTCTATCAGTGATATCTTTCTCTGTACTTAACATATTGCTGTCATTCTGGTATTGTCTGAAAGCTTGAAATGCTTTCAAACAAGCCCAGTTGCATGTTTCTAGCTGCTCCCATTCAGGAGGTAGCAGCATGTAAAGCAGCCCTCTCAACCCCCCCCAAGTTAACTACTTTTCCCACTGCTGGAGCTCCACTCTGGCAATACAGTGAGGAGGTTAAAGGGTATTTGGTTTTCCCCTTCACACTTTGTGCCTATAACTTAGTGTCATGGTCCAATAGTTGTAATTGCTGATGGAAAGAATTTCTACTTATGGGCCCAACTGATGACCTCCTTTGTCGTATCACCCATCGATGCACACATCCCCTCTGCTTTGGAGACACCCAGGACAGTTCAATAGGAAATCAATGAATCTTCAGTTCTCCAATATACATCACCCTGTGTATGTTTAAACCGAAGGCCATATAGCATGCGTTACATACAGACTGTGCTCAGTGCATCCCCTGCTTAGTGCATTTGTGCTTGTCTCATTTCTGTTCTTTCGTTTGCACTTACAAGCTGTTTTTTGCTCCTTTTCTTTGCACATGCATGCTGCATGCTGGTACAGAGTGAGGACGAAGAGACGGATTACGATATGAATGACTCAGATTAAGTGTTAAGTCACTGGTGAGCGCTAGCTTTCCTGACTCCCCCCACTGCTCCCCAGATCTGCTCCTCATCCCCCACCACCCTCCCAGTTTACTTGCCCATTCTCCGTAGTGAATTGTTTAGAACCTGAACACATGCTGCACCATGGGAATAAAAATGGCTCTTGTGCTGCGTTGAATTCATAGAGGACTATATGGCGTTGGATCATTGCTTTTATATAATAGCTATGGACTCCTGTTGCCCCCATCGACAATTCAACAGCTTTTGCTATAGATCCTAATGTGCATCAGAGCTCCTGAGGACTAAGCGTATTAAAGGATTGTTTGGAGCTGTCAGTAGCTCACGTGTCTGTGAATGTGGCGGGCATCAGCTTATGGCTGCTTGTCATGTGGGTACTGTGCCAATTCAGTCTAGTACCTGTGATCATGCGACCTGCATTGCATCAGGCTGACAAAAAGCTGCTGACAGACCCCAAATCTTCTCTATGCAACTTTAAGGTAAATCTCCAGCTTTTTTAGGTTCCAACTTCTGAGCAGTTTATAATTTCTTAACTCTGTCTTTATTTTGAGCTTTGTTTTTCTGAGCCAGATCTCCTGCATAGACAATGAAATTCATTTTCTTTGCTGCCGCCACTAGAAGGTGCCTAGGATCTTACTGCACACTGTCTTCATTTCCATATGTAAAGCTCCCTCTAGTGGCAACTCCAGGCATCCAAACATAAAATTCTGTAAAGCTCCCTCTAGTGGCAACTCCAGGCATCCAAAAGATAACATTGTAGCTTCCTGCAGCTGCCACTAGAGGGAGCTAAAGTGCTAATGGCGTACTGGTATTTGTTGAAATCAATATTAAAGGGGTTTACGGTTTCTTGAGATTGATGACCTATCCTCGGGATAGATCAGCAATATTAGATTGATTGAGGGGGTCTGATTCCTGGCACCCCTGCTGATCAGGCGTTCACTGTAGGCGCCGGAGACGAAACGGTGGAAGTAGACTGCTCCGTCCACTGTGTAGTGGCTGTGCAGAGTTACTGCAGCTCAGCCCCTGTTCGAGTAAATGAGCTGAGCTGCACTGCCACTACAGTGGACTTGGCTTTCCGCTTCCGGCGACTGCTGCGAACAGCTGATCAGTGGGGGGTCGAGGGTGTCAGAACCCCACCAGTGTATCTATGACTTATAGTGAGGATCAGTCAGCAATATGGAGCTTATATCCTAAAAACAAAGCTATAAACATATAACTAAATTAAATTAATGAGAGCAAAGTTTTGAACCGATTTTGGGGAAAAGTCTTGCGTTCAAGGTGGGGGGAGGACATTCACTTTAAAATAAAAATGAGCAGAGTCCATTTGGCCAGCAGCCTTTTCACTAATGGCTAAGGACTTATTAAATATAGACGAAGTTATATGTATTTTTAATTGGCTAATGGGCTTTAATGTGCTTATGTAGGATATTGCTGCAGAATGACAGGAAAAAGAACTTTTCAGAAATGTCAATTATATTTATATATCACATCTCTTGCTGCTGACAAACTCGAACCCTTCTTGCTTAAAGTGAATTTCTTGTTTTCTTTCTTTAAATGGGTCAAAAATGTTACTATTTGTGTATTTTATAAGGCTCCAAAACACCCCACATACAATCAAATACAGTAATTAAATACTGGTTATCTGCAGTTACCACTAGAGGGGGCTTTACTTCATACTGATTGGATATTAACCCCCACAGAGGCGCTCGGGCAGTGTGAAAAGTAGCTACCTGGAGGGGGAGGGCTGCTTTGGATGCTGCTACCTCCTGAATGCAGCTGATCTTGTTAGAAAGTAGACATTCCAAGCTTTCAGACAATACCAAAAGCTAAAGTCCAAGCAACAGAGGAGAAATCACTGTTAGAAATCAAGTCAGGAATAATTGCGATTATTTCTTTCAGCGATATCTTTCTCTGTCCTGAACATATTGCTGTCATTTTGGTATTGATGACAGCAATACGTTCAGGACAGAGAAAGATATCACTGATAGAAATAGGGATGCTGTGAAAGTAAAAGCAGGTTTTACTCGCGATTATTCCCGACTTGATTTCGAAGCAGTGATTTCTTCTGTTGCTTGGACTTTAGCTTTTGGTATTGTCTGAAAGCTTGGAATGTCTGCTTTCCAACAATATCAGTTGCTTGTTTCTAGCTGCTACCGTTGAGGAGATATCACCATCTAAACCAGCCCTCCCTCCTCCAGTTAACTACTTTTCACACTGCCCGAGCTGGACTCCGGCATAACAGGTGGTTAAAGGGAGAGTTCAGCCACTTACATGAAAAACAAACTCTCGCAATGCAAATAATTAAAGAAATGCACTCTACTGACACCCCCCCCCCCCCCCCCACCTTCCTGAGTGGCAGGGAGACTACGAAGTGTCTAAATGGTAAATATCAGTATTTTGAGTATTAACTGTACTGTTGTCAAAGTCTGTCTTTGGTCAACTGCACCTTCCAACATGGCGTAAGTCGGCAGGATGGACACAAATATGGAGGAAGTGGCTAGACAATCCCTTTAAATGGAACTAAAAATGGTATGCGGTAAAGTCTTAATCGCTCTGTACTAGAGGCTGCAAGAAGCCATCATTATATGCTTTAACTGGATATGCAGGAGATTTGGAGCTCTGTATTAGAAAAATTAAGTTCTAACTACTACAAAAAAGCGATCTGCACAGATTACTAAAAATGACATGGTGTTAAAAGGTGGCGGTGAGTAACTCCAAGCTGTTAATTTGATGACGCCCCCTTAATTTTTATTTTAATAAATCTAACTTGGGGACTCAATGGCCAAGGTTCTCGCCCTATTATTCAGGCAACGGAATATTCCATATATCCAAGGGATCTAATAGCCCATTTTTGGTTTCCTTATGGACTTGGAGGAGGGATGTCACACACTTGCTGAGGCTGTGCATATCTCTGATCATCTTTTTGGGGATAGTACCTCCTTAGAGTGGCATGTGTTCACACTATGGTGACTGTTTTGCAGAATAGTATAGCAGATGTCTAATTCAATTTGCACGAGCATCGCCTTCCTGCGTGTCAACTCTCCCCAGTTCTAGGTGCTTACACCAGCAAAGTGTTCTCCTGTAATCTATTATACTGTCTAGGGAGTAATCGCTGTTTATACCCTGTACACCTGAGCCATGGATGAAATCCCGAGCTGGCTAGGATGATGCAGTACAAGGCTTCGACAATGATTTTAATTAGGAATGTGTCAAAAATCTGGTGGCAAATGACTGACTGAGATCATTGGTGTACAAGTCCTTTTACCCAGAGCAGTTATTGCCCTGAGTCCCAATCTGCAATATAAAAGTCGAGCACTCTCAGCTGTTCTCGGAAGTCCCATAGTAGTAAATGGCGCGGCTACCTCTCCATTCACCTCCGTGGCACTGCTGGAAATAGCAGAGACTGTGTTCTTCATAATGTTGAATAGAGGGCGGCCAAGCTTGCCCAGTGCCCTCGACTTACTTCAGGGGGCCACCTCTGGGACCAGCACCAATCGGAAATTGATTGCATATCCTAGCAATGTGCTAGAAGTGTCTGTCTTTAAGGGAACCTGGCATCAACTTTATGCTGACCTCACTGAGGGCAGGATAAAATAGTGACGGAAATACTGATTTCAGTGATGTGTCACTCATGAGCTAAAAGTAAGTGGTTGCTGAGAACCAGCATCATAATCATTGCAGCATGGGCCTTGAAAAGAGTCAAATCTACCTGAGAAGAGTCCTGGTTATTCCTAAACTCCTACTCTCCCCACCCATCTGCTGATGATTGACAGTCTTCTATCTAGTTTTCTCCCTTTCTCTCTAGGAGAGAACTGCTAATCATCAGCAGATAGGCAGGGAGAGCAGGAGTTTAGGAATAACCAGGACTCTTCTCAGGTAGATTTGACTCTTCAAGGCCTGGGCTGCAATGATTATGATGCTGGTTCTCAGCAACCACTTAGTTTTAGCTCATGAGTGACACACCCAGCATTTCTGTCACTATTTTATGCTGCCCTCAGTGAGGTCAACATAAAGTTGATGACAGGTTCCCTTTAACCCTCTTTTTCTTTAATTTAGTTGTAGGTTTTTTTTTTTTTTTTTTTTTTTTTTTTTAACCATTTCACAGTTCATATAGTGTATTAAATAATTTATTGTTTAGGAAGAAATTAAAAAAAGGCAACATTTTGTGGGATTTATTTTTATGGCTTCCACTGTGTGGTTTAACTCTTAATGTCTTGGACTGGGTAGCAGCCAGAGGTATGGTCTTGTTTGGAAGCTGACAGTCTAAGCTTTAAAACACCAGAATCACAGCATTATCTCCACAACTTCAGAAGTCATAGCTGTTAGAAATCAGACAGCTGCTTTCAATTTCAGTTGCTGTCACTCCCGACCCTTGTTCCAAAGCTTAGACGATCATCTTTCAAAAAAGACCAGGCACATAGCTGCAATGATGCGGTTTTAGCAAATAATTGTATTGTGCCATTCCGCTCTATTCATACTATAAATTTATGGTTTCACTGCCAACTGGGTGTTAATCATTCCTCCTTGTCAAAGGGACATGTCCCTGCAGAGTCTGCCACTGCCAGCGCTGATTGGATAGTGTTAAACTGTGCAAGAACACACCCAACTGGTAAAACCCAGTTGTCACTATATTCATAAACTTATAGTAGGAACAATAGCGGAATGACACAGCATAGATGCTCCAGAATCATCTTTCCATATGACAGCAGACATGTCAGGAGGTGACCAGTCCTCTTTAACCAGAGGAATAATAAATAAAAGGGCTCTCCTCTGTTTTCTCGGTCTAACTTGTGGTACCATCTACAGCCCATTGACAAGATTGGAGAAAGACTTAAAACTATGCGGCCTATTTTTTTTTTTATGATTGCATTTTACTCATCTTGGATTAAAATCACTTTTTCAATTGGTCTTTATGAAAAATATTGAGCCATTCTGTCACAAAGGGTTAACTGTTTTTCTAGCTGTGTGAGTCCTACTTTCACTTTTTGCTGGTCATCTAATAATCCTTTCTCTAATTTACTAAGAGGTTATAAACACTTAAGCCACATTCTTATATAGGATTTAGCTTTAGTGAGTTTTTATAAGGTCAGAGCAGAGATAAGTAGCCGTCAGCTCCCTGCCTGACGGAAGAGAGAAAATTCAGATCCTTCCAGTAGAGCATCTCTGCTCTGTACAGAGAAAAGGACTCCAGGTTTATAATAAAGACCAATTGAAAAAATATTTTTACCTCAATAAAAAAAAAATTATCTCCAAAGGTGTACATGGCCTCTAACAAAAAAATCCCAGACAGCCCCTTAATTGTCTGTAGCTTCATGTAGACATGTTGTAGTTGGTGTATTTTTGTGTTACCTCATCTTGACCCTCTTCTGCCATTCACTCCTATCCCTAATATTGTCTTCCAGATCTTGCAAGAGAGAGGCTCCCGAATGTGAAGTGTCCTGGAAGAAGATATATATTATATATATTTTTTTTTTTATAATTTTATTCCAAGCAAGCAATGATCCGGCGGAGAATCTCCACTGTAACGAGCCACCACAAAATGTCTGCTTTCTGAGTAGCGTTTCTTGCGCTGTCATGAATAACGTGTCTGTACTTGTGGTGGAAGCTTCAGTGTTTCATTCATGGGGACTTGGTGTTGAAGAAGAACTTTGAAGTGGGTCTGTTCTAATCTATCCCCCCCCCCCTGTTTTTATTTTACATTATTCTAGGACCTTTTTGTACATCAGTGGTATTACAGCCGGGGTGACCAGACCGGAGTCTATCTACCATGTTGCCCCCTAACATCCCTACACTTTGTACTTTGACACTACATATGACCCACGGTTTTTCTGCCACCTTTAAGTCCTGTCCAAATTTTAGGGAGGCATCTTTCTCTGCCTGAGACTCTTGGCCAATCACCTCCTTGACCTTGAAACGCCCGAGGCGGTTTCGTCAACCCACCCATAGGGAACGTGGAGCATGTCACATGTTCTCTGCGCTGGTCTATTGTCGCAGAAGGTTTCTTCCGTAGAAACTTGACTTCTTCCTTAGCAAAAAAAAATTTGGAAAACAGGTTTTTATATATTTTTTATTTCTGTGACTGTATTATATTATCTTTCTAGCAGATTGCGTCTTGGCATATTGCATGTTCAGCAAGGAATGGATTATAAAACTTATTACAGGAAAATTTATGAAAGCGTTTCTTTTCTCTAAAACGGTTTTGAGTACTTTAAGGGGTTGTCCCTTGAAGGTGACTTGCCCCTTATCCACAGAATAGAGGATGAGCATCTGATCAGCAGGGCCTGACCTCTGGGTCCCCTGATCATAAAAACGGGGGCTTGTGCTCCATATTTGAATGGCAAGGCAGACACACATGCGTGTCTTCTGCTCCATTCCACTGTATGGGACTGCTGGAGATGGAGTACAAGTGCTCGGCAGCTCCATAGAGCTGAATGGAGCTGCACTGCGCTTGTGTGATTCTTGCTCCATCCAAACGCTGGAGAGCAGGCTCCCGTTCTTGTAATCGGTTGGGGCCCCTGCCGATCAGAAGCTTGTGCACTATCCTGTAGACCAGGGATGGCCAACCTGAGGTTCTCCTGCTGTTGCAAAACTCCCAGCATGCCCAGACTGCCTGCAGCTATCGGCCTACAGCAGGGCATGGTGGGAGTTGTAGCTTTACAACAGCTGGAGAGCCGTAGGTTGGCCATGCCTGCTGTAGACATCTAGATCTGCCGCACATCTTGAGATTCGTATAATGTTCTTCCACTATCTCATATGCTTCGCCTAATAGTTATCTGCTCCCGGAGTGTATGATTTGGAGCCCGTAACATTGATTGTGGCCTGAAAGTAAGCCTTTTTGGATTGGGCGACTTGTAGTTGACTCTCCTCTGTAATCGCTGCCTCTTGTAAAATACTTCCTTACACTACAGCTTTTATTACCATAAGGCCTCATTCACACAACTGTATTTTTTTGTGGATTGGATGCGGACCCATTCACTTCAGTGGGACCTCAAAAAATGACAGTGTGCTGTCCTCATCAGTATGTCCGTTCCGCAGTCTGTTTTGCAGACAAGAGTAGGCATTGTTACAATGAGTCCGCCAAAGAAAAACTGATGCAGCACAGATGTCGTCCGTATTTTTTATTTTTTTTTTATGGATCCTTGTTTTGCGGACTGCAAAATACATACGGTTGTGGGAAAGCACACTAAGAGGACAGAAGTCCTAGGACAGCCTGCGGCTCTCCAGCTGTTGTAAAACTACAACTCCCACCATGCCCTGCTGTAGGCTGATAGCTGTAGGCTGTGCGAGCATGCTAGGAGTTGTAGTTTTTCAACAGCTGGAGGGCCGCAGGTTGGTCATTACTGTCCTAGGACATACGGTCCCGATACACATCCCTCTCTGATATCAACGTGTTTTTTTTCTTTAGTATTTCTTTAGTATAATTGTATTTATTTTATTTCATAGATTTGTAATTTAGTCTCTCAAAAGCGACTAACAAAATGGCTGCCTTCGCCTATATGGATCTCTTGGTGTACAGAAAGTAAAGGTGAAAATGGTTAAGGGGGGGGGGATCCCCTTCTGTCACTGAGGTCCAAAATTAACCATCAGGTCTCTGTCAGATACACTGCTTTCGAGCGTGTCTTTATGTGGGGAATACAGCAGCACATACGACTGCCTCTAGGGTCATTGTGTAGGCATATGGCAACCAGAGTTCAGCTTTCATTCCTGAAACTGCAGGGTTAAAGGAAAAAACAGCTGTGATCAGCTGCTGTAGGTCAGGGATGCTCAACCTGTGGCCCTCCAGCTGTTGCAAAACCGCAACTCTCAGCATGCCCTAATAGCTGTAGGCTGTCCAGGCATGCTGGGAGTCGTAGTTTTGCAACAGCTGGAGGGCCACAGGTTGGGCATCACTGCTGTAGGTGTGGGGGAGTGGTGCCAGGGAGCAGATCTTCTGTAGGAGGTTCCCACTGGTTTTATGCTATAGGGCAGTGATTTTCAACCAGTGTGCCTCCAGCTGTTGCAAAACTACAACTCCCATCATGCCCAGGCAGCCTACAGCTATCAGCCTACAGAAGGGCATGGTGGGAGTTGTAGTTTTGCAACAGCTGGAGGCACACTGGTTGAAAATCACTGCTATAGGGAAGGGGTCTGCTCCAGGGGTATTCCAGTAACAAAAAAGTTAACGGATAGAGGATAACTGTTAGATTGGTAGGGGTCCCACTGATGAAACCCCAACAAAATCGGGGGTCCTGGATTCCCCGTGCATCGGACTTCTGGTGGTGGCAAGCTACATCACTCTATCCATGGCACTCCTGTAAGACTTCCACTGCATTCAAATGGGACACGGGGACCCACTTTTCAGATTGGTGGGAGTCCAACCACACGGATAGCCCACCAATCATAACAGTCGTCCTCTATCCATTGGATATGGGATAACTTGTCGGAATCTGAACACAAGAAGGGTGAGGGGGATAACATGGGCCATGAGTAATGTAGCCATACACATTAGATGAATCTAGGCTGAACTGTCTAATACAGGGATCTCAAACTTGTGGCCCTCCAGCTGTTGCAAAACTACAACTCCCAGCATGCCCCAATAGCTGTAGGCTCTCCTGGCATGATGGAAGTTGTAGTTTTACAACCGCTGTAGGGCCACGAGTTTGAGATCTCTGGTCTTATATGTATGGGATTGTTTTGCATACTCTCTCCTGCAAGTGGAAGGATTGGGCAAGCTGGATTTCAACATGACCAATCCTTTATTCTCACAGAAGATTCTCTCTATTGAGAACACATGCATGCTCAGCCAAAATTGGTATCTAAGGCTTTGTTCACATCTCTGTTTGGAGATCCGGTAGGCTGTTCCAGCACAGAGCAGCCTGCCGGATCACCACCAGAACCCCAATGCAATTTCTGGCATAAATGCTGGGTTTCAGCCAGACGGAAACAGTTGCATGTAACGTTTTGTCTTGCTGACAGCCAGCATTTGTGCCAGATCACCCCCTTTAACCAACCTATGAGCTCCAGGTCTGGATTTAATAAGCCCACAATGTAATCATAAAAAACTTCATATCCGTAATGGATTTGTGGATTGTACTTGGGGCGTAACAACCATTAATGGGCTTGGGAAAAGCTTTCTTCTAACCAGTTCCGCCATCCTGTGTGCATTAGAGTTTTTATGGTTTATTGAGGATGTTCTCCAGCATCTTTACTTGCTAAATAAAGGATTGAATCTTATTTGAAGAAAATGGGAAATCCTTAGGGGCTCCTGCGCCCTAAAAACCCTTCACGTGAGTTTCCAGTGTGATCCTATGATGTCCCATAATATAGAAAGGCGATGGTAATTGTCTACATACCTGCATGGCACTTGTCATCTGCCACCTCCTAGTTTTGTCAGGGTATGGAAACTTGTAACCAAATATTTGGGGTATTAATTTAAAAGGTCTGTCCAGCCATGAAAACAATATTATAATATAAGTCGCACTCTACCCTTACCGAACCCCTGCTGCTTCAGGTCCAAAGCTTTTTTTGGGTCTCCTTCCTGCTCCCATCAGACATGTGCCAGTCACTGGCTGTGATGGGTCACGTGTCCATGTTTTGTAGAAGCAATTGCGGGCGCTGTAAAGTGACTGACGTATCTTTGTTTTGTTTTTTTTTTTACATTTTAAGTTACTCATGGCTGGACAGCCCCTTTAAAGCCATTGATTTAAAGGGGGTATTCCTATCTCAGGCATTGATGGCGTATTGCTAGGATATGCTTTCAATGTTGGGTACAGGTCCCCAATCTCCAGAGCGGGACCCTCAACGTGAAGGAGAGCTTGTAACGCCTGTGCAGTTTCCCCGCTGCATCCCAGCTGATCAACTATTTAAAGGGGCTTGTGTTAGCGCTGCCACCACTTAAGCGTTTACCTTGGTCTGCCAACCTGGTAGCGATAGTGCGGGGTACTGCAGCTTTGGGACTTGCACTGCCATTACTATATGTACAATGTGCAGGTAGACTGACCCTGATGAGCATTGAAGACGCTGTGGCCCCTGACCAGTGGGAATACAGTGTCTCTTCCCCACCGATCTGATATTGATGGCCTGTCCTAAGTGTAGGCCATCAATATGCTGATCCCAGAAGACCCCCTTAACCCCTTGCCAGAGTGGAGCTCCAGCAGTGGGAAAAGTAGCTAACTGGTGGGGGGGGAGGGTTGATTTTAGATGCTGCTATCTCCTGTATGGTAGCAGCTAAAAACATACAACTGATCTTGCTTGATAGCAGACATTCCAAGCTTTCAGACAATACCAGAATGACAGCAATATATTCAGGACAGAGGAAGATATCACTGGAATGCAGCTGAAAATGAAAGTAAAAACTGGTTTTACTCGTGATTATTCCCAACTTGATTTCTAACAGTGATTTCTCCTGTTGCTTGGACTTTAGCTGTCATTTTGGTCTTGTATGAAAGCTTGGACTTGTCAGCTTTCAACAAGACCAGTTGCATGTTTCTAGCTGCTACCGTTGAGGAGATATCACCATCTAAAGCAGCCCTCCCCCCTCCAGTTAGCTACTTTTCACACTGCCCGAGCTGGACTCGTGCAAAACAGGTGGTTAAATCAAACTCCTACGGAGTCCCACCCTGTCCGACCTATATTGTGTATGCCAAGATATATTGCCTGCTGGCGTAAGATAATATAAGCCTAGGTATCTTGTCACTAACCTGTTTTGTACCTCTGCAGCTGTCCGGTTTATGTCATTTGTACTTCACATGTTGTAAAGGGCTAATATAATCTTTGAAATTATACTGTATAATAAAAACTAATGCAGTAAGTAAAGGGCTAAACCTGTAAATACTTTCTTTTGACTGGCGTCCAAATACCTGATCTTTTTTGCTACGTCGCTAAGCACTAGTATCCAGCTGCTGTCACTTGTGGTCCCTTTGTCTTGTGCTATGTTGACGACTGCTGCCCATTTGCGCTAGTGAGGGGTCGGTTATGGAAACTGGCGCATGGGATAGTGCTGTAACCCCAATCCCAGGGTATCAGTGGCCTGTTAACCCCTGTAACTCAGCTACTTTATAAATTATACCAGTTTACAGCAACAGCCACCGCGAGGACGCTTGCATGCATTACATGTCGCATTAATATCCGCACTGAACCCCGACTATATTCTGTGCACATTGTGGGGGGTTTCCCGCTCCTTTTGAACCACACCGACAATCTATTAAGTGCAGTTTTTTTCCTTCCAGTTCTTGTCAACTAATGGATTTTGTGAGGTTTTTTTTTTAACTAATTTTATCTAGTGATGTATAGTTCTGTCAGCGAAACCGTTCTGCGGGTGTAATTTGCAGGCATGTCCTGAAAGCCTCTCGCTGTGAACTAATCCTGTTATAAAGTCCGGTGCACTTTATACTCGTCAATAATTCAATGGCTTCTTCAGTGTTGTCACGTTAAATTGTCTGCTTGTAAGTGGCTGTAATCTTCACATCACCTGGGAAATACTTCAGGACTATTTGAACTAAGCCTCTGCTTTATGGCAGCTTACGTGTTGTAAAATCGCTAGGGTTAAAGGGGTGTTCCAGCAAAACGAAAATGGTTGGCAGTGGGTTCAGGAAGGGGGTAGAAACGTAGAAAATATCAGCTTGCCGCTGCCATTCTGAGGCTGTCCAGGTCCTCTCTGCTCTCTGGATGAGAGGGCATTTCTTAAAGGCAGGGATGCTCAAGTTGCAGCCCACCAGCTGTTGAAAAACTACAACTCCCAACATGTCATAATAGCTGTAAGCTGTCCAGGCATACTGGGAGCTGTAGTTTTGCAACAGCTGGAGGGCCACAGGTTGGGCATCCCTGCTTAAAAGGGGTATTCCGGTTGGTTAAAGTTATCCCTTATCCACAGTCCTACCACTGGGACCTCCACTGATCACAAGAACCCCATGCAGCCACGCCATTCAGCTCTATGAGCGATGTACTTGGCCATCTCAGGGACTCTTAGAAATGAATGGTGCAACTGTCCCCTGTGGTAATTTCAGGGGAGCTGCAGGGGGCCCCTGTTCTCCTGATCGGTGGGGGTCCTACCAATCTTATGGTTATCCCCTGTGGATAGGGGATAACTTTAACCAATTGAAATACCCCTTTAAAGGATATGGACACCTTTTTAGCAGCAATTGTTTTCTCCTTTGGATTCATAATCAGTAAAACAAAAAACTAAAAACTCTATTTAATTAAATTTTACTCATTTTGGGATGAAAATTTTTCAGTTTAGTAAATGTTTTTAGCCGGTTTTGAAATACAAGGGTTAAAAATCAGTCTGTTTGCAGAGTATCACTTCTCAGCCCCATCAGCTGACGGCTCATGTGAAGCCTGACCTCCACAAACACTCATTTAAGCCTTATCCGTTTGATAAAAGTTTAGCTGTAATGAGTGTTTGAGGTCAGAGGATCAGAAAGAGAGCTTTTTTAATCCCTGTATCTCAAAAACAGCTGAGCATTTATTTTATTTTTTTTTTTATTAAAGACCAATTTAAAGTGATTTTTGGCTCAAAATGGGTAAAACACAATCATAAAAAATGCTCAGGGTGTCCATAGTTTAGGTGTTTAAACAGAGATAGCATTGGAACGGCAGTGGTGGGGGGGTCAATGGAGGGGAGTATATATTGCTGCCAATTGTTTTTAATTATCTGGAGCATCCATTTAAATGCCTTGGGGGGAAGGGGGGGTTTGGAGTTCCTACATAGCAGCAAATAACTATGATGTGTGGTTTTCTAGGTTGCTGGTTGTGTGGTTTTGCAGGTAAGCAGCAGCTTTACCCTCCAAACTCATGCGTTCATTAATGACCAGTTTGAAAACCACATCAATTGGCTGTTAATCTTCCTGGTTTTCAGCAACAAAATATTGGATTTTCCTTAAAGGGAACCTGTCATCAACTTTATGCTGACCTCACCGAGGGCAGCATAAAATAGTGACAGAAATACTGATTTCAGCGGTGTGTCACTCATGAGCTAAAAGTAAGTGGTTGCTGAGAATTAGCATCATAATCATTGCAGCTCAGACCTTGAAAAGAGTCAAATCTACCTGAGAAGAGTCCTGGTTATTCCTAACCTCCTGCTCTCCCCGCCTATCTGCTGATAGTTTGCAGTTCTTTCCTAGAGAGACAGGAAGAAAACTAGGTAGAAGACTGTCAGTCATCAGCAGGTGGGCAGGGAAAGCAGGAGTTCATGAACAGCCAGGACTCTTCTCATTTGGCCGGGGACTCTTCCAGGTCTCGTCTGCAATAATTGTGATGTTGGTTCTTGACAACCACTTACTTTTAACTTTTAAATGAAAGACCACTGCAATCAACTCACCTGTCTGTACTTTATTCTGCCATTAGTATGGGCAGCATGAAGTTGATGACAGGTTTCCCCTTAAAGGGCATCTGTCAACAGTTTTGTACCTATTGTACCTGACCTGTGCATCAGCTGAAGACATCTGTTCTGGTCCCATGCCCGTATTTCAAAAAAAGACATTTTAATATATGCAAATTAGCCTCTAGGTGTAATGGTAACGCCCCCGTTGCTCCTAGAGGCTTATTTGCATATATTAAAACATCATTTTAACATGGGCCCAACACAGATCCCTTCAGCTGCCAAGCGCACATGTAACAGGTCAGCCAGTGTCATAGGTACAAAACTGCTGACAGATGCCCTTTAATGTATTTTCAGTCCCTTTGGCCTGCAGCCATGTTTTTCTAATCCTGTACAAACCCCTTTAAAGTAGACTTGACACTGTTGCTCCTTTTGACCATCCAGTTGGCACATCGGGGGTAACTTAGTGTGTGCAGTTTTTAATCTGTTGGCTCATCTTTTTGATTCAGGGGGTCAGACCACCATTGATCAGATACAGATGACTTCATGGTGAGAATAAGTTATCAACATAGAAGTCTTCGGAAAATTCTTTTAACGCGCGATCTCACCAGGAAGAGGGAGGGGAGGTTTCCAGTGACTAAAGTTCTTTATCTTAAATAGGAGGAGATCAGGCAGCTGAGATACTTGTCTGAATACTTTCTTTTCAGCTTTGCTTACATGGGAATGTCTCCTGTATTCATTGATTCCTTCAGGACTTCACCACTGGGACATTTCAAACATTGAAAAGTACTTTATCTAAAAATAAGAAAGATTCTGTCCATTAGGAATGCAGTAAGTGGAGCTATTGATTTCTTCTTGGCGTCACAGAGCCGGTGCCAACCTCTGTTCTCAAAAGCAGATCAGAAAAATTTAAAGGCTTATTCCCATTTTGGACAATGGGGGCATATCGCTAGCGCCCATTGTCTTATAGGTGTGGGTCCCCTGCACCTATATCGCGAACAGAGCCCCCAAACTGAAGGAAGGTTTGTGCTCAGCTGCCCTCCATTCATTTCTATGAGCGCAGTGGGGGCCTGACCCTGGACCTGGGTCCTCCAGGCGCAGCACTCCCTGATCTGTTCTTGATATAGGTGTAGGTCCCAGGTGTGGGACCTGCACCTATCAGGAGAATATCCTAGCGATATGCCCCCATTGTCTAAGATGAGAATACCCCTTTAAGAACTCTTTCAAAGGGGTTAGCCAGGGTTAGAAAAGGGTTTGCGCCCCTTCAACTTTTTAGCATTAAGCTGTGCCTGTAATGCATTTCAGCCTCTGGCCTCATGCCCACAATCATCTTCTTGGTCTGCTTCCACATTTTTTTTGCCCATTGAATGTGGACCTGTTTATTATCTGGTCCCTTGGCCTGCAAATAAAAAAATAATTGAACTTGTTCTATTCTTGTCTGTGTTGTGGACAATGATAGGACATTTCTACAGGGGTGAAGGAAAAAAAATGTATCTGCAGCCACATAGCTGGGCTCTGTGGTTTGTGTACCACCTAAGAAAAGATGGTTGTGGGCTGCAATGCCAGATCTGGAACTATATTAAAAGGGATTTATATTTTGACAACATGTGATCAGTAGGTGTCTATCACTGTCCCTTGAAGTCTATTGCCCCCTCATCCATTGCAGATCATACATATTCAGTTGGCCCCTGGGATAGAAAACCACACATCGATAACCTATCCAATAAAAATGCATTAAGTTACCTGGGAGAAATATGTAAATTACTGTGCATAACTGTGCAGAATCTGCATAAATAAATCTGACCCCGCCCCCTTGTCAATTTAAGGGTCTTGCACATGATTCATTCAGTCTTATAGTGTGTCACTTACTGTGCAGGAGACATAAGTTTTGGTCTAAATACTTGAGGCGATTTCAACTGGTCCTAATCTTTGGCACATTGGCCTTTAGGAGGAGCCCACCTTCCTTACCTTCCGTGTATTTAACTTTTGTATATTGTACAGAGTTTCTTGATATTTTATTAGAATGCTGCAAACTGAATATGGGAAATAAAACCTGCCGTCTGAAAGTCTGGTGTCTTATTCCTGCTGTGGAAAAGTGTCCTCTGGTGTGAAACGTTCGGCTCTTCCCCCATCTGTTAACCATTCTGCACCCTGGGCGTGTGTTCTATGTTTATTACTGCTTGCATCATCCCAATCCCCAGACAATAAATACTTCTTACTTTCAGTCTCTTCTGTCTTGTGTGAATGGGTTCAGAATACAACACCCTCCAGCACATGTTGCTTGGTTTTTTAGGTCTTTTGTTCCATGTGAACACTTGTATGGTCTAAATCATTACTTTTATGTCCCACTTATCCTGTGACTGGGTGGGCTTTGCACAAGCCCTACACCTTTTGCAGTCCATTGTGTTGTAGCAGGAGTGAGACTGTGGGCAGGCATGGCCATAAAGGGGTTATCCAGGAATTTGAGATTGATGACCTGTCCTCAGGCTGGGGTCTATCTGCTGCTAGTGTTATACAATACATTCCAGACCTCTAAGGGTTACACAGCATCATAAATCCGTATAATCCCCTTCAGTGCTGGGAGGTCAGGACGGGAGCTGCCGCATACTCACGCTGTGAGTCAGATGCATGGGACTCTCTAGTCTGAAAGGGGCCTTAGTCCAAATGATTTTTGTTGAATGCAAGATAATCAATCCCTTTCTTGAGGCTGGATTAATTGTCCTATTTTTCATTACTGGGTTCATAGAGATATCGTATTCCGGTATTACATAGGATAGGAAGAGAAAGCGTCAAACGCAAATAAGGTTTTTTTTTTTTGTAAGAGAAGAGATTGCAGGATATTGTGTGGTCCCTTCTATATATAACAAGGCCTCGTCCTGTGGGTTCAGATTTCAGGCTGGAAACCAGACTACAGGCACCTGGTTGGTAATGATATACGATGGATCCGCTTTGGGGGGATGAAAATTGAAATCTGATAGTGGATTGGGGCTTGTATTCAGGGAATATGCTGCTTACAGCTGATTGAGACAGGCCGAGAATGAAGTATTTTTGGCCTGTGTTCTTTAGTGGAATTTGCTTATTTTTTTTTTTTTTTTATAGCAACCTTTGACTCGCTCACAGTCTAGAAGGAAGCACGAACATTGATGACGTGTTAGGGCTCATGCACACGAATGTGTGTGGCCCGTGCCAGCAAACAGCGGGTCCACAATATATGGGCACCGGATGCACGCGTTCCATATAATGGATGCTGACCCATTCACTTAAATGGGTCCACAGTGTGCAAGATACGGAGGCACTACGGCTTCCTTGGGATTTTGGTCCGTGCCTCCACACTGAAAAAGAATAGAACATGTTCTTTGTGCGGTGCGGACTGAATCTTGTGGACTGCGGACCAATTCAAAAGAATGGATCTGCATCCACAAACATCTGGTACACGTGCATTGCCGATGACTATCTGTGGTCCGCAGCACGGGCCGCATAGGTTCATGATCTATAATGCTGAGTGTGGGTGGGGCTTCAACGTGGCTGACAGTCCCGCAGTTATGTCACAGTTCTGTGTTGGGAGATTGCCACACAACCATCGGCCTAATAAAATCTTTTACAATGCTACCAACAAGCAGTGATCCCTACTGGCTGGTCTGGGGCATATACAGATGCAGAAGATACAGATTTTTGCAACAGACTCATTATTCTAAAGAGAGCTTGCAGAAACCTGTGTGTACGCTGCAGAAAAATCCCATTCACATGAATGGAACTCCTTTTCATTTGCAAAAACTTTTGCCACAAATATGCAGTGTGTGAACATACCCTTAGTGTACACAATGCAGCAAAAAATATCTATATACAGTACTGGAGAGGGTTCAGTAATAACTGGCATGGGTGGACTACAGTAGCCAGAAAGATTATAAAAATTAGGGTTATTCACTTTAGAAAAAAGACGACTGAGGGGAGATCTAATAACTATCTATAAATATATCAGGAGTCAGTACAGAGATCTCTCCCACGATCTATTTATCCCCAGGACTGTGACTGTGACGAGGGGACATCCTCTGCGTCTGGAGGAAAGAAGGTTTGTACACAAACATAGAAGAGGATTCTTTACGGTAAGAGCAGTGAGACTATGGAACTCTCTGCCTGAGGAGGTGGTGATGGTAAGTTCACTAAAAGAGTTCAAGAGGGGCCTGGATGTATTTCTGTAGGGTAATAATATTACAGGTTATAGTTACTAGAGAGGGGTCGTTGATCCAGGGAGTTATTCTGATGCCTGATTGGAGTCGGGAAAATTGGCTTCTACCTCACAGGGGTTTTTTTTGCCTTCCTCTGGATCAACTTGTAGGATAACAGGCCGAACTGGATGGACAGATGTCTTTTTCTGGTCTTATTTACTATGTTGCTATGTATGTTACTGTGGAAAAGTTTTTGGCAGGTGTGGAAAAAAAAAAAGTGCTAGAAGTAGGAACGCTTTAAAAAATAGAAGTGATAATGGTTTATCAATCAACAAACTGCAAAGCAAACAAAGGAGAAATCTAAATCCAATCAATATTTGGGGTGACCGTCCTTTGCCTTCAGCATCAGTTCTTCTAGGTAAAGTTTTTGAAGGGACTCAACAGGGAGGTTGTTCCAAACATCTCGGAGAACCAGATATCTTCTGTGGATGTAGGCTTGCTCAGGTCCTTCTGTCTCATCATGTAATCTCAGACAGACTGGATGATGTTGAGATCAGGGCTCTTCTGGGGCCATATTATCACTTCCAGGACTCCTTCTTTATGCTAAAGATAGCTATTAAAGGGAACCTGTCATTAACTTTATGCTACCCATTCTAACAGCAGCATAAAGTACAGACAGGTGAGTTGATGTCAGCGGTCTGTCATTTATAAGCAAAAAGTAAGTGGTTGCCGAGAACCAGCATCACAATCATTGCAGCCAGGGCCTGGAAAAGAGTCACGGCCACCTGAGAAGAGTCCTGGTTATTCATGAGCTCCTACTTCCCTACCTACCTGCTGATGATTGACAGTCTTATTCCTAGTTTTCTCTCTATGACAGAACTGACAATTATCAGCAGGGAAGGTAGGAGCTCATGGATAACCGTGACTCTTTTCCAGGCAATGATCATGATGCTGGTTCTCGGCAACCACGACTGACACACTGCCGAAATCGGCATTTCTGTCGCTATTTTATGCTTCCCTCAGTGAGGTCAGCAAAATGTTGCTGACAGGTTCCCTTTAAAGGGCATCTGTCAGCAGATTTGTACCTATGACACTGGCTGAGCTGTTACATTGCACTTGGCAGCTGAAGACATCTGTGTTGGTCCCATGTACATATGTGCCCGCATTGCTGAGAAAAATGATGTTTTATTATATGCAAATGACCGTCTAGGAGCAATGTAAAACATAAAAAAAAAAATTCAAAAAAATATATATGGTATATAATTTTAAATCACCCCTTTCCCCCAAATAAAAATTATCAAAAAAATAAATATCATTCACATCACTGTGTTTGAAAAGACCCATACTATTAAAATATAAATTAAACTTATTCCATACAGTGAATAGGCTAACGGGAAAAAAAAATCAACATGGCCGATTTGCCATTTTTTCACCACTTCACCTCCCCTAAAGAACTGAAAAAAAACAGTAATCAATAAAAAAGTTATACGGCAATGAAAATAAATAATTTTTTTCCCCCAAAGTTTAGGAGTTTTTTTTTTTCGAATTAAAACATAAGAAAAACTATACAAATGTGGTATTACTGTAATCGTACTGACCTGGAGAATGAAGAGCACAACTCAGTTTTACCACATAGTGAACGCCAGAAAAACAAAACTCCTAAAACTGTGGGGAATAGCATTTTTTTTTACAATTCCACCACATTCCAAATTTGTTTAGCTTCCCGCTACATCCTATTCAATAGTAAATGGTGCCATTAGAAAGTACAACTTGTCCCGCAAAACACAAATCTTCGTACAGCTACGTGAACAGAAAAATAAAAAAGCTAAAGCAGGGAGTAAAAAACTAAAACAAAAAAATTGCTCTGTTAAGAAGGGGTTAAATCAGGGGTGCACCACCAATGAGGCCAGGTGAGGTGATCGCCTCAGGTAGCACCAGGTAGGGACAAGAGGGGGGCAGCGGAAGGGCCATGGGGAATGAGCACTTTCATTGTGGCAAAGGGGTGAGGTTAAGAAATTGGCATTGGTGGGGGGGGTGCCATTTCAGTTTTCGCCTCAAAGGCTAGGAGCACCCCTGGGTTAAATATATTGACTTTTATGCACCAAATCGCAATGAATCATGATACCACTATACAGTAAGAGGGGATATTGTAATTAGGAGCCACAGTGACACAATTTACTAACACAGATTAATTGATATCTTCCAAAAAAAGAGACATTTCCAGGTTATAGGGGGTAGAAGGGAGTTCACATGCTCAAAATCGGAGACGAAAGGGACAATTGGGAGGTGGGTGTTTACTACCTACATTTCACCAGCTTTAAAATGCTGAATTTCATGTATAACCTGCACTTGTTAATGGCCTGTAGATCATTCCAGTTATCGCAAGCACACTGCGCCCTCTAGTGTTAAAAGATCATACTGCATATAGGATAGTTCAAAGGACTTGGTGAAGATCTTCTTCTTATTACCTGGGTTCTAACATATAGATAAAAACATGAAGACTTTTAAGCATTATTCCCAGACTTATAATTTTTTGTACATCAACTTTTACTTCTCTGCGCTACTAGCCCAGCCTAGACTAAAACCAAACTAAAGGGGTTATCCCATGACTGATGTAAAAATGAAAATCAGACATCATATAGAACAAGACAATCTATTTCTAGCAAAGATATAACCAGCCCTGTACCTCACATGGATCCAGAGATCTCCACGTTCATTGCTCCAATCGGCTAGATTTATATCAAGCTGGCAACTCAAGGGGAGTGTCTTTTCTGCTGCAGCTCAGGGGGCGTGTCCATGCTCTGCCTATCACAAGTCAGGAGGCAGTTGAAGGATGAAACTGAGCACGTGCGGCCTTCTCAAGAGCAGGTCAAAGAAATAAGAAAAAAACAGAAGGTGGCGCTGTACAGATACATTTTATTGAATAACTCTGCGGCTGTGAAAATTTTTTAAAGACATTCAATTACAAAAGTGTTCAAATCCAGGTGCTGGTTTGAAAACTGTAGAATAGTTTTTTGCAGGATCACCCCTTTAAGGTCCTATTGTTTTATGTATACCAACCTACTGGTTGTTGGGTTAAATGAACTCTGCCACAGGCATACCTTAATATGGAAATTACTTTAAAAGAGATACTTTTTTGTTTTTATAAAAGGGGTTGTGCAGGGGATAAATATTGATGTCCTCAGAATGGGTCATCAAGATCAGATTGGCGGAGGTCTGACTTCTGGCACCCCTGCCAATCAGCTGTTTGAAGGGGTAGTGGCGCTCGTGTTCAGATGAATGGGATGGAGCAGTTGTAAAAACACTATGCAGCCTCTACAGAAGAGACACCACGCAGGTAATTTTGAAGGAGTAGTGCTCCCACGAGCGTTGCCCCTTTAAACAGCTGATCGCAAGGGTGCCAGGAGTCGTCACCACTCCTTCCCCCACCAATCTGATATTGATTACCTATTCTGAAGATAGCTCAGCAATATTTATCCACGTCACCATTTTTTTTTTCTCACTGCACAACCCCTTTAAGGCTGCTACATAATACCCACAAATGATTAAAGGGGATTTCCAATTCTCCAAAAATGTATAAAAATCTGCCCATCAAGTCTATTATACAGTCATGGCCAAAAGTTTTGAGAATGATACAAATATTAATTTTTACAAAGTCTACTGCTTCAGTTTTTATAATGGCAATTTGCATATACTCCAGAATGTTATAAAGAGTGATCAGCTTAACAGCAATTACTTGCAAAGTCAATATTTGCCTAGAAAATGAACTTTATCCCCCAAAACACATTTCAGCATCATTGCAGCCCTGCTTTAAAAGGACCAGCTAACATCGTTTCAGTGATTGCTCCATTAACACAGGTGTGGGTGTTGATGAGGACAGGGCTGGAGATCAATCTGTCATGATTAAGTAAGAATGACACCACTGGACACTTTAAAAGGAGGCTGGTGCTTGGCATCATTGTTTCTCTTCTGTTAACCATGGTTATCTCTAAAGAAACACGTGTAGTCATCATTGCACTGCACAAAAATGGCCTAACAGGGAAGAGTATCGCAGCTAGAAAGATTGCACCTCAGTCAACAATCTATTGCATCATCAAGAACTTCAAGGAGAGAGGTTCCATTGTTGCCAAAAAGGCTCCAGGGCGCCCAAGAAAGACCAGCAAGTGCCAGGACCGTCTCTTAAAAGTGTTTCAGCTGCGGGATCGGGCTACCAGCAGTGCAGAGCTTGCTCAGGAATGGCAGCAGGCAGGTGTGAGTGCATCTGCACGCACTGTGAGGCGGAGACTCTTGGAGCAAGGCCTGGTCTCAAGGAGGGCAGCAAAGAAGCCACTTCTCTCCAGAAAAAACATCAGGGACAGACTGATATTCTGCAAAAGGTACAGGGAGTGGACTGCTGAGGACTGGGGTAAAGTCATTTTCTCTGATGAATCCCCTTTTCGATTGTTTGGGACATCTGGAAAACAGCTTATTCGGAGAAGACGAGGTGAGCGCTACCACCAGTCTTGTCTCATGCCAACTGTAAAGCATCCTGAAACCATTCATGTGTGGGGTTGCTTCTCAGCCAAGGGAATCGGCTCTCTCACAGTCTTGCCTAAAAACACAGCCATGAATAAAGAATGGTACCAGAATGTCCTCCGAGAGCAACTTCTCCCAACCGTCCAAGAGCAGTTTGGCGATCAACAATGCCTTTTCCAGCATGATGGAGCACCTTGCCATAAAGCAAAGGTGATAACTAAATGGCTCAGGGAACAAAACATAGAGATTTTGGGTCCATGGCCTGGAAACTCCCCAGATCTTAATCCCATTGAGAACTTGTGGTCAATCATCAAGAGACGGGTGGACAAACAAAAACCTACAAAGTCTGACAAAATGCAAGCATTGATTGTACAAGAATGGACTGCTATCAGTCAGGATTTGGTCCAGAAGTTGATTGAGAGCATGCCAGGGAGAATTGCAGAGGTCCTGAAGAAGAAGGGTCAACACTGCAAATATTGACTTGCTGCATTAACTCATTCTAACTGTCAATATAAGCTTTTGTTACTCATAATATGATTGCAATTATATTTCTGTATGTGATAAAAACATCTGACAAACACACATAAAAACCAGAGGGCAGCAGATCATGTGAAAATATAATATTTGTGTCATTCTCAAAACTTTTGGCCATGACTGTACTATTTAGGCTGGGTTTACACTTGGCAGACATGTGGGCGATTTTCAGGCACAGATGTGCCAAATCTGCAGCGTCGTGCACTACCCTAAAAGTGGATAATCGTTTAAGAACTCTCATCCCCAGTGGACTTATCATCTGTTTGTTAGTCACCACTTGGTTGGCTCTGCAACAAGAATAAATACGGCCGAAACTGCATTTGGAAAGTTATAAAAATATATAAATTTAATTTTAAAAAAATATATAAATTAAATAAAAAGTTAAATAAGATAAATAACCCATATTTACCCTTAGAAAAGGTCCACACAGGAAATCACTGGTCATAGCAGTGACCGATCTCAGCCAGTGATTGGGCCTTTCTTGGCATTTCTGGCATGTTGAGCTGGGACCAGGAAGTGGAGAACAGCAGGAACTAAACCAGCGATGGAATGGCAATGACGGGCGATTGAAAGGGTGGAGTATAACTTTTTATAAAATTATTTTTAAAACTTTGTGTGTGTGTGTTTTTTTCCCCCCAGAAAGCCCCTTAAAGGGGTTGTCCAAGTTTTTTTGTTCTTTGTATGTTTCTAACTAGTCAAATGTATTGTGTTTTCAGTGCACTGACTTTATCTGCAGTTGCTCCTTTCTCAGATTTCACAGAGGGTCACATGACCTGTGATGGCAGCTTCTCTCCCTGCTCTGCTGATGTTTTGTGCACAAGCCTCAGAGATCAGATAAAAGTCTGTACACGAGATGTCACTGTGCTGGCCACGCCCCCTGCACTGCCAGCTGCTGCTTCTGCTCTCTTCCTGGATTCTTTCAGATAAGATTTTAACATCTTCAGCCAGCACAGACTCAGGGCTGAAGGCAGTGAGGAGACAAATGCAGGCAGACTAGAAAAGATCTGTAGAGCATTGCACAAGAACAGGTAGGAGGAAGATCCTGTGTGTATCACCAGTGTCATTGTACAGCTGGGTCCTACACGTACAATATGCTGCTTAGTATCCTAACAGGCAGACATGTCAATCAGGACAGCACTTGTATTCACTCCCTTTGCAGAGAAGGGGGAGGGGCAGAGACTGTTGTTATTGCAGGTAAACAAAGGCAAGAAGAGAACCAGGGAAATGAGGAAATATATTTTTTTTTTTGCCTAAAACTTTCTTAACTTATTTTTTTTTATAACTCGGACAACCCCTTTAACTGTTCTGCCTGTGGAAAGGGGGGGGGGGCTGCTTTAGCTGGTAGCATATAGAAATGTGGCATTATCATTGCATCATTGACTCACATAATAAAATTATGGTATTTTTACCACACAGTGAACCCCGTAAATAAATTCCACAAAATAATGTTAACCTTTCACCCTAAAAATAAAAAAAACTGTTATTTACTACACTATTTATACATAAAATGGTTCCTAAAAAATCTACAACTGATCCCACATCCCGCAAAATAAAATAAAAAAGCATTTAAAAGATATAACTGCTACAACATAAAGGGGGAAAATAACATTGGTCCTTAAGGCTAAAATTAATGATGTCACTAAGGAGTTAAAAATGCAATTGTGTCCCCTGAGTTGTGCGCCAACAAGATTTACTGCAGAGGCACATTCTACAAAAAATCTACAATAAAAAAGTGACATTTTTGGGATGGTTTTTACAATTTTTTTTGTGACGGTTAGGAGGTTAAGGGTATGCTCACATTACAAAATATGAGGCAAAAAAAAATCTGTAACCTTTTAGATTTTGGAGATAACACATTGTTCTTGGCAGTGATGATTATTGTTTCACCGCTTGTGAGGGAAAAATGCTGTGTAAAATTTTTTTCAAGAATTCCATAAAAATACACACCATATGATTCACATTGTATATTTCCCATCGAAAACAATGGGAAGCTGTTTTGAAGCATTTGGGGATGCATAACATACCCTAGCTGTGTGAACATACCCTTATACTTATTATTTTAGAAAGAGGGAAAGAAAAAGAATGAGTTGGACATCCCCATTAAATTGGTGGCCGCGCACTGTCCACCACATTTTCAGCCCTTCTGAAGCCACAGCTTTGGAAGGAAAGTTTTTCTTAGCAGAACTGACTGAAATATTGCAGAAGCACAACCACTGATGGCCACCAGCCCTCCCTAATGTTATAAATACATGTCAACGTTTCCAGTTTTCATTCCTTCAGCTTTGAACATAAAGTGACACAAGTGGGCCTATTGGCCGTGCCCATCGCTGTGCCACATAGAAAACAACATATACCAAGTTAATGTGTGTCTCATAGTCCTTGACCTTGGGATGGAGAGCTGGAGTGTTTAATCCCATTGAAAACAATGGGAAGCTGTTTTGAAGCATTTTGTGATGAGTAACATACCCTAGCTGTGTGAACATTTATATATGTCACTATTTTAGAAAGAGGCAAAGAAAATGAATGAGTTGGGCCTCTCTATTAAACCAGTGTCTGCTCACTGTCCACAACATTTGCAGCCATGCTGAAGGCATGAGCACTGAAAGGAAGTACAACCACTGATGGCCACCAGTCCTTGCTAAGGTTATAAACACATGGCAAGCTTTCCACCTCTAGTTCCTTCAGCTTTGAACATGAAGTGACACAAGTGGGCCTGCTGACCGTGCCCATGGCTGTGCCATGTGGTTAGTAACATCTATCCAGCTGATATGTGTGTATCTCGTCAGCAACCTTGGAACGAGCGCTGGAGTGTTTTATCATGCACTGATCATGGATACAGTATATTTCAGGATATGTTTGTATATATGAGGTGACTTCTGATATTATTAAAGGGTAGTCCAGCACAATCCAGTTCCCCTGGGCAGATAATCATCTGAAAAAGAAATAAACGTGCTTATTGTTAGCCCAGCTCCCCGTACCTGCGATTCTGTTCCCACACACAGGTATGGGCGCCGGGCTTCTTCACTCATTCCCACTGCTGTACACCGTGCTGACAGGTACGAGCAGCAGGGTTCTTAGCTGTGGTTTGCACTTCCGTCCTGGCTCAGAGTACCTTGTGTGTATTTAGGGTGTGTGCGGGCGTGTCTCTCCTCTCTTTGTGAGGCAGCCTGCGCATGCCCTCTATCTTCCCCTGCCTATAGCTGGTCTGCAGGAGGTATTTAAAGGCACCTACTTCTACAGGAAGGTGCCTGATCAACTTAGGTCCCTAGCTTGTCTAGTTTCCTGTTTCCTGTAGCCAGTTCTTCCTGTGTTCAGACAGGCAGGAAGTGGGGTGCAGTGGGACCGTGGCAGAGGGGCATCGACAGGGGATTGGTGACATGAGTAGAATTTCTTTTCTTTTTTAATAGAATTTGCTGCCCAGGGGGACTATTTTTGATGTTGGTGTTGGAATACCCCTTTAATAATTTTATTAAGGGGTACATAGTTCTTCTTTACAGGAAGGGTCTGCAGTAGTTGAGTAGTCTATTGCAACGAAGGCCAGAAAGACCACATAAAAGCACAACCCACTGACAGACATGAAGTGGTCTCTTTTTTAAAAAAAAAAAGAATCTAGGGCAGTATAGTGTACACTACACACTGCAGCTGCTGAAGAACCTCTTCCTAACTACATGGAGAAACTATATCAATCAGATACTGGCACAGTAGACAGAACTCCATCTAAAAGTGATCAGAACGGGTATGCACAGAATGCAGAGAATACCCATCAGAAAAAATTAAAACATGTATTTGCCGTGGATTTGCGCCTTGAATTCGGACAATCTGACCACAAATTAGCCCCACGGAAACCGAGGCAAGAATGAAGACATTTAACCTTGTTTTCCCCCCAATTTTCAATTCCACCATATTTTATGCAGTGTATTTAGTGCTGAAATCTACAGCAAAAAATGCTTACATTATCAAATCCGTACCATAAGTTCATATAGTGCAAATTTCTCCGTGAGCAGATTTAAAGGGGTTTTCTAAATGTCTAAAGGGAACCTGTTACCATGAAAATGCAGTTTATTCTGCCAGCAGCATGTTATAGAGCAAAAGGAGCTGAGCAGATTGATATATAGCGTTATCAGAAATGATTCAGTATAACTTTTATTTATTTAAATTCCTGTTCATTCTGGACTTTGAAGTCCACAAGGCGGTCCTATCAGTGATTGACAGCCTTCCCTCTATGAGGAGGAGGTCCTATCAGTGATTGACAGCCTTCTCTCTATGATGAGGAGGTCCTATCAGTGATTGACAGCCTTCTCTCTATGATGAGGAGGTCCTATCAGTGATTGACAGCCTTCTCTCTATGATGAGGAGGTCCTATCAGTGATTGACAGCCTTCTCTCTATGATGAGGAGGTCCTATCAGTGATTGACAGCCTTCCCTCTATGAGGAGGTCCTATCAGTGATTGACAGCCTTCCCTCTATGAGGAGGCGGTCCTATCAGTGATTGACAGTCTTCCCTCTATGAGGAGGTGGTCCTATCAGTGATTGACAGCCTTCCCTCTATGAGGAGACGGTCCTATCAGTGATTGACAGCCTTCCCTCTATGAGGAGACGGTCCTATCAGTGATTGATCCTTCCCTCTATGAGGAGGTCCTATCAGTGATTGACAGCCTTCCCTCTATGAGGAGGAGGTCCTACCAGTGATTGACAGCCTTCCCTCTATGAGGAGATGGACCTATCAGTGACTGACAGCCTTCCCTCTATGAGAAGATGGTCCTATCAGTGATTGACAGCCTTCCCTCTATGAGGAGAAGGTCCTATAAGTGATTGACAGCCTTCTCTCTATGAGGAGGAGGTCCTATCAGTGAGTGACAGCCTTCCCTCTATGAGGAGGAGGTCCTATCAGTGATGACAGTCTTCTCTCTATGAGGAGGAGGTCCTATCAGTGATTGACAGCCTTCCCTCTATGAGGAGGAGGTCCTATCAGTGATTGACAGCCTTCCCTCTATGAGGAGGCGGTCCTATCAGTGATTGACAGCCCTCCCTCTATGAGGAGATGGACCGATCAGTTATTGACAGCCTTCCATCTATGAGGAGGAGGTCCTATCAGTGATTGACAGCCTTCCCTCTATGAGGAGGAGGAGGTCCTATTAGTGACTGACAGCCTTCCCTCTATGAGGAGGAGGTCCTATCAGTGACTGACAGCCTTTCCACTATGAGGAGGTCCTATCAGTGATTGACAGCCTTCCCTCTATGAGGAGGAGGTCCTATCAGTGATGACAGCCTTCCCTCTATGAGGAGGAGGTCCTATCAGTGACTGACAGCCTTCTCTCTATGAGGAGGAGGTCCTATCAGTGATTGGCAGCCTTCCCTCTATGAGGAGGAGGTCCTATTTAGTGATTGACAACCTTTCCCACTATGAGGAGGAGATCCTATCAGTGATGACAGCTTTCCCTCTATGAGGAGGTCCTATCAGTGATGACAGCCTTCCCTCTATGAGGAGGAGGTCCTATCAGTGACTGACAGCCTTCCCTCTATGAGGAGGAGGTCCTATCAGTGACTGACAGCCTTCCCTCTATGAGGAGGCGGTCCTATCAGTGATTGACAGCCTTCCATCTATGATGAGGAGGTCCTATTGGTGATTGTCTAACACTTGGCACCCTGCACAGATCAGCTGTTTGAAGTGAGCGCCTTGGCCTCCTTGCAGCTTACCATGCACAGCCATGATTATTGGATAGCAGCTGAGCTTAAAACAAAACGTGTAATTAATGACTGAACGGAAGCATAAATTAGACAATCAGAGCAAAACCTTCCCTTTGAAAACATAGCTTTTATTCGTCATTTAAAACTATGAAAAAACCCTTGATAAATAGTGATATATTAAACAGCCTTGATATGCAAACAAAATGGGCCCGGGTGTCATCAACTAATGAGATGAGTATTTTACGCATTTATTTTTTATTTATTTATTTACGATGTTCGTTAAAACTGACCGGTTGCTTTCATTCTACAGGTCAGTATGAATCTGATGATACCTTATAAAAATAAATCAGTTTTATTTTTTCATCGCCATATTCTGACCCCTATAACTTTTTTGTAGTCATGTGTATGAAGCTGCGTCGGCGTTCATTTTTTACAGGGTGATCTGTACTTTTCATTAATACCAGTCTGGGGTGTGTACGACTTTTTGATCACTTTTGATTTTATTTTTTTTGGGAAACGAAGCAACCAAAAACAGCGCATCAACCATTTTGACGTTTTCTTTCTGTTACATAATATAGTATAATAGTACATATAGTATGGGCATTTTCACGTGATGTGTATTTTATTTTTTTCCGTTTTTTCTATTTTCAAGCAGAAACTGCAGATGGTTTGTGTGTGCGGAGCAGCCACATGGTCAGGAGTTATAACAATAATAATTTTTATTTATATAGCGCCAACATATTCCGCAGCGCTTTACACTTCAGTGGTTCATGTACAAACAGTCAGAAATAACACAGGACTTGAGACATGACTTTGATAATAAAGAAGCCAGCATCTCATCTGCTGACAGCTGTTTCGGAGTGATTGCCCCTCATCAGTGCAGAGCAGAGAGAACTGGCTTAACTGTGTGAGAGGCCAAGTCAGGATTTGGAGGGTACTACATCTCCTTGGGGTGAGAGTACCTTAATCAGCGTGAGGAAACTTATAGGCCATTCATGCTCCTCTGGAATTCTAGGAAGAAAGGGATGCAAATGAGCTATTAGCAAGCTCCTCCTCTGATGCCACCAGTTGTAAGGCAGCTATCCTATAAGTCAATGGTTGACCCTTTAAACAGGCCTTTGAGACATGACTTGAATAATAAAGAAGCCAGCATCTCATCTGCAGACAGCTGTTTTGTGGCGATTGCCCCTCATCAGTGCAGTCTGCAGGAAAAGAGAAGCGGTGCCTAAGGACAGATGTGCCTTACCTTTCTTTCCTCTTGGCTCGAGATATTGCAACTTTTGCGTTACTCACAACGCCCGACAGATAATGCAAACTTTTTTTCCGGTCGCCAGCACCCCGCGTATAATCAGAAAGCGATGTTTCTACCGATCTATGTAACCAAACCCTGAAAAGTCTCACGAACAGAGGAGCAGATCGGATCCTGGCAGCTGCTGCTCCTGTCACATTATTGAAAGAAAGCCCTATAATTGGGGCTGATGTACAGCATCAGAGGAGCAGATGGCTTCCCCATATTTGTGTTACTTGAAGCGATCCCGCGCAGAGGTATTATCACAGTACGACAGTCATTCTCCATAATGGAGCCCGGTAATTGGATCTGACAGTCCGCGCCGTGTCTCCTTGTCATTGTCAGACTCCAGCGGTGATCAGCGTCTTCCTTTTGTGAACGATATCAAAGCTAATTGAAAGTAAGCAGGAGTGACCACTCCGCCGACAGAGATCCCCCGTTGTAGGTCACTTCTACACAAGTGCTAGTCGGTGGGTGGGGGGCAGGATCTGTACGCCTTCTCCCCTCTGTAATACTTCTCATTTGAATCAGTCAGTGTTGTAGTTCTGTTACATTTTAGCAAACGTGAAATGATAAAATAAGACGTTTTTCATTTTATTATGATTTTTGACACGATTATGGAGGCCTGAGAGCGCAAGAGATCTGACGTCTATAGGAGAGTGATGTGGGCGTGCCCTGTGCAGAGGTAATTGTGCAGGGAGGGGGAGGAGTTGAGCTGTGACATCAGCTATTGTCCATTGTAGTTCCTGTGTTATCTACCTTCAGCTTTATAACAGAGATGTTACCTTTCATTCTAATCCTGCCCTCTGCTGATAATGAAATGACTGCTAGTACAAGCTAAAAAAAAAAAAAAAAAAAAATCAGTTCTGTGGGGGGGGGGGGGGGGGGCATTGGGGGCTCAGTGGCTGGTGTTAAAACAACATTGGAAAAATTCAGGATTATTTTTAATATAATGACAAATATTTTAAATATGTTTAAACATAACGACCGTAGAGAAAAAAAATTGTATATTCTGATCATATATTCCAAATTTTATATATTCAACATTTTACCTTACCGATCCAGCTCTGGTCCCCCACCACACCTGTCTTTATTCCGTATGCACCGATGTGCAATGGAGCTAACTCTATTGAAGCTAGTCTTCACCAGGTGCCCTGGCATGGCAGAGCTGCTGGGTGTTAGCAGACCCAAATCAGCTCTGCCACTACAGGGGCACATTTGTCCTGTAACTGGAATGGATGCCTCTGTTACTGTGGGAAATCTGCAAAATAAAAAAAGGCGACAGAGACAGAACATATTTTACGTTTTAAAAAAAAATCCACAAACATGAGTAAAAAAAAAAAAACTAAATAAATAAAAATTAGTAAAATGTGCACCAACCCCACACCACAACAATCCATAGTCATACCTTCCCTACTCACTAAAAAATGATACATATTATCTACTGCAACAACCGAAAACCCATTCTAATATTTTATTTTGGTGTCAATTTGCATATTTAAAGGGTTTGTTCACCTTTTTGATTTTCAGTGCCGGAGGGGCAGAGATGGAACTGAAACCCAGGGATCAGGTTAGTATGGTCACCACCGTGGGGCCAACCACTCTATGGGGTCTGTAAAAAAAAATTAAATTAAATAAAAAAAAAGCTATAAGAAGATTTTTAAAATTACTTTGAAAATTTGAAAATTATTTTTAGTAGCCCAAGGAAGAAAAAAAAAAGTTTTAAAGGAGTAAAAACCTGGTAAACACTTTTTTAAATACTTCTTACAACATCAGATCCAGCAAAATTGCGTGTATATATAAATTTTTTTTCTGGGTGGTGCGGGTAGGGCCCTTCAGTCGTCGGAGGGAGCCCCATCCCTTTACATAATCTCTCAGATGCCATGTTCGGAATTGCTGTGTAAAACAACCGGCTGCAGTCTTTTGCCATAAATGTTAGTATCACCGCCGAGGCCAAGGACTGGCCGCAGCGATCACATGGATGTACAGCATGTCACCACTGCAGCACAGAGGATCACCAGCATCTCAGAACCACATGGCTTAGGATTTAACTGCTAATTTTATCATACTGCCTGCTGTTAAGCTCAGTGTATGAAACCCAGGACAACCCCTTTAATTATTTTATTATAACCCATTTAATTATTCTAATTATAACCTTTTTAAAAGTTACCAATAACACATTATATCTAAAGATATTTGTGTCATTATTTGCATTAAATTATCTGAATTTATTATTCATTTATATAATTATTTCACATTTTTTTCATTTAGTATTTTGATTTTACTCTCTATATTCATAATTCATTATGACCATCATTACCACAATGGGTACTATTCACCCTGTATATTTAATTATTAGCATTGTTTTTACCATTACTATTTTTAAATCTTTTAAGGATTTTTTTTAAGCCATTATTTTTTCACTTTAGAATTCTTCTTACCATGATTAACAAGTATTTTTAATTATTTTTATTTTATACTAATTATAATTATTCACTATAGAATTCTTTTTAAGATCCTTATCGGTCGGCACTACGGTCCTTTCGGCGTTCAGTGCACGTGTCCAGGGGATGGCGCCCACATGTAACAACGGTAGAGAAGAGGACCGGCACTCTTCTCTACCGTATAGAATTCTTTTTGTCATTTTTAATTATTTTAGGATTTATTTTAAACTAATTATTATTGTTCACTTTTATTATTAATGAGTATTAGGAATTATTTTTATTTAAAGTTAATTATTATTCACTTTACAATTATTTTTTATCTTGATTAACCTATGAATTATCTTCTCGATTATTATTTATTGATATTTCATTATCTAATTTTATGTTAATGATTCACTTTTTAGAATTAATCTTGCCATTATTTTATCATTTTTAAAATATTTTTATTTTAAGCTGATTACTATTCACTTTAGAATAATTTTTGCCATTATTTATTATTATCAATTTTTAAATATTTTTTTTATTACTATTCACTTTTGCCATTATTAATTATTTTTATCATTTTTTAAGCTAATTACTATTCACTTTAGAGATATGCTTCTTATCAAATATTATTATTTATTTTCTGGATTATTATTTTTATTTTACATTAATTAATAGTGTTCCTTTTCGGGGTTATTTTTGACTATTTTCGGCCTCCTCCTGCCCATTGTTCTGGCTCAGCAGTCAGGGTCCCTCCATGGATTTCAGCTCACATTACATTACTTCCATCAGGCAGAACTTAGGGACCATCTCCACTCCTCAGCTCTCCTCTCTGCAGCACGGACGCCAGCTTTGTTACAAGCCCTGCCATTGGTCAGTAAACGAGCCTCTCCGCCCACTCCTCGACAGTCTCGCCAATGAGAGCCGAGCTCTCTTCCGCCTGCATTCTACTTTCCATTCCGTGTGGAGGAAAAAACCCTGAGCCATTTTAGGCCTCACGTCACAGTTCGGCGTCAATGGACGAACCCCGGCTCTTTTATTCGATATATATCGATGATTAAACTCCTCTCCTCCTCACATATCGCGATTTTACGCGGTTATCTGCTTCATGCTCTCTGCTGCGACTTGTTACACACTCCTTGAGGCCTAGTCCTTCGTCCCGACCGGCTCTTTGTAGACGGTCCCTTATTTTTAGAACGCGGCTCCTTTAAGTGCATAGCTGTCCACTGATTTGCCTGCAGCGTTTTTTCCCTCTATTTCTTCTCTGACTACTAGCCCATGCTATACCGGTGCGATATCATCCAGTTTATGTCTGTTTCATAACCGGCCCGTTTTTAACGTCCGACTATAAACCGGTCACCGACCGGGGTGACAAGGAGCCGCCCTCACCATAGAGCGGCGGGCTCTTGTTATGCACACAGTGGCTAGACGGTATTTATTGAGTGAGGCGCCTCCTGCTGGGCGGGGTAGGAGTCGTCTGGGGGCTTTGGCGGGGTTTTCCCCTTTTTGTACAGGCAGCAGTGAGGGCAGCCGCGGGGCCGGGGTCCTTGTGACATGAGGTCCTATTTAGTCTGGGTCAGGTTCAGTGCTGCTTCAGGAGGGAAACTTCAGGGGCTTTGTCCCGACACAAAGAGCAGTCGTCGCCGCGGAACCCGAATTGTCAGGGGGTGAAGCTACAGCAGGTGAGCGGCTCCCGGGGCCGGCGAGGAAAGGGTTTCTCCCGGCTGAGCTCCCTCCTCAGCACGGGCGGGGGCGGCGGTGGGAGGCCGCATCGTGACCCGGGACTGGTCTCCCTCCCCCCGCTATGGTGAAGGACCCAGCCTGGAGCCGTTACCGGCTGCCTCATCCTGACCGGGGGAGGAGGGGTCCCGCCGTTTTTTTTTCTTTTTTATAGTCCCCGCAGTACCGCACCTCCGGCCTCCCATTCATTACTATGGGTGTCACAGGTTGGAGGTGGTCACAGTCCTAGATGTGGGGACCGGGGTGCAGCTCCACGTCCTCTTCTCACATCCACATGGCTAGGGGGCAACTTCCTCCTAGCTGTCAGTGCCCACATGGACCGACTTTAATTAAAGGGATGTTCCATTGTTGTGTAATTGCTTAAGTAGCAATCCCACGGGGGCAGTTTTGAGTGGATTTACACCCCCATGTTGTCATCAGTGACCTGTGGGGGCCTTGCATCTGCTGAGAAACCAGATGGTGGCAGGTGATGTGTTCAGATTTGATTAATATTCCTTTATGGAATTGCTAGTTATGCGATTCCCTCTTACAAGGAGCTTTAGAATTCCTAAAATAGTTTTTAAAAAAATTAAAATCTGGGAAAGTGATGCTGAAAAGTTTAGTCTCTGAAGGTATAGGGGGCTTGGATTGGAGGCAGGGGTGAGCGGTTTTATTAGGGAGTTGCAGGGCAAGCAGTTGCCTCATGACTAGGTTCCCACCTTGTACTCACAGGAGCAGTTCCGATAGTAGACTGTAGGTGGCGCCTGGGGATGATGGCTTCTTGTAGAAACGTAGTGAGATCTTTGGTTCTGTCCTGACAACCTCTGTTCTGACAACCAAGATATGATGCTGCTCGTCTGGTCTGGCGCCCATGATCTCCACACGGTTTTTCCTTCCTGGATTGTTCGCCTCTTCCGGAAAAATGCTCAAGGCTCTGGCGGTCGTGGATGACTTACTGGGCGGCTCTAGTCGGTGACTACTCCTAGGCCACCCCCGCCCTGACGTTAGGAGAGGAGGCCCTCAGCCGAGCCTTACTTCACTTATGATGAAGTCAGCACCTCATCACAGCTCACACCACTTTCTATATCTCTGCATGCTGTCAGTGAATGGGGTGATTCAAGTGCAGGGCTCATTAGAGGAACACCTATGCTGAGTGGGTGGGGCCTGATGAAAGGTGTCATGCTCCGCCCCCTCAGGTTCTGCACTAGGCCTAAGTGCGTAGTGTTGTGTGAATGTGATTCGGGCTGGGCTTCCATTCAGTGACTGCAAACAGATCTTGAAAACGAAGACCTAAGGGGGTGTTTGAGACGTTCTGCAGCAGAAAATCTGTGCGTCTGAATGGTCGTGGATTTTTTTGTTTTTATGGCAGTAAATTCGCGGGTTTCCTCGAAGGCAATCTTGAACATTTCTGCAGCGTGTGAAATCGCCCCTATTTGGGTCCCCAGTTATCAGCCGACGTCTCGAAAGATCCCAGTGACATCGCCCCATCCCCCGTCATTGGCCCCGACTTCTGGTTTAGGTGTCCTCCTTTTGACAAATGGGAGCTGCAATCTGATTGGTTTGTGGTGGCGAGCCTGACAGTAAATATTCGCCGTATCGGCCGACACAGGTGACCGCGGCCTGATACATAGGGTGTGCCCACAACTGTCCTCATCTGCAGACACAGGAGATAAGCAGCTGTCCCTGCACCTCCGGCAGCCACTGACCTGACCATGTGCGGCTATGGGGAGGTCATGGAGGAGCGGCTGGTGGGCCCACAGCTCTGCTTGCTTCTTAGATGGATCTTGCAGCTTCATGTTCTCGTGGTTGTCTCAACATGTCCGTGGAAGAGACTTCAGCACGTGGACTGGTTTCTCCTGTCCTGGAAGAGAAGTCATGTAGCATGCACTTATAGAAGGACAGCAGTAGGGAGCCGGCCACGTGTCCCGGGCAAGCACCGATAGATATGCATGACTGGCTCCTGGCATTCCTCTGCAGGAGGATTAGAGGCTCCCATGCTGACAGTCTCCATAATGAGTGAGGCAGACCTCCATGCAGGCTAGTCTTCGTGATGGGTAAGAAGATATATTAAGACCTAGAACCTTGGAGAGAAGTTCTAGAATGCAACGAAGCTGAGCAGAAGTCGCCTTATCGTTGCAAGTGCTCATCTATACCCTAAACATGGCTGCCTCTCAGGGGCCTGTGAGCAGGGGTGGGGTCCGGTATCGAGTCCCCGACAAGTGAAGAAGTGTCCACAGCATCTAATGGGACAGAAAGGAGAGCGCAGACGGTTCATAGATTGGTACTATTGGAGGTTGGTGGAACGGAGTCGTCTTCATCAGTAGGATGGAAAAGGAAGCCTGTGGACTCCTGATTGGAGATCTTGAGGAACGTTGCTGGTACATGAGAGAAGTGAAGGAATGGAAGGCTTTACCCTGAAGATGGAGCTGACTTTTCCTACACAAGTTCTTGGATTTTTCAAGCCTGGATCTTGCATGTGCTCCTCACATCAGCAGGACAACGCGTTCCCTCAGGTGTAGGCCTACATTAGCACATTTATGAGGTCAGTTCTTCTGACTCCTCAATCATCTGTTGAGTCAGTGACTTCCATCTCTCCCAAACACTTGACTAGGTGGAGGCTTATATTTGGAGTAATGGTCTAGTATACTGAGAGGAGCCTCATGACATGGACCAAGAAAGCAGGAGTTCAGGTGACCTGTGAGCATAAACCAGTGACGTTGGACACACTCTGTATGACTTCAGTTTGATTGCATTTTGCTCCCTGGGCACCAAATACAGGGTAGATTCAGGCTGCCATCTGTACCTTTTAGATTTCCCCCTTTTGATTTACAGGGCTGTCTGCCACGAAGGACCCCATCAGGATTTCACTCAGCTTGTGGTTGAGGTGATGACTGGTTCACTTTTCATTTTAATGATACTGGAGTTGACAAGTCCTGCTTATGTGTGGAGACTTTAGACTCTGGTTACCCTTGGACTAGCTCCTGGTGGTCTTGCATCAAGCCGTGCAGTTTGATGGAAATCACTTAAATCGCATCTGCAGAAACCAGTGCACCTGAGCACGTTCCTCTGCTGCTCCTCCTGCCTGGGTTTAAATCTGACCACAGGTAACATCTGTGCAGAGTTGGTTTGCATGGGGTACATTGGTTTCTACCTACAGTCCAAAAACCTTTTCGAATAGTCAGTCTCAAAAGGATCCGTCAGTGGTAGTGCTGCCCAAAAAGAGCCAATGAGAAATATTTTTATTTTAACGAGGTTTGTTTCGGTAGAGACTATGCCTTTTGTGCTCTTCATCAGGTCTCACTTATCAGCACTTAAAGGGTTATTCTCATCTTAGACAATGGGGGCATATCGCTAGGATATTCCCCCATTGTCTGATAGGTGCGGGTCCCACCGCTGGGACCCACACCTATATCCAGAACGGAGCCCCCGAACTGAATGAGGGCGCACTGCGCATGCGCAGCCGCCCTCCATTCATTTCTATGGGGCCGCCAAAAATAGCCGAGTGCTTGCTCGGCTACTTCCATCGGCTCCATAGAAATGAATGGGAGCGCACCGCACATGCACGGCCCGGCTCCCATTCATTTCTATGAGCGCAGCGGGGATCTGCGCCTGGTGGTGGCCGGAAACCCGGGGTCCTCCAGGCGCAGCGCTCCCCTCTCCATTCTCGATATAGGTGTGGGACCCGCACCTATAAGACAATGGGGGCATATCCTAGCAATATGCCCCCATTGTCTAAGATGAGGAATACCCCTTTAATAATCTGGCTCGTTGCTGAGGCAGGTTATCCCTCCCGGGTCGCCTTCCCAGGGTCCAACGTTAAAACTCTTGCCGCGTTATCCAACTACAATTCCAGTGCAGCTGCCAAAGAGTTTCAGGAGTTCTTAGAAGATTTACTGTCGGACAACGCATTTCGGGCAGGTTAGACCTGATGAAGGGAGCAGTGCTGGAATAGAATCCCATCCTTTGCCATTGCATTGCTGCAAGTGTAAAGATACGTTGGGTTAGGGGTAATGGTTACGTATACCCCCCAATATCCTCCCCTCGGTGTGCAGCTCGTATTTAGGCTCAGGCCTTTCTGTGACCGAGAATTGATCGTATTACCTCCTTTCACTTCAGTAGGAAGTGACTAGCCCAGTCTGCGAGAGCATTGTACAATCAGATTTGCTGTTTAAGGATTATTTTTAAAAAAAAAAACACAACTTTTTTTTAAAATGTGCCGCCATGCTGATCCCTCACGTTCACTGGTCCAGTCGCTGGCTTCAGTTGTCACGTGTGCGTGAATAATAAATGTCACTGCTGAGGCCAGTGATTCATGAACGGCATGTGACGGCTGCAGGTCCAGAGAGGATCGGAAAGGCGAGACATTTTAAAGGTTCGTAGATCCATCCTAAGAATAAAAGTGCGCAGTAAGGAAGCGACAGTAGACAATGTCATATTGCGGGTGTGAATCCGGCCTATTGACGCATGTCATATTTATTTGCTTTGAGTTCTTTTACGTTGTGGGGGGAAAAAAGTTCATAGAGGAAACTTTCAGCAAAGATGTGTATCATCTGCCCGAAGTCCTGTGCTCAGTTTCCCACAGTTGGTATATTGGCCACTAGATGGCGATGATATGTAAAAGCTGATACTGTACATAACCCAGGGCTTTGTGTTACAGGAACCCAAACTATGTCTGGCATAGCCCTGAGCAGACTCGCACAGGAGAGGAAAGCTTGGAGAAAAGACCATCCTTTTGTAAGTTTCACTTATTCATTTCTAACCTGATGAGTTTTATATAACACTACTTTATAACTTTTATTTTTTTTTTCTCCTCCTGTCTCTTAAGGGGTTTGTTGCAGTACCAACAAAAAATCCAGATGGCACAATGAACTTGATGAACTGGGAATGTGCTATTCCAGGCAAGAAAGGGGTAAGACTGAGAATCTCTATTTGCTGGAGTTGGCACAGCTTTCTGCATTACTTATGGAGTGTGAAAAGAGCAAACCCAAACATGGAGGCTGTACTGATGCCAAACGATCCGGGGTTTTATTTCTAATAAAATGAATACAATTTCTTAATAAGGCCCTGTGCTGGCGATGGATCCTCCAAAGTTACGTGGAAGTGCCAGCCTCTACCTAACGTCTAAATCTACGCCAGCTCCTTTGGCATAGAATTAAACCATTTTCTATGCCTAAAACCGTTGTAGAAAATTGTGAATGAGACGGGCCTTCCCCACCCATGCCAAGCCCAATTTTTTTTTTTTTTTTTTTTTTTTTTTTTAGACCTAGTGTGAGTGGGGAAAAGTCAGACTGCAGCAGGAATATAGACGTATTTCTGTTAGTAAATAACCCCTTGTATCCCTGGGTTGACATTAGTGCAGCAGGGGCTCCCATCGCTGAAGAGATCTGTGTCCATAGCAGATTTTATGTCTAAAACAGTTTGTTTCATCAAAGTCCAACGTACATTTGTCAATCCCCCATATTAATTTGAAGCCACTGTCTGGCAGGAATGCCATTAAGGCAGGTTATCACCTCTATGGCTTTTTTTGTTTTCTGCTGGAATAACCCTTAAGTTATACTTAAAGGGGTTGTCCAAGTTATTTGGCTGGGGTCCGATACCAGGCACTCCCGCCGATCAGCTGTATGAGGATAAGGCATGCCCTGTACCATTGCAGCCTTCTCCTCATTTTATACCTGCTCGCCGTCACAACCGCAGCATTGAGCAGGTGTAATTACAAGAAGCTGTCCCATTCATTTTAATAGGACGGCTCTGTAGTATTCATTGGGACGGCTCATTCCTATACACTTGAAGTGAATGCCTTAAGTGTAGATAGGTTTATTGAAGACCTAAGTTGAACACCCCCTTTAATAGAATTTACGGAGAATTGGCCTACACACACCAAACCAAATAAATCTGTTTTTTAAAAAAAAAAGTCACATTTTCCCCATTGGGTCTTACTTTATAGAATAAAGGATCCGCTGGCGCTCCAGCGACGGGTGGGGGGGACTTGTGGATGGGGTTTTGCAAAAAATGCCATCTCCGTGCATTGTACTGTAAATTGCTGAAGTTTCTTCAGTATCTGGTCTTAAAACCCTAATAAAAACTGATGCAATTATACATATTGATGATCTACATGTATAATCTTAATGATCACATATTTGTGTTCTGCAGACCCCATGGGAAGGAGGATTATTTAAACTACGAATGCTTTTTAAGGATGATTATCCCTCTTCGCCTCCGAAATGTAAGTATTCAGCTCCTGCCATGCCATCAAGTTTGTATAACAGCAAACCTTGGCTTGTTCCATTGCATGGCTGTATTATGGTGCTGGCAAAGCTTCTGAGGAAGAGTATGGCGGCACAAACAGAATTTAGAGTTTAGTGTGGTGCTCTGTAAGGCTTGGTATTTTGGTAGCATAAGAATAACTTAAAATGGGTTCTCCCTTGGTCACTTGAATGACTGGCATATAATCCTTCATGTGGCCAGAAATGGCTTCCTTAGGCGGTAACGGCTAATCAAGAGGCTGGCTTCTGTTTAGAGACACATGTTGATTCCAGAGGCGAACTGAGAACTTAAGTGGCCCTACTTTGTAGTCGGGACCAAATTAACAGAAGACGGGACCAACACCAGTACTACCATATTGCAGCACATTATACCAGCCCAACAGAGCCAAATACCACAGGCCATCACAAAATACTGCCCCAGCGGCACAAAATACCTCAAAATCTGCCCGTGTGGTGGCCAGGAGGCTTGAGCGAATCGAGCTTTGGATATTAGAACTGAAGTCGATTCGATCAAACACTTCGTTTTAATGCTGTCTGAGACCTGTCTACGTGCAGCCCACCTGGAGGCAAAATTGATTTCACCCGAAGTCGCATGAGACTTTTTTTTTTTTTTTTTTTTTCTCCCTGGCTGTGACGCTCTCCGATTGGATTGCGGCACAGCCAGGGAGAAGGAGACGCCCATTGAGAAACCCTGGCGTCTCCTCCTCCCTGTACCGATGCTCAGTATTAGCATACTGAGCGGGAAAAATACAGGGGGCTGCAGCAGGGCGCAGGAGCGCCATTTTGAACGGTCACGGGTGGCAGCATCAGCGGGGGGTACCCTACGAGTTAAGGTATTTAGCTACTGTAAAAAAAAAAAAAAACATGAAAGGTCCTCTTTAAAAATATTTTTTGAAATCTGGTTTGGTACCACAGTACCAAACCCAACTTCGGATTGCTAATTTTAAATGTTCGTAAAGAGTACCTGTCATCAACTTTATGTAGCCCATATTAATGGCAGCATAAAGTATAGACAGGTGAGTTGATTTCAGCGGTCTGTCATTTATAAGTTAAAAGTAAGTGGTTGCCGAGAACCAACATCACAATCATTGCAGCCAGGGCCTGGAAAAGAGTCCCGGCCACCTGAGAAGAGTCCTGGTTATTCATGAATTCCTGCTCTCCCTGCCCACCTGCTTCTACCTAGTTTTCTCCCTTTCTTTCTAGGAGAAAACTGCCAATTAGCAGATGGGCGGGAGAGCAAGAGATTATGAATAACCAGGACTCAGGTAGACTTGCCTCTTTTCAAGGCCTGAGCTGCAATGTTTGTGATGCTGGTTCTCAGCAACCACTAACTTTTAGCTCCTGAGTGACAGCATTTCTGTCACTAATGTATGCTGACCTCACTGAGGGCAGCATAAAGTTGATGACAGGTTCCCTTTAAAGGTGTAGAAATGAATGCCGAACTCTCGCGGCTTCAGCTGAAACAAATGTAACCTCCACTGAGCCAATACATTTTAAGGGCCCTTGCACACGACCGTATGCCCTCCGAGACATACGGTCCGTGAGTGGGCCATATGTCCCGTAGCGGCATTGATTGTGCGCATGATCAATGGGTTACAATGATGCTGTGCACCTCGGGCTGCCCGCGGCACTATTATCCTGTACTCCTATGATCTTATGAGTGCGGGACAATAGCCCCGCGGGCGGCCCGGCGTGCACAGCATCATTGTAATCTATGATACTGTGTGTGCGCAACTAATGCCGTTCTGGGACATATGGCCTGTGCATGGTCTCGGAGGGCGTACGGTCGTGTGCAAGGGCCCTAAAGCTGTACGTAAACAGGTCTCAGACTGCATTAAAACAAAGTGTTTGAATGGATCGACTTCGAATCTATGATCTAAAGCTCGATTCACCCAACACTAGTGGCCGGCACCAGCTGCCATGTTCTGTCCTCCTGCTCCAGTTGCCTCATGATGTCAATACAGTTGAATTCAGGAGAGGAGCATAAAGCCTGCATTACACCTGCTGATCTTTCAGCAGATCACTAATGAGCATTTGTGGTAACTCTCGGTAGCGATCATCTAGCCGTCTAATACTGCCGTCAGTTGCCGTTCATTGGGCAATCTAGATCTTTTGACAGGATAAATTATTTGCAGGCAGCAGATCATGGTGTCTAATCACAATCTGCTGCCGGCAGTATAGAGAAGAATGATGGTATAATGATCGCTCTTCCCTATACTGAGGAGGAGATCGCTGCGTGTAATAGAGCGGTCTCCTCTGCTAGAGGGCAGATGTTTGTTGGGAAGGAACGCTTCATTCCTGACAGTCACCTGTTAAATCGGGCTGTGTAATACAGCCTTAGGATCATTACTGACCTGCCTGCTGGCCATGAAGAGGGCTCAAGTGGTTCCCCGGGCATCAGCCCTCCAGGAAGTTTCACTGTAAAGTCTTTGCCAGTCCGCCCCCGGTTGACCTGATGTTCCCACTGGAGATAAGCTAGCGTCTGGCAGGGACTTATTCCTCTCGCACCATTAAAACCTGTGTATCTAAGGTCCGGCTACGGGATCTGCATGCAGATGACTGGTAATTGACAAACTGCAACAAAAGCAAGTAGTGACGCAGCCCCGGCTATTAGCTGTAAACTGCACGCAGGTCCCACTGCCGATCACATCATTTTGATATAAACCTGCTTCTAATCTGTGTTCTCCTAATTGAACAGGTAAATTTGAGCCTCCATTATTCCACCCAAATGTCTATCCTTCAGGCACAGTGTGTCTGTCTATCTTAGAAGAAGACAAGGATTGGAGGCCAGCAATCACAATTAAACAGGTAAACCTCGTTTTGTGGCTGTAGGAAGAGGAGCAGGACCGTGGACAGACACTAACACCTTCCTCTCTGTTCACAGATCTTGTTAGGAATACAAGAACTTCTAAATGAACCAAATATACAAGATCCAGCTCAAGCAGAGGCATACACAATTTACTGGTCAGTATTTTATTTTTATTTTAACTTTTTGAAAAAAATATTGACAATAAATTTCCTAGAATATAGTAACAAGACAAGAAAATTATATCTTAAGGAAACAAGGAGGGTGAATTTTGTAGTAATAAAGAGATGTTAGTAAAGTCATCCCTTGAAAAGTGGAATGTTAAATTTTTTTTATTCTCTGACCTGTTAGAAAGGTGCATGATATAATCTGTAGTGATTGTCATTTTCTTATCAGTGACTGTAATTGTATGTAATAACCTCTTTTCTTATTGTAGCTGGGTCATGTGACCAACTCCCTGACCTCCAACTGACCCAGGACAGGAAGCCAGTCACTGCTCTATTCATTCCTATGAGACTGAGAGTGAGGCTCCCATAGGAATACATAGAGAATTAGACTTCCTGTCCACACATAAGTCTCTGTGTGAGTTGGTGGGTCTAATTCCTAGTCACATGACACAGATAAGAAACTTCAGGATTATATAAGTCAAAAATTCAGACGCTGGTAAGAAAATGACATTCACTACAGATTATATCATGTACATTTCTAGCAGGACATGGAATAACATTTTTTGTGGGAGTTCTTCTTCAAGTCAGCACTAGGGGTGAACGGTTCGCAATTTGGATCCAAGTCAGTACCAAAGCCGACTTAGGATTGCTGTTTTAAAATGTTTAGAATGGAAGCCTGAAGTTCTTCACCAAGCTCTCGTGACCTCAGACTTAACAAAGTTTTGCCTTCTCCATTGAAGATGTGCAGTTTACGTAAGGGTGGCCCAATGATGAGGAGAAACTTGCATGATTGGACTAGGACAGGGATCGTCACTCCAGCTGTTGTGAAAATACAACTCCCAGTGTGCACCCCCCTACTTGGCTGTTCTCCGAAATCCCATAGAAGAGAATGGAGTCTGCCAGAAATTGTAGTTTCACAACAGCTTGTTGATCCTTGGACTAGGGGATACCATGTCAGAATGTATCCACCAAGACCACGATGTGCGCAACCCCCAGGGAGGCAGGACATCACAGCCATACACCTTAAAGGAAAAAGGAATTAAATTTAAACCAAATAACCAACTTTTAACACTGCGTCCGCTAGTCTCACTCCTGTCTATCCTGCATGGATTTGGTATTGATAGTTGTCAGTTTCTGGGGTACTGTTCAACATTTCACATGTGAGGGGGGGGGGGGAACTACAGAAAACTGCTCCAGTGCATCTAAAGTTCAAAAATGCAGCTTTGCAAATGTTGACCTCTCCTACCATTTAGTGTGTACAGTCCCGATACGGACCTTATTGCTGACAGGCTTCACACAGGAGTAATGCTGGCCCATCCTATAGCCTTCTGACTCCATTCCCTCTGCTTTACTTGCTGCTGGAAGGGAGTAGCACAAGACTGGGTCAGTCTACATGGTTTTTCTTTTGCATTGGAGCTGCAGTTGCAAAAGTGTACATACCCCTTTAAGACAAGTAAAATTATAGTTGGGGGAGAGGAAGAAAATGACACTTTGACTTCTGGCGCAGGAATTTTCTGATTTCTAGTAATGTGACGTTCACAACAGGTTTATCCAGATATCTGAAAACATTTTTGACACCTACGGTGCAGTGCCCATAGGCTTCTATTCTGCTCATGTCCCCGAGTGTCCCTTGTGACTGGCTTTGGTCTGTTTTAATAACCATACTGGCCATAATGTTACAACTTGGTGAGAGGGACTTGTGACTTCACAGAATAAGGGGGAGCTTTCTTTTCGGCCCACGCTTGCCACTGTAGAGGTCCGTTTAGTGGTTGTAATTGCGGAGCTCCATAAGGCCCCTTTCACACGAGAGTGACGGATTAGGTCCGGGTGCGTTCAGTTAAACTCGCACCATTTTTCACGTTCAGTCAGTTTTGTCTGCGATTGCGTTCAGTTGTCCAGTTTTTTTCCGCACGGGTGCAATGCGTTTTGATGCATTTTTCACGCACATGATAAAAACTGAAGGTTTACAAACAACATCTCTTAGCAACCATCAGTGAAAAACGCATTGTATCCGCGCTTACTTCAGGATGCAATGTGTTTTTCACTGAAGCCCCATTCACTTCTATTAAAAAACGCAGAATATAGAACATGATGCGATTGAATAGAAAAATGCATTGAAATGAATGGGTCAGGATTCAGTGCGGGTGCTATGTGTTTACGTCACGCATCCGTGCGGAAAACTCGCTCGTGTGAAAGGGGCCCTAAGGGTGTCCTACTGATTGTTGATGGATCATTATGACAGATTCGTTTTAAGACTGCCGCCATTTTTCTCAGCAGGAGGGTTCTGCAATGGGTCTGCCAAAATGAGTTTAGTAATTTGTTGGGAGGGAACCATGCGGAGAAATTAAAGGGAGTCTGTCACCGCTATGTGACCATATACAGCGCTTACATGGCTCTGTAGCAGACCTACACGTGAATGTAATGGGACCTTTATTTTCTTTAGACTTGCAGACGCAGTCCCGCTCCACCTGTTTTATATCCCAGTTTTATTATGATCCGTGTGCTTATACTCTTCATTTAATATCTGCCTTTTCTTTCTCCAGCCAAAACAGAGTTGAATATGAAAAAAGAGTCCGAGCACAAGCCAAGAAGTTTGCACCATCATAAGCTTCAGCAATGTGGCATCTTACAATAAATAAGGAAAAAAAAAACTAAAAAAAAAGAGGAAGGGATTGGTTTGGCAAGAACTTGTTTACAAAAACAAATTTTTTTGCAAAATTGAATGACGCTAAATACAAATAAGTCACGTAGGGGAGGGGGTCGTATGTGTGCCATTTTTTTTTTCCATTTTTCGCCACTTGTATAGAGTTCTAAATTTGCTGAATATCCCCCCGTTTTTTCATACAGGGTCTCTTCCTTCAGTCTTTTTGTATTTTGATTGTTATGATGTAAAACTTGCTTTTATTTTAATATTGATGTCAGTATTTCAACTGCTGTAAAATTATAAACTTTTATACTTCTATAAATCCACTAGTAATCTATAGTTTGTTTGTTTTTTTTTTTGTTTTTTTTGTTTTTTTTAATTTTTTTTCTTTGCTATCCGATGCAGGCATGCTTAAAAATATAAAAAAAAATGTTTAGAACTATATCTAGCCTCTAGCTGGCTGTATTAAAAACCAATGTCATGACTTCTACCCCCTCCCCTCCCCCCAAATATTTTTTATTTTTTTTTTCCTTTTTAGGTCTCTCAAAAACTAAGGTTGGTCATTGCAACCTAGCGCCTCCGATGTTCAGTCAGCCTCTTGCTTCTGCATCACTTCCTTTTGTGTTTATATGGCGTTCTGTCTGTGTTGCTGTTTAGATGAAAATAAACTGTTTATATAAAGGTTTTTGTTTCTTTTTATCTTTTTCATGAAAAAGGACCATACGTGGAGATCTTCTTGGCTTGTAAACTGACATTGACACTTTATTTTCTGTGCATTCTGTAAAAGAAAAAGAGAACTGTGCATTTTTGTTTTCTTTGACGTCTAGGATACACAGATGATATAGCCTGGCATCTCGATGTAATTGGCTGACCTTATACTGTATGTGTTTGTAACCCCGGGAAAAAAAAAAAATTGCAGATTTAAATAAACAGCAGTAAAACCAAAATTTAAACCTGGTAAGTATAATGCTGTTTGTTGGAAATCTGCCAATCACATGCACACTGTACCACCATACCTGATGCAAATAAAACAAGTCAATTGGAACTGACTGACTTTTGGTAAAGAAATTTGGTTCTTTGTATTGTTTTTATATATTTTATGTTTTGGATGGATGAGGTTGTTTCTTTTTCTGCTTTTAGTCTTCATGGGGTTAAAAGGGGGGTTATCCAAGCCCTCTAATTCCCATGCCCCTATAACGCAGGTTGTACTTGCCTTGCTCCCCCGCTGATGCCCGCACAGCCGCCGCTGCATCTCACCGTCACACGGATCACAACATCTGGCCACGGGCAGCCAATTGCATCACTGCCCCCCCCCCCCCCTCGCTGGTTATTTTGATCCGTGCAATGGGTAGATGCTGCGTGGGCATTGGAAGCAGCGTGGCTGCCGGGGAGCAAAGTAAGTACAACCTGTGGGTTTGGATAACCCCTTTAAAGGGCAACTGATCACTCTCCTGACACATTATGAATGTATGAAAGAGGCCTAAGACCACCTGCACAGGCGTGAGTAAGATCCAGATTGATATACTGAATATTTTCCCAGAAAACTATTAAGGGCTTGTTCACACGTCAGTTATTGTGAGCCAAAACTAGGTGCGGGTCAAAAACACAGAACAGGTGCAGATCTTTTCATTATACTTGGTCTCTGTGGAGGCTCCACTCCTGGTTTTGGCTCACAAAAACTGATGGAAATAACTGATGTGTGAACAAGGCCTACCTTGTAATTTATTTGTACTAAATTTCTCCCCTCTTCCGAGCTCAGTGGGCAGTGATTGACGGCATTCCCTATAGAAGTGTGTATACAGACGTGGCTGGCAATCACTGATTGCTGTGCAGTACCCAGGCACGGCCACTACACAGTGGATGGCGCTGTCCAACTCCAGTGCCTCATTCTGAAATGGCTGATTGGCAGGAAGGAGTCGGACCCCCTGCTGATCCCATATTGATGACCTGTCCTATGGATAGGAGAACTGATATCTGAAGCGGTTTTCACCAGTGAGGCAGCCCAGCACCAGACAACCATACTAAGTCAGCCCTTAAAATCTACATTGAGGGTCAGCAACCTTTGGCACTCCCAGCATGCTCCGTTCACTGCTATGGGAGTTCTGAAAACAGCTAAGCAAGTGTGCATGGTGGGAGTTGTAGTTTCACCACAGCTGGAGTGCCGAAGGTTGCTGATCCCTGATCTATGTCCTCCTTTGCCACAAGATTTTGTATCTGTCCCAAGGTATCTAAAATGAAAACTTCTCAAATTATCCTGATGATGCATCTCCATGGTAACAGACAATTCCTGTGTAGTTCGATCATGCAAACCTACAAGTTTCATTCTTTTCCCCTACTTTGTACTAACCCGTAACCTCATGAATGTATATTAGCAAATAGTGGATAAGACTTTTGGATCTGACTACAGTTTGTAGTCTGTTACCATAGAAACACATAGACCTGCACAGATAATTAAAAAGGACTGTTATTTTTTTTTAAAGACTTTATGGAATGTTGCATCATTTTTTTAAAATTTGGGTTGCTCGAGACAATTAAAAAAAAAAAAAAAAAAAAAATTACTTTCAAAGGTGAACATGGCTGTTAAAGGGGTTGTCTGGGTCAAGTGGGCAAGCTATAGTTCTCTTCTGGGAGGTTTTAGAGGTGGGTACCCGCCTCTTAAACAGCCTAGCGCAGTGCTATAGACCACCTACTTGAGTCTATGATGTCACCGGGCTCCCTGCTAGGTGGAAGTCTCTGCCTAGCATAGTGCTATGAAGACCAATCTGTTACCGGCTCACAACAAACAGCCTTGTGATGCAGCACAAGGCAGTAATGACAGTAAATGACAGGAGGCTGCTGCATAGGCTTTCTTATGGAGCCCTTGCCTGTAATAGGGCTCCATAGGAAAGCAGTCAAATCATCATAGACTCCAATGTAAGTGCATTGGCGTCTATGATATAAGCAATCAAATGAATGCTAGTTATAGTTCCCTATGGGAACTATAAAAAAGTGTAAAAACAAAAAAAAGTTGTAAAAGTTCAAATCACCCCCCTTTTACGAAAATAAAAGTATAAAAAAAATAAAAAAATACACCATGGGTATCGCTGTGTGCGAAAACGCCCATATTATATAAATTAAAATATTTCCAATCTGGAAAAAAAGTGTCAAAATGGCTGATTTGACATTTTTTGTCGCTTTTTAAAAAATAAAAAGCGATCAAAAAGTCACACACACCAGAATGGTATTAATAAAAAGTTCAGATCGCCCTGCAAAAAATGAGCCCCCATACAGCTCCGTACACATAAATACCAAAAAGTTATAGGGGTCAAGAACTGAGGAAAAAAAAATGTCCAACTTTACAATTTTTTTTTTTTTATCACTATCAAAATGCAAGAAAAACTATACATATTAGGTATTGCCGGATTCGTACTGACCAGTAGAATGAAAATAACTGGTCAGTTTTAACGCACATCGAACGCCGTAAATAAAAAAACCCGTAAAACTGTGGCGGAATTGTGGGTTTTTTTTTTTTGCAATTTCACCCGATTTGGAATTTTTTTTTTCCCGCTTCTCACTACACCATATGCAATATTAAATGGTGGCGTTGGAAAGTACAGCTAGTCCCGCAAAAAACAAGCTCTCATACAGCTATGTGAACAGAAAAATAAAAAAAAGTTATGGCTCTATCAAGGCAGAGTGAGCGCAAAACTGAAAAAACCTCTGGGGTAGAAAGGGTTAAGGCAGGTAGAGATCTACAATTTCCAATACATATTTTTGGAAAGGGTCCTTTGCCAATAAGCTAACCACAATGAGTCCTCCTGCGATTTCCAGTGATCAGCTGTAATCTGTGAAGAAACCTGGCGGTAAGGGCCCGTTCTCACCTCTTCCGCAAAATTACCGAAAAGGTGCGGGCCCGTTCACTTCTATGGCCGACACGCGATCTTACCGAGTTGCGGCTCTGTAATAAATTATAGAACATGTCTTATTCTTGTCCGGCATTTTGAACAGGGCGCCCGGCTGTGTGTTCTGCAAATTGCGGAACACAGACTGGACGGCATCCGTGTAAATGCAGATCTGCATTTTTACGGCCGTCTGAATGCGGCTCCCTTCAACGCCACCATAGGTGAAATCAAGCATTACACTGTGCCCATTCCAATCAATAGGTTGTTTGTGCAACAAAGGACAGGACAAGTCCTCCTGAGTGAGAGATGCTCTTTGTAACAGCTCTCCAAGTGATGAGGATCCTGAACAGGGGATGACCCCTTTATTAACTCATAATTCCCTAAATAGGATATGTGAAAATGGGTTAAAGGGTTATTCCAATTATGTTAGGTTGTCCCTAGAGATGAGCGAACGTGCTCGAAACAAGCACTGTACCGCTCGGCTCCCCTGCGCTCGCATGGGCGCAGGCAGCCGCTTCCGTCTTCCTCAGGAGGACGGAAGCGGCTGCCTGCGCCCATGCGAGCGCAGGGGAGCCAAGCGGTACAGTGCTTGTTTCGAACACGTTCGCTCATCTCTAGTTGTCCCCTATCCACAGAAAAGGGGATAACTATTAGAGTGGTGGGGGTCCTGCTGCTGGGAGCCCCCACCAGTCATAAGAATGAGGACCCATACCCTGAAATGAATGGTCAGGCATTCGCTCAGTTCATCCATTCATTTGTATGGGAGTTCCTGAGAGAGCCGACTACAGTGCTCGGCAGCTCCGTTCATTTATAGAGTCCCCATTCTCATGATCAGTGGGGGGTCCCTATCCTGTGTCCTGTGGATAGGAGATAAGTTAAAGAAGAACTCCCGCAAAAATTTTATTCCATGTTCTGCTAGAAATGTACATGATGTAATCTGTAGTGAATGTCATTTTCTTACCAGTGTCTGTATTTTTGACTTATATAATCCTGAAGTTTCTTATCTGTGTCATGTGACTAGGAATTAGACCCACCAACTCACACAGAGACTTATGTGTGGACAGGAAGTCTATTTCTCTATGCATTCCTATGGGACTGAAAGTGAGGCTCCCATAGGAATGAATAGAGCAGTAACTGGCTTCCTGTTCTGGGTCAGGTGGAGGTCAGGGAGTTGGTCACATGACCCAGCTATAATAAGAATAGAGGTTATTACTCACAATTTCATTCTCTGATTAGAAGATGACATTCACTACAGATTATATCATGCACCTTTCTAACAGGTCAGAGAATAAAATTTTTTGCGGGAGTTCTTTAACCGGGATACCCCTTAAAATCCATCTAAAATTTGCTCAAGCGAAGTGCACATTGAGTGGATGAGTGGATACATAATGTGGAATATTTGTATGAATTAGGGCTCATGCACACAAATGTGTCCCAGCCAGGCCCGTATTGCGGCCCGCAAAATACAGGTCCTGGCTGTTTATGCACCGCATCCTGGATGCGTACCCATTCACTTGGGTACTACTTTTTTCGCGGTGCGAATCGCGGAACTCAATCAAGTGCGTCCACACACAGTGGCCCTACGGTTGGTGCCCGTGCATTCTGGACCGCAATTTGTGGTCCACAGCACAGGCCCGGCCGGTACGCGATCATGTGCATGAGCCCTTACAATGTGGATTCTGGAATCCTCAGAACAATGGGGTGAGATTTATCAAACTGGTGTTAAGTAGAACTGCCCATAGCAACCAATCAGATTCCACTTTTCATTTTCCAATGGAGCTGTGAAAAATGAAATGTGGAATCTGGTTGCTATGGGTAACTAAGCCAGTTCTACTTTAAACCAGCCCAACCCGGCTGCAATGATTCAACAATTTTCATGTCTAATAAGTATAGCAGATTTATCCGTGTTTGCTCTTGGAGCAGGGTGCCGCCACATATACGGTTTGTTTGCTTCAACAATTAAACCAGGTGATGTGTAACAGAGTCTGAATCGTTAAGAAAACTGATACAAAGTAGAATAAATCCTGTTAAAGCGCAGCGTGTGCCGTCTGGGTCTCCCGTCTAACAAGGCATTTAAAAGAAACGTAACCAGGCAAACAAAGGGTATGTTGCGCAATACTTTTTTTTGGTTGCTATAGCAACCAGCATTATGGAAATTTACCAAAGGTGTGGGCGGAAGTATGTCTCAGCTCCATTCAGTCTAGAAAGGGAGAAAAGTCACTTAATGGTTTCGTGTTTTGTTTTGTCTGTAAACCTCATGAATGTTGACATGCAGAGTCAAAAACAAACACATTTTGCACGTAGACGCGCGCTCCGTGATCCACCGCGTGGATATGTGACAGGACGTATTTCACTGTTTACCAGATACAAGGTGTTTTCAGGTTAAACAATTGCTGAGGGGTCAAAGCTTTACAGGGATTTTACGTAGCATAGAAATGTAAACCAGCGAATGCCATACAACCGTAGAGCCTGACAGATCCATACCCAAGGGACCGTGCAAGAGCCGTACACAGGGTAAGAGTAGATCTCAAGCTCAACATATCTTACAGGTGTCAGTTAAAGGGGTTCTCCAGGAATTAAGAAAATGGAAATACTTAAATATTACTTTATTATTAATATATTCTCAAATACCTTTCATTAGTTATAGTGGCTCGTTCTGTCTGGGGAGCAATCATTAGGAGAAACAAAATGGCTGCTGTCCTTATTAGTGCACACAAAACCTGTCCTAATAACACAGGAGGACAAGTTACTTCACAACACTGAGGTAAAGAGCTGCCTCATCCTCCTCTCTGCTCTGCTTGTCAGGGATTATGATCCTGAATACAGGCGATATGATCTTCAGCTGAATCTCTGTAGGAATGGAGTTCATGAGGAGACATGAAGTACAGAGAGAACGGACAGGATAGACTGTGGTAATGTGGGGCTGTGGTAATGCCGACTGCATACAAGTTTCATTAGCCACTTCCTCACCTCTTCTCTGTACTGGAGGTGCCACCAGAGATGAGCATGCATGTGTATGGGGGGGGGGGATCATGAGAGATGAGTGTGCAGCTGGATTACAGGGGATTACGGCTATTCTGCCAACTACATGTTGTGTTTTGCTGCTCTCACTCACACACTTATTAATGACCTGCTTATAAGAGTGCACTTCCTGTACAGTGGCCACAAGGTCTTTTGGCCACGTTGTTTGCCTTTGTGGCCTGATGTTGCCACACCAAAGATCATAGATGTGGTGCCAGGCCAGTGTCACTGGTACAATATCACACCAGCTGTGATATATTTAATTTTCAAGCAATTCAGTTGGTGACGGCTATCCCACAGACCATGGTCTATCTCATGAGGTTTCCTCCTCCTGCAGGGGGTCAGCAGGTCAAATCAATGCGGTAGCACTCCAATACAACAGCATCTATACAGCTTCCCTTGTCTGCTCAATGCCAGGTCTACTTCTAGATAAGACCACTACCTTTTAATCTTCCCAACCCAGCCTAACAGCAGTATGCCCCAGACTGTTTTCCACCCGCCCTCTGCTTGGGCTTGTACATGCTTCTCTCTCTGCAGACCAGGGTAAGACCACCACCCTCTAGTATGTTCTCCAGCCAGCTCTCTTCTGCCTTGGACTCTCCATTTTGTCTTCCTCTGCGTCATCCCTGACCCCTTTGAAGAGGATGGTGCTCAGAAGACAACCATTCTAGCAGAGGTGCACCACCAATGAGGCCAGGTGAGGCGATTGCTTCAGGCAGCACCAGGTAGGGGCCATTTCAGTTTTTGCTTAAGGCAGCAGTAAGGCGGTGCACCCCTGCACCAGAGGACCCGTTTGAAAGCGCTCACTTATGTGTAACAATCCATAAAACTCATTAGTTTAGTAACTTACATGCAATCTAATGAACAGTAACAAATACTTTTGGGGTGGTAGTGGTCCTCTTTACCTACTAGACCCCTGGGCAGATACACAGTAAGGTATGTCCACTAGAGATGAGCGAGCATGCTCGGCCGAGCGTACTCGGGAGCAATTTTCGAATAGCGTACGCATTTTATAATCTGTACGCTAATGCATACACATCTTCTAAACTGTACACTAATGCGTATGCATCTTATAAATTTGTACACTAATGCGTACAAATTACAGCGTACAGATTAGCAGATGCGTACGCTATTACTCGAAAATTGCTCCCGAGTACGCTCGGACGATCATGCTCGCTCATCTCTAATGTCCACACTTGTGTTCTGGCACCAGCATAGCCTTTTTATTAGGTCCTTCTCAAAAGCAAGGGTACAATGTCTCTGCCCCTTCCTGCATCACTTGACGCGTTTTAGGCCAGGACCATAATTCCAGCCATCCTTCTGCTGGACCAACTAGGAGGCTTCTGCTGCTGTCACTGCCCAGACCTATCCTTTGCCATTGGGCCAGCCATCACCATGCCAATAGTGGTATATTATTCAGATTTCGAACATAACCCCAGGACTGCTCGCAAAATGAGCAAGGATCACACAAAATGCAGCAAAGACATAAAATAACATCTTAAGGAAAGTCAAGCTTTGCTAAGGAGCACACTCTTACTGGTGCCTCCTTATGTTGTTTCCAGCACTCCCAGCAGGCATACTTCCTCTACTCTTCTCAGAACTCTGATAGAAATGAATGGAGCATGCTGGGAATTGTAGTTTCACAACAAGTGGAGTGCCGAAGGTTGCTGACCCCTGTGGTAGAGGATCCTGAGGGCCCCCTGAGCATCCTGGGTGTGACTGATACCTCCGCACCCCCGCCACCCTCCATATCAAGTACAATAATTGAATTACATAGACGTAATAATAAAGAATCCAGGTTCCGGCGAAAAATAAAGTAATAACGATATGTATGATTGGACATTACCCACCTTTCTAGATGTGAAGCGCAGACTGTAAAATAATCCCAGCATGGTATTTAATCCAAGCATGTATTTTAATACTGGCCATGGACTGTGGATTTAGACATTAAATGAACGGACGCACGTCCAAAGTCAGCAGTCAAATGTAATTACCATGAGAGCAGCTGCTGAACTCCAATAGGGTAAAATACATTAAAGCTAAAATGTCAAGTTTTGAATGTAGTGCTAGATTTTAACGTGAATCCTGCTGAATGGCAAAAATGTCAAATGTGAACTAATAAAAAAAAAATCGAAATGTAATGAATGAAAAAAAGTTTAAATGGCTGCTGAAATTGTGCTCAATATTATGTTGAGTAACAGCACAGCCTAGTGGACGAAGTTGGGAATTACACCTGACTCTTTCTAATTCTTCATCTCTAGCCTGCAGCAGCACAAAGGCTTTTTATTACTCTTGTGTACAATATCCAGTTAGAGGCAAAGCATGCGTATAGTTAAAGGGGTAAAAAATGATCTAATAATATTCTAGTTTTACATCCAGAGGCTGAAAACTGGTATAGACCTAGCCCTGCTGACAGCTGAGAGTTTGCTATAATTGTATTCACACTGACAGGGCAATCCAGTGTGTCAAACAGCCTAGAGTCCTGACTGATACATTTTACCTGCGAGCGATACATTGTAGCAAATTTTTAAAACAAGAGATTTGCCACAGTTGCTACTGCTGAAGAGTATTGCTTTAGCAAGATACATTGCAACAAGTGGGGCAACAGCTATGGGGCCCAGGGCAAGAGAGGGCCCAGTCTTAGTTGGGATTATCTCCTCTTCTACTGGAGGTGAAAACTTGGTTAGGACTCTACCCTCTAAAGGAACAACTTTTAGCAAATGAGGCAGTGGAAAAAATGGCCCAAGGATCATTGAAAGGGGTTTAGGCGGAAACCCTTCTGTTCTGTGTGGGGGCCTGGTCTGATCCTTGCAATGGGGACCTTACTTCTCTATGTACGCCACTGGCTACAGGTGAGGTATTGGGTCAGTGCTGGTTGGATTTCAACCTCCAGATGTGAACAAAAAAGCGTCAATTCAGATTTTTTATTATTAGAATTAGAGATCTTGAAAATGGTGAACTAAAGACTAAACTAAACTAAAGAACTAAAACACATGATATGTGTCATTAGGCTAGAAGTGCGCTATTAGGCTAGGGCAGCATGAAAAAATATTGCCTGAAATGTCCTGGCAGAAGAGGAAGGATTTCTCTAACAGGGCTGTATTTGCCACTAGGCATAGGAGGTCCAGTGCCTAGAATGGCGCCTTGCAGAAGGCATCGTCAGCAGACATGGGAAAAAAATTATCTTTTTTTAAACCCATCCTTCCCCTGCCTCCTGACGGACATGCTAAAATAAAATATCAGTGTGCCTTAAAGGACTCAAATAGCTGCGTCATACATGGAGTTAATGGGGTTACGTTCAGCATCTAGGGCAGCGGTGAGCTGAAAATGAAGCCCTGCTCTCTATGTGTCTGAGACAGCATGCTGTGAGAGGGGAAGGAGGAGGAGCAGGAGTGGAAAGGTGTCTTAGCAGCACATCAGGAAGACCCTGCACATTCAGCACGTGCCATGGAGAGGGATGAAGAAAGATCCCCACAATACAGATTAGATGCACAATATCTGTCTGCAAGGTATCACTATCTACAGATGCCTTATAAGCATTGGTACACTTTAAAATCAAAATCTCCCACCCCTCCCAATAGCTGCCAACAGGCCCTTTGCGAAATTGTTTTCTTAAATAAAACCACAAAGGGGTGTTTTGGGAGGGACTTAAAATTTCCTATAACTTTGTTAGCAAATGTTGGTAAGTATGGATCCACTTTAGGGGTTAACTTTAGGGGGTTGTCGACTCCAACCGCATATCCACAAGTCACATGCCGCTTGGGGGAAACATCTCTGCTGCAGCCAGTCATTGGCTGCAGCAGCGCACGCAACCCCCATCCATGCCATATGTTTCCCTGCAGCACTTGAAGTCCAGAGAAGACAATAGTGGACGCTAGATGCCAGAACCAAGTGTCAGGGAGCAGGTAAGTAGGCTCCTCCAGACAGGTCCTTCAAAGTGGGGGAAGGTGTTTATATATTGATATGGGGCTGGACAACCCCTTAAAAGGGCCCCAGGTCTCCTAAATGAATGGAGTGGTGGTCAAGCATGCACTCTGCCACCCCAATCATTCATCCTCATAATAACGCAAAAACGGCATCCTACTAACTCTCTGTGATACTTCGCTGTGGAACATACTGACACCTGAAGCTCGGAGATGACTGGGTGACTGGGTGAAATGAAGAAAGTGGTAAAACAGAAACCATCTGATTTAAAGATAATTCTGCTTCTATACCTGCAGAACGTCCTCCTGAACCCCTTCATGCATTAGGGCTCTTTCACACAACCGTATGGTCGCCATGCTAGTGTTGCGGACCACAAATAGCGGTCCACAATGCATGGGCAGCAGCCATGTGAGTCCCATATTGTGGTGCGGACCCATTGACTTGAGTGGGTTCACGAACCACAAAATCCGGCAAAAGTTAGAACATGACCCAAAAGACCATAGAAGTGCTTCAGAGTGTTGCCGCCATCATTTTCTTCTAGAGAGAGATATAGCTATATATTTCTATAAATTCATAAGTAGGGGTGGATGAATGGAAGGTATCTGGACTGCTTCACCTGCTTCACTATTAATGCACGATACTGTCACCGAGAGGCAGTAGAAAGAGCAGGAAAGCCACTGAGCATGTCAGTCCACCTCTGAATACAGGAAAAGGTGGACCAGAAGGGGGCGCCACCAGAGAGGGAAATATAGTAGAAGTCAATTTTCCTCACTTTAGGGGAAAAAATACCTTCCCAACTCCAATCAGGCATCAGAATAACTCCCTGGATCAATGACCCCTCTCTAGTAACTATAACCTGTAATATTATTACCCTCCAGAAATACATCCAGGCCCCTCTTGAACTCTTTTAGTGAACTTACCATCACCAGCTCCTCAGGCAGAGAGTTCCATAGTCTTACTGCTCTTACAGTAAAGAATCCTCTTCTATGTTTGTGTAGAAACCTTCTTTCCTCCAGACACAGAGGATGTGACAAATGAACAGTATTTTTATTGAGTGTATTTGGCAGTAATACTTCATGTGAAATGCTCTGTTCATTGCATAGTAATACTTTTCCTGCGATAACCCCTTTTATTAAACGTAACATTTGGGTGACAACCCGTACAGCTCCCATTACAGTTGTCACCCAGCTTTGTACTCAGTGATGCATGCCTTGCTCCCTTACCTTTGCATAACTAGGACAATTTTCCATGCAGAAGTCTGACTAAACTGATATATGTTGAATTTATGGAGAACATACCTATATAAAGTATATATGCACATATAAAAAAATAATAATAATTGGACCCCAAGAGAGCGCAGTATAAATGAGCAGGACACAAATAGCCAAGGCCAGCGCCTGTGTTCTTCTATGAAGACATGAATATGAAGTAGTACGACATTCATTTCCGATATAGCCTGTGTGCTGTTACACTGTTACCATAGCAACATGGCAGCAATTGTTCCAGACTCCGGCACAAGAGGCTGCGCTCAGATCCGGTGCGATGCACAGGGCGGCGACAAGAGGCTGAATTGTATGGAACCTCTTACTTTACTTAGATTGCCAAGCATGAATTTATTATGGACGTGTTCCAGCGGATCCCCTTTGATAATGATTGAAGAAAACATCCTTTCAATATTAATGAACCCTTCCCTTTCAGGATTTTTTTTCTTTTTCCTGGAGACTAATTATGCAACTTTTTCCCCCTTCCTTTTGAAATGCAATTACATTGATACATATTAAGCGTAATGGCTACAACAATAACTGGAAAAATACACATGGCTCTAGATGTCCAAAGCTCAAAATCCTCTCCTTCCTTCACCCCTCCTTAAAGATAGAGTAGAAAGTTTACACTGCCTGAAGCCACCATTACAGGGAGCTCACAGAGTAGAAAGTTTTCACTGCCTGAAGCCACCATTAGAGGGAGCTCACAGAGTAGAAAGTTTTCACTGCCTGAAGCCACCACTAGAGGGAGCTCACAGAGTAGAACGTTTTCACTGCCTGAAGCCACCACTAGAGGGAGCTCACAGAGTAGAAAGTTTTCACTGCCTGAAGCCACCATTAGAGGGGCTCACAGAGTAGAAAGTTTTCACTGCCTGAAGCCACCATTAGAGGGAGCTCACAGAGTAGAAAGTTTTCACTGCCTGAAGCCACCACTAGAGGGAGCTCACAGAGTAGAAAGTTTTCACTGCCTGAAGCCACCACTAGAGGGAGCTCACAGAGTAGAAAGTTTTCACTGCCTGAAGCCACCACTAGAGGGAGCTCACACAGTAGAAAATTCTCACTGCCTGAAGCCGCCATTAGAGGGAGCTCAAAGAGTAGAAAATTCTCACTGTCCGAAGCCGCCACTAGAGGGAGCTCACAGAGTAGAAAGGCCACAGTAGAAATTTCTCAATGTCTGAAACCACCACTAGAGGGAGCTCACAGAGTAGAAAGTTCTCACTGCCTGAAGCCACTATTAGAGGGAGCTCACAGAGTAAAAAGTTCTCACTGCCTGAAGCCACCATTAGAGGGAGCTCACAGAGTAGAAAGTTCTCACTGCCTGAAGCCACCACTAGAGGGAGCTCACAGAGTAGAAAACTCTCACTGCCTGAAACCACCACTAGAGGGAGCTCAAAGAAGACTTTTTTACATTGAACTTCGGGAAAAGGGGGATATGGAGCTTTGTCTCAGAGTAGATTTTTATATAGTTTTTAATCAAGAATATTGAATGTAAAATGACCAACATTGAAATTTCCAAAACTGGGACATGAAAAAGAGAAGTAGAAACAGCGCATATTGGGCAGTATCCTCTGTATAGGGTTTGGGATGGTAAAAAAGCGAGTGATTGTGGTTGTGCTAACAAAAAAAACAGAATCTCAGTTGCTGCATAGCCCTCTGGATAAAGATTCACATTTATTGGGACTAAGCGTTTCGGCACTGAAGGCCTAAAACACGTAATACCAAATTTGCAGAACCTGCAAATTTGGCATTGTGGCTCACACTGTATGATAAATTTAGTGCAACATACAAATTCTAAGTAGACGTTATTGAGGTTGAACCTATGGCATGGAAGAGGTTTCTTGCTGCGCTATCATCCTTGTTCGAAGGGTTCCCCAACAACGAGTTGGTACCTAACGTCTAGATGGTATGACCCCACCAAAGGTCAGCTGCAGTCTTTGACTAGCCCTGTAGCAATTGTTCATTTTCCCAGCAGCGCCACCACAGGAGAAATAAAGTATTGCACAGTTCTCATTGGAAGGATGGACTGTCCGATTAATTCATGGACATGTTAGGTCTATGGAAGATGTGCAGAAGTTACAAGCTGACTTGGACACACTGAGTGTTTGGGCATCCTCTTGAACCTCCAGATGAGGTTCAATGTGGATAAATGTAAAGTTATGCATCTGGGTACTAACAACTTGCATGCCTCCTATGTCCTAGGTGGAGTAACACTGGGAGAGTCACTTGTAGAGAAGGATCTGGGTGTCCTTATAGACCATAGACTGCAGAATAGCATGCAATGTCAATCAGCTGCTTCTAAGGCCAGCAGGATATTGTCATGTATTAAAAGAAGCATGGACTCGCGGGACAGGGATGTCATATTACCACTGTATAAAGCATTAGTACGGCCTCATCTGGAATATGCTGTTCAGTTCTGGGCTCCGGTTTATAGGAAGGATGTCCTGGAGCTGGAAAGGGTGCAGAGACGGGCAACTAAACTGATAAGGGGCATAGAGCATCTTAGCTATGAAGAAAGATTGAAGGAGTTAAACTTGTTTAGTCTTGAGAAGAGACGTATAAGGGGGGACATGATCAACCTGTATAAGTATGTAAATGGCCCATACAAAAAATATGGTGAAAAACTGTTCCAGGTAAAATCCCCTCAAAAGACAAGGGGGCACTGCCTCCGCCTGGAGAAGCAAAGGTTCAGACTCCAGGGGCGACAAGCCTTCTTTACTATAAGAACTGTGAATCTGTGGAACGGTCTACCGCAGGAGCTGGTCACAGCAAAGACAGCTGAGGGCTTCAAAACAGGCTTAGATAAATTCTTAGAGAAAAAGAAGGTCACCACATATTAAGAAATGTAGAGTCATGTCTTGAGGTTACCCGTCCCCCTCCCCTTCATCACTCCTACCCCCTCCCTTGGTTGAACTTGATGGACATGTGTCTTTTTTCAACCGTATTAACTATGTAACTATGTAACTATGTAACTGTGTAAGGTCCTCCAGAGAGAGACACACTTTGTCCCTGATCTCTACTTTGGCTAATAGATGCAAGTCTTGACCAGGGAAAATAGGGGAGACTCACTAGGTTTTTGAACAAGCCCTTCTACAAATATACCAATTTTGGACAACTTTTTAAAGGGTCATCAGTTTTGTACCTATGATACTGGCTGACCTGTTACATGTGCACTTGGCAGCTGAAGGCATCTGTGTTGGTCGTATGTTCATATGTGTCCCGCATTGCTGAGAAAGATGATGCTTTAATATATGCAAATGAGCCTCTATGAGCAACAGGGGCGTTGCCATTACACCTAGAGGCTCTGCTTTCTCTGCAACTGCTGCACCCTCTGTACTTTGATTGACAGGACCAGGCAGTGACCCTGTCCATCAAAGTGCAGAGGGTGTGGCAGTTGCAGAGAGAGCAGAGGTTCTAGGTGTAACAGCAACGCCTCCATTGCTCCGAGAGGCTCATTTGCATATATTAAAACATCATTTTTCTCAGTAAAGTGGAAAAATATGAACATGGGACCAACACAGATGTCTTCAGCTGCCAAGTGCGCATGTAACAGGTCACCCAGTTTTATAGGTACAAAATTGCTGACACATGCCCTTTAAGACACTGATTGCCTTTGAGTTGTGCATCTCCATGGCACTGGTCAAATTCCCTTCAATGAATCGGTTGGGCAAAAATGCATATATTCCTTGCTGATGAAAGGTTCCATCTCTCCAACCAGATTATCTATGGTATTTGTGGAATTGTGCAATCATTTAGGGTACATTACAACTCATATAATACAGCCATATTGTGATATGTTCTGCATGTAGCAAGGTGCAGGTGGAAACATTGGTTTGCATGACGTGCACCATCTGTTCTCACCCCAGTACCTGGGCATTAGAGACTGTTCTCCATCAGTGGTCTTTAGGAGAATATCACCTGTTGCTAGGCAACTCCTGGGATCCCTGGTGGTGTCACAAGTAGAAGGTTTCTCCTTACCGTTCCATGCATAGTAAACTGCAGAAAAGCCGCCGCCTGAACACCTTTTAACCCGTTTATGAGACTTCGGTGCCCCTTCAGCTCTGCCCTTTGAGTTCTACACGGATTTTCTTCCGATATTCTTTGCTACTTACAAACATATCCACATTTATAGAAAGAGTGATTCTAGACGAGCCCGGGAGAGAACGCCAAAATCTTTCCAGGAGTTAGATTGAGGGATTATCTAGCTGGAAAATAATTTCTCTAGATCAAAGATCCTCTGCATAAGGACAAGCTGTGCCCTTTGAGGTGAAAGGGTTAAATCCCATAATTCCAGGTTTCTGTACTATAATTTCACCTGCAGAATTCGATTGAAAAGAGCATTTCATGGGATAAATTATCAGTGTGATTACTACCCATGGTGTCACTTATACTTTCCATATGCCATGAATATCTCAGGTGGATAATATCCCTTTAAGTTTTAGTGCAGCCCTTGTGATTGGTTCAGTCTGACAATGTGGTCCTCAGACCAGAAAAGGTTTCCATGCCTGAACCCCCTGAGGTTCTTGATGGAGACAGGTGTAGCACTACTCTTCTCTTGAAACAGCATTGTCCAGGGGCGTAACTACCATAGTGGCAGACTATGCGACTGCTATGGGGCCCAGAGCAAGACGGGGCCCAGTTGGGAACATCTCCTCTTCTACTGGAGGTTAAAACTTGGTCATGACTCTACTGTCTAAAGCAGAGATCTCAAACTCGTGGCCCTCCAGCTGTTGTAAAACTACAACTTCCATCATGCCAGGAGAGCCTACAGCTATTGGGGCATGCTGGGAGTTGTAGTTTGGCAACAGCTGGAGAGCCACGAGTTTGAGATCCCTGGTCTAAAGGAACAACTTTCAGCAAATGAGGCAGTGGAAGAATGGCCCAAGGGTCATTGAAAAGGGTTTAGACAGAAACCCTTCTGTCCTGTGTGGGGGGCCAGGTTTGATCCTTGCTATGGGGCCCTTACTTCTCTATGTACTTCACTGCCATTGCCATGTACACTGAAGGGGGGGGGGCATTAAATCAGTGGAGCTTACAAAGATTTTCCCTGTCTGAGGTTCCAAGCTATGCAAATTTCCAAGAAGTGCAACAAGTTCTGGAAATAAGAGGTCCTTGCTAACAATCCCGGGTGATATTACTTTCTATTAGATCAGTAGGTCAGTATGAAAGATCAGGGGTGTATGGCGGAACCATGAGTACCCAGCAGCAAGTTTAGTCAGGAAATCCTGGTCACACACAGTTATTCCAATGTAATATATAAAGGTACAATCCTCCTTTAAAAAGTGTCCAAGTTCAGGCCACTTAAATCTCTCCTCTATGGTGCACAGATTATTTATGGTCATCTCCCAACAATCATTTCGAGCCAAAGCGAAAGGTAAGAAAGTGTCAGAGAGACTCATTGGTTCCAAAAGAGGGTTGTGTGCAGGGGCGTAACTACCATAGCAGCAGACCATGCAACTGCTATGGGGCCCAGGACAAGAGGGGGCCCAGTTGGGATCATCTCCACTTCTACTGGAGGTGAAAACTTGGTCAGGACTCTACCCTCTAAAGGAACAACTTTTAGTAAATGAGGCAGTGGAAAATGGCCCAAGGGTCATTGAAAAGGGTTTAGGCAGAAACCCTTCTGTCCTGTGTGGGGGTCCTGGTTTGACCCTTGCTGTGGGGCCCTTACTTCTGTATGTACACCACTGGTTGTGTGGAACCGTGGATTTAATCCCACCATGGTGGGATCTCCAGGGTTCTTCAGACTGGTTCCTGGTAACAGATGGTGGCCCTAAGAGGGATGATGTTTGTCAATGTATCACATCACAAATGCATTGATGAAAAGTGGGCTTGGAGGTAATAAGTCCTGCTAAGGATGGGTTGTAAGAGAGCCATTGTTGGGTGATGATTCATGAGTATAGAGCACAGCTTAGAGATCTTCAGTGGATCTCTATCCAGGTTGTGGTTCCCTGGGCTAAAAACGTTCGGAAACAGTTGCTGTAACTCAGAACTTAAAGGGAACCTGTCATCACCGAAACACCCCCTGAACTAGAGTAAGTGTTGTATAGTGTAAGTGATGCTGAATCCGAATATGTAAGTTTTATCTTCATACTCACTTCCATTCCGACGCTGTTCTCCCACAAACTTGCAGTAAAATGCACTCACTGGACTCTTCTTTGAGTCCTCTCCATTATGTGAGTGAGCACTGGAGTCCAGTGAGTGCATTTTACTGCTGGTTTGTCAGAGCACAGCGTTGGAATAGAAGTGAGTATGAAGATAAGAATTACATATTCGGATTCAGCATCACTTACACTATACACCGCTTACTCTAGTTCAGGGGGTGTTTCGGAGATGACAGGTTCCCTTTAATGTATGACAAATCCAAAACAATTACCACCCAGGTTGGATATTAATGTTCCATTTTCATACTTTCACACTCCTGCAGTCGGCTTCAACAGTGGCTTTTGTTGTTCTTTCCCATATGCTTTAAATGTCAGATGTAATTCTCTTGAAAGAACTGGACGTGTCTACAATGAAGAAATCTCTTGATGCTTTCTCACACTGAAGACAAGCAAAATATATGGAGGCAACTGAAGAAAATAAAATAAACCCTTTGCTGTAAATTACAAATTAAATTATTTTGTAATATTTAAGAGACAGGAAACTGCAGCGTTTAATTGCATTTCTCCTTATATATACTGATGTTTTGCAAAAACTTTCTACCAAGAGCACCAGTATCTGGCACAATCTAAAATCTTGGCGCTGCTGTGGGTAGTGTGCCCGTCAGAGTAACAGCTGGGAGCTGATCCACATACGGTACCCCCCCCCAAAGCCCCTATGACTGTATATCCAGCGCATTGCAAAAGTATTCATCCCCTTTTCATCATTTTTGTTTTCCTGTCTTGTTGCATTACAGCCTGTAATTGAAATGGATTTTTTTGGGGGGGATATTTAGATATAATGCAATGGACCTGACAAAATTGTCCAAATTGTTTCTGTGGAATGAAAATAAAATAAATAAATAAATACATAAGTAAATAAATAAATACAAACTTCATAAATACAAAAATCTATTTAGGAACATTTTTGCAAGGTAATATACAGTATAATAATGTACATGATCTATACACAGCGGCATTACAAGTCTTTGCTCTTTACCAATCATGATAGCCACATATCAAGCATCGAGGCAGGCCATGTGGCTGGTCTGCGGCTCTTGGAGATAGGGAGCCCAGCTATGATTGATCCCATTGATCCCTCTGTTAATGAGTGTCGAGAATACCAGGCCGTTCTGTCCTAAGTAGGAGAAACCCAGCAACATAATGAGGGGCCCATTTTGATTATTGCTATGGGGTTTCTTCTGTTCTATATAGGTCACTGACCAGTTGCTACATCCTGTATAGATGTGTATGAAAGGCTTTTGCTTTCCATATATAGCTTCAGTTTTCATATTATGGTAGCCGATGTCTGTAAGGGTGCATTCACATCACCTTTAGGGATGCCGTTCAGGCTTTCCGTTATAACATCGTTATAACGGAAAGAAACGGAATCCCTAGGACGGACATCAAAACGGACACCTTTAAGAGGCATTCCGTTTTGATCCGGCCCTGCATAACGGATCCGTCTGGATGCCGTTATGCTGGACGGAAAACAAAGTCCTGTCGACAGGACAATTTTTATGGTAAATTGTTTGAGCTCTGCCACTTTTTTTCTTTACTTCGAATATCATTATGCAGAGCAGAGCACTAATATGGTGAAGTTAGTTGAAAAAGGACTATTTGTAATATTCCCTTTAATTCCTTGTAATGTAGTTGGTCAGTGCTACCAGATACTTGACCGAATTCCTGAGATCTAAAGTAACTGTACATGTGTACTGCACACTGAAGGTCTGTAAGAGCGGCCAGGAGGCTAGAAAACATCTAGCTATGTAACAAACAGCTGAGCTCCATTGAAGACATTATTGGGATAAGATGTGTCTTGCTACCACTACCTCTCCTTGTATCATATGGGTGCCATCCAGATGCCATGTTAGGAAATTGTCAATGGGGAGGTCGCTCATTTGTTCGTGGCTTTGGTGACTGTGTTACTTACTGTACTCTGTATGTTATCTTTTGTATATCTATTTTTTATCATAGATTTGTAATCATTTTATGCACCTAAGTCATGTTAAGCCTATTTATTCCTGGATCTCAGAATTCACCGTAATACTTCTCCAGACACCTCTGTTGTCTGCAGACTACTCAGAGGCCAGTGTATCTCCAGAGAGAACAAAAGGATCAGGCATTAAAATGCAAAGCTCCTGATACTTTTCAGGAGAATCAAATGCCCTACATACATATTAGATTGTTGACCAGAGCCACCAAAAACTGCAGTTTTGGCCAACAATAGTATGATGTGTATGGGGGCGTTCTCACTTCTATCTGTAATCTCTGGCTCCAAAGTGTTTGTACAACTACAACTCCAAAGGTGAAGCTGTCTAGGCATGCTGGAAGTTGTAGTTGTCTAACAGTTTGAGTACTCCAGGTTGCAGATAACTGCATTACACTAAATACTGTCTTTAAATTCCTCATTAAGAAATTCTAAATTGGAGAAGGAAACTAAAGATGCATCATTAACGAAAGAACAAGTCAGATACATGACACACATTTCTTACTCATTCTTACGGAGGGAAGATATTTATAAAATAAGTCACGCTTATTTGGCTGGACTGGCGGAGCAGGTGGCACCGCAGGAGGACTGTCAAGGCCGGCATGGTGTAACTAAGAATAAATTTCAGACTTCTTGGTTTGAGGTAGGACCTTGATTCATCTAAAAATGACACGTAATAAAACAGACAGGAGACAAGCTGAGGTCTCCATCTATAGAGATGCTTATTAAAAAGACTGACATATCTAAATATAAACTGGAAATATAATTGTGATCCTGATGAGTCTTCTTCTCGTTTTTATATACGTGGTAAAGCCAACCTGTCTGATCGTTGTTTTTTGCCAGTAGGTGATGTCAGGGGGCTGACATCCTGCCCCACAGATATGAGATTCCTTCTCAATATTAGAAGGATGTAGAGTAGTGTAACAGAAATAGAAAGTAGTTTCTATTAAAAAGAAAGAATATCATAGACCAGATTGAAGGCGTTGTCCAAGACCCATAAAAAAGGAGAGAGTGCCTGAACAGAACAACACTCACTTTCTGACAGTCACACAACTCCAATCTCACAGCTGCCATCCCCACTAGATTGGAATTGATGACAATCCATGTACTCCGTTGTGATCATTGCTGGCCAATTATTGGTTTCAGAGGTTACCTGTGTACAAACACCATGTTGAAAGCTGAATCCATAGACTTACAGAGGCAGGCAACCTGGGTTATAGGCTACCAGAGATATAGAACATGGGCCATAGAACACCACAGATACTGAATCTGAACCATAGATCACTAGAGATAGAGAATCTGGTACATAAACCACAGGAGATAGAAAAGCTGGGCCGGAGACCACCAGAGATATACAAACTGGACCATAGACCACCACAGATAGAGAACCTGGGCCAAAGACTACCAGAGATACAAAAGTTGAGCCATAGATCACTAAAGATGGAAAACCTGAGCCATAGACCACCAGAGGTAAAAAAGCTGGGCTATAGACTACCAGAGATAGAAAAGCTGGGCCATAGACTACCAGAGATAGAAAAGCTGCGGCCATAGATCAACAGAGATAGAGATCCTAGGCCATAGACTACCATAGATAGAAAAGCTGGGCCATAGATCACTGGAGATAGAGAACGTGGGCCATCGACCACCAGAAATAGAGAACCTAGGCCATAGACCACCAGAGATAGAAAAGCTGGCCCATAGATCACTAGAGATTAAGAACCCTGGCTATAGACCACCACAGACAGAGAACCTGGGCTATAGACTACCAGAGATAGAAAACCTGAGCCATTGACCCTCAGAAATATAGGAAATGGGCTATAGACCTCCAGAGATATAGATCCTGAGCCACAGATAACTAGTGATAGAGAACCTGAGCCATAGACCATCAGAGATAGAAAACCTTGGGCACAAACCACCAGAGATAAAGAATCTAGGCCATAGACCACCAGAGATAGAAAACCTGGGACACAAACCACCAGAGATAGACAATCTGGGCCATAGATCACCAGAGAAACAAAACCTGGCCCATGAACCACCACATACAGAAAACCTGCACCATAGACCACCACAGATCTGCTATATCATTAAAACAAGTCAAGTGAAAAACACAGATTATCTTGTGACAATGGAACATTTCAGGGAGTGTGATGTATTAGGCAGCAAGTAGACAATTAAGGGGAGATTTATCAAACTGGTGTGAGGTAGAACTGGCTTAGTTACCCATAGCAACCAATCAGATTCCGCCTTTCATTTTTCACAGCTCATTTGGAAAATGAAAGGTGGAATCTGATTGGTTGCTATGGGCAACTAAGCCAGTTCTACTTTACACCAGTTTGATAAATCTCCCCCTTAGTACTTAAAGTTGAGGTTTTCGAAGTCAGAAGATGGGCAAGTGTTCGGATCTGCGCTACTTTGACAAGGGCAAATTGTTATGGCTAGACGACTGGGTCATCTCCAAAATGAAAGGTCTTGTGGGAAGGTGCTTCACTCAAAATCTGTGGTTGCAGAAAATCCCAGTGTGGACAAACCATTATGGATGACTGTAGATAAAATTTTTTGACTGTTAATATTTTTCCTAGTTTTCCTGCTGGAATAACTGTGATCATTAATTCCGTGAGTGTAGGATTGAGAGCTGGCAGTTATCGTCTCTGACATCGCCTCCATGCACGTGGGAAAGAGTTTTTTCAATGCTGGAACGAAGCGTAAAAAATATAAACAAGTTGAGCTGTTTCACATTCATCATTTATGCGTCTCGGCTTCTCTTATAACTCATCCTCCTCTACAATATGTTACCACTCAGTGCAAATGTTAGCAGATGCAGCAACAATATTTTTATAGGAAAAGCAGAAAAGAGGTCAATTGGTAAAAGCAGAAGAACAAATGCCAATGATTATATACAATATATATATAATTTTATTGTAGGTTACTCATTTATCTAAGGTTTTATCTGTGGCAAAGCAGGAAAATGGCAGTTCTGCCAATAATAGGACTTGATCAAGGTCCAGGAATATTTCTTGGTCTTTGTCCATCTCTATGGAGTAGCTCTGTCAGATGTCGTAGCACAGGATAGAGAGGGAGATGCTGAGCTTGGTAGCTACAGTATATAGTTTTCAATGATTTGATTTAGTTTTTTCATGTGCATTAGTGCAGTCCACAGAAATTGTTCATAAACTATGAGCCAACTTGGACACACTGAGTGTTTGGGCATCCACTTGGCAAATGAGGTTCAGTATGAACGTAGAGTTTTGCATCTGGGTACTGCAGCATCCTGCTCCAAGAGTCATCATAAACTGCAAACTGCAGAGTGTTAACAAAATGTATATGTTTTAAAATTTAATGCCTGCATGGGGGCGCGTCCTGACTATGGCGGCGTGAGGACGTGTTGGGTGAGAGCTCCCGCCACAAGAGTACCAGCACTGGGTTACTTACCCTTAAAACAGGAGACCAACAGGCTAAATGGTGCAGATGAGAAAGGGCTCTGCAGCTGGCCCTTCTTCACAAATAACAGAAACAGGACGCGGCGGCATTCAGCAGTAACGGGCGGTAACGGGCCGCAACCCTCACGCGGCCGCCTTCACCCCCATGGCGCACAAAACAAGCGCAGCGCCGCTGCAGTCCCAAGAACCCCCGGCACCCAGGCAGCACACAAGGGAGGGGAACGCCGATACCAGGGTACAGAACGGGGCCCCCATGACCGCAGGGTCTCAAACGCCACAGTCGACACACACATGGCAGCCGCCATCTTGCCCAAAGGAGCTGGGGAACCAAACGCCAGCACAGCCTCCTGCACCCCAAGGTCTCACAAAACCTGCAATACCCTTCCCCACACAGCTTTAGGAGGAGGGAATATGGGATTGGAGGGAGCATATGAAGCAACTACCAACAAGGCAGGAGATGGAGCAGTTTATAATACGTTTAGAGGCACCCTACAAGTAGGAATTACAGGCGATTTCCAACAACCTGCAAATGGTAGAGGAAAGAGTGGATGAGGTAGCCTCACATCAAGATGAGCTGACGACAAGGATGGATGAGTTGGAGGGTAAAGGAGATGTTAGAGATCAACATTTAAGCCAGCTTTATCGTCTCTATGAAGATATTGAAAATAGAAATAGGAGGAATAATATCAGGATCAGGGGCCTTCCTGAAGTTATAAATACTGCTGACCTAATACCCACATTGCAGGACTTTTTCAAGAAAATCCTTGACCGGCCTATCTCTGATGACCTGGAAATTGATAGAGCTCACAGAACCCTAGCTCCACCTAATCCAGATATATCCAAGCCTAGGGATGTTATATGTCGCATGCATTACTACACTGTGAAAGAAGAAATAATGCGGAAAGTACGCAACCAGCCATTTATAGAATATGAAGGTTCTAAAATATCTTTACTGCAAGATTTCTCTCGCTCCACTCTCATGCAGCGCAAAGCTTTACGTCCTTTACTGGACTGTCTGCGAGAAAAAGAGATTCCTTACATGTGGGGATACTCATTTCAACTAGTGGTCAGACGCAATGGCAAACGCTTCGAGCTACGGGACTCTACAGAGCTAGCAGACTTCACCACTGCTCTAGGATTACCAGATATATCTCTGCCTCCCTTACCATCACGCTTTTCTGTCTGGAAGACCAATAGAGTGGGGACCAGAAGGTTCTCTCCTACTACGTCTCAGCCTCATTAAGGGACCTTCAATATATTGATTTGATATACTCATGATATAGTACCCTCATAGATATACCCAGGGAATATGAAGATAAATTTAGGGTACATTGCTGAGAGTCCTGCCTCAAAAGTGTATGGAGGCTGTAGTCAGCCCTAATAGTTTAAAATGCCTTACTTATATTTATTTGCAGCTAATTATGATTTAGCCATAAGGATAGAACACATTGCTTTACTACGTTTATTGGGTTATACAATTCAGTTTCCATGTCCTTCCATAGAGAACATAGAATTAGTTTTTAAAATAAGCTAGTGCATAGGGTGATAACCCATAAGTTCTTTTAAGTTCTAACAATCTTGTGGTGGTTCAACCACCTGCTATTGGAAGGCCGACCCCATTTTTTTCTAAACGTTTGACGTTTATTACCTCTTGTCCGAGGTTGTTTTAAGGTATTTTAGATGTTACCTTCTGTGGTCTATAGATAGACCTACATTTAGTTTTGGATTAACATCAGGAGGAGGGGGAGGTGTATTCTTTCTTTCTCATTCCTTTTCTACCTTTTCTTTTCTTCTCTATTCGTGTTTATCTACTTTATTCCTCAACACACAGGTCCTAATATAGAGACAATATAGGCAGATAATGGGTTCTCCTGGCTCAGTCAAATTGGCATCATTAAATGTTAGAGGGTTCAATGTACCAGAGAAAAGATCTAAGATATTAACTGCCTTACATAGAGAGAAAGCACAGATCCTTCTGTTGCAGGAAACATACAAAACCGGAAATATTCCCTATATCAGATCTAAAGCATTCACCACTTGGTTTCATAGCACAAATTCAGAATCAAAATCCAAAGGTGTGTCGATTGCTATACATAAGTCTTTTCCTTGTTCTGTTTTAGATTCCAGAATATGCCAAAAGGGACAATTTGTCTTCATCAAATTGGTTGTCCATGGGAGAACGTACACAGTCGGTAATGTATATTTGCCAAATTTAGGACAGGGTACTGCTCTTGCTAAAATCTTGTCTGGATTGGATTCTTTTATTGAAGGAGTTTTCCTTCTTGGTGGGGACTTCAAAACTCACAGAAACAAAAGGATAAAAAACATCCTGCATGATGTGATAATGACTGCGGATGTCAGTGGCTATACATATCAAAGTAAATCACAGAAAAGGGGGTTCTAGTGCACAAAAATGGATGCAAACAATATATACTGTATAAACTAAGACCTCATTCTGATATGATAAAATCTGAGACTCTTAGCCAATATATTTTGATCAAAACACATCTGTGCCCACCTACCCAGCGTCACGGTGGTCTCAGGTCAGGCAGGTCCTACGCTAAACCTAACTATGCCGTTGGGCATCTATATCTAGGAGCGTGGACGCTGCACATATAGGCGTGTTGCTCCTAGTGACCTCTATGTGCATACAGCAACCAATGAGAGGAGGAGCAAACACACCTATATGTACCACGCAATCAAGACGCTCAATTTGATAGGAGGAGCAAAAGTGCACAAGAATGCTACTCATGATAAGCTAAGAGCGCATTCAGACCTGAAGGTGCCACTCCCTCAGGTACATGTTATAAACTAAGCAAAACTCACAGAAACAAAAGGATAAAAAACATCCTGCATGATGTGATAATGACTGCGGATGTTGGTGGGGACTTCAACATGACAATGGATCCAAGACTTGACAACTCTCTTGGTCCTTATTCTCCTCTTCCACAATTTCCAAAGTACAATCAGTTCTCTATAATAGACGACTAGTAGATGTATGGCGTATCCTGAACTCGAGAGATAGAGACTATACATATTATTCACCTGCTCATCAAACATACAGTAGGATAGATATGTTCATGATCTCACATCACGCTCTTACTTATCAACCATCATCTGAGATAGGCTCAGCCTTATGGTCCAATCACGCACCTGTATTTCTTATACTCCAACTCCCAGAGCTAGTGGCAAGAGAATGGACATGGCGTCTCAATGAGGTTCTACTCAAAGATCTAACATGTAGACAAGCAGTAGAGAAAGCGATCAAAGAATTTCTGGAGAACCATGAAACCGATTCCACGGCTCCTCCTCTGCAGTGGGAAGCACTAAAATGTGTAATTAGGGGAACCCTCATACAACATGGGGCCAGACTTAAAAAAGAGAAAGAAGCTCATATAATCTCTTCATAAAAAATCCCCATCTGCAACCCTGCTTCAGAATTTAACGACAGTGCGGGATAAAGTAAAAGAAGCCATAGATAGGAAGACTACTTTATCTAAAGAAAGGTTCCATAGCTATTTATAAGAGAATGCTAATAAATGCGGTAGGGCATTAGCTAAGCTCTTGCATCCTAGATCAACCAACACATACATCCTAGTACTTAAAGATAATCGAGCAATCAATCCATCATCCTACCCATATAGCAGAGACCTTTCGCAAGTATTACGAATCTTTATATAATATCAGGGGGCAATTTGCAGATATGCCACAAGAGGCATTAAAGGCCCGCATGAACACTTACTTACAGGAAACAGCCCTACCAAGAATACCCATTGAGCAGAGTTCAGCCCTTTGTCACTAAAGTATTTAATAGCATCTCACCATCATGCCCGTTTCCTAAACAATCTCTAGAAGCTCATATAGTAGTTTTACCGAAACCAAAGACCCAACCGTATGTAGCAATTACAGACCGATATCCTTGATAATTATTAAGATATATTCTAAAGTCCTAGCGAATAGATTGGGGAAAATTCTCCCAGATATAATCAATAAAGATCAAGTTGGCTTTGTGCCACATAGAGAAGCCAGAGATAACACAACTAGAACTATCACAATGATATCTTATGTTAAGAAAAAGCAAATCCCCATGTGCTTAAAATCGGTGGACATGGAAAAAACCTTTGACCGGGTTCATTGGCAATTTATGTTAGGGTCTTTGCAACAAATAGGTTTGGGCAATGGGTTTATTGACAGAATAGCGGCTCTATACACACTTCCTTCAGCTCGTGTTAGGGCGAATGGTATACTGGCCTCGCCATTCATGATTCACAATGGCACAAGACAGGGGTGTCCCCTTTCACCACTGCTTTATGTCCTATGTATGGAACACTTAGCAGTGGCCATTAGAAATAACGCAAGTATTAAGATATTGAGAAAGGCACATTATCAATATTATATAAAGTACTATTGGATTTGTGCAATGGAGAAAGGGCACCATTCGTAGATAAATGGGAGGCGGATTTGCAGGTCAGATTTGAGGATGCTGATGTCCTTAAGATGTGTACGTTCTCTCACGGCTTGTCAATGGCGGCGCAGATAAAGGAAAAGAATTATAAAATTCTCTCAAGATGGTATTATTGTCCCACAATGTTACATCGTATGTTTCCTACAGTCTCAGATATATGTTGGAGATGTAAGAAGGAGAAGGGATCCCTCCTACACATATGGTGGGGATGTACTGTTATACACTCTTTTTGGGATCAGATTTTGAAGATATACTTCAAATATTCAGGAAAATCAATTCCAAACACTCCACAGGTTACTCTTCTTTCTCTAATACCAGGTTCTCTAGCTAAGGTCAAAAAAGGAGTCTTGAGATACTTCTTATCTGCAGCTAGAATGGTAATACCCAAACACTGGAAATCTAAAATCCCTCCAACCTTAAGTGAATGGATTGCACAGCTTAAACATGACCCAGGACAGAAAGCCAGTAACTGCTCTATTCATTCCTATGGGAGCCTCACTTTCAGTCTCATAGGAATACATAGAGAATTAGACTTCCTGTCCACACATAAGTCTCTGTGTGAGTTGGTGGGTCTAATTGCTGGTCACATGACACAGATAAGAAACTTCAGGATGATAAAAATTTTGTCAGAAGTTCCTCATTAAGTATAACTATCACTGTAGGTCCGCCCACACTGTGGGGTCTGTAGAAAAGGTCCCCAATCGTGAACAACCCCTTTAACATCCTCTTTGTTTGCACTCTCAGGGCAGCAATCAGTCTCACTTAAATTTTTCACAGTGGCCATCGGTCCAACCAGAGAGAGACCCCTATCAGGAAACCAATAGAGTTGTCATGATGTTATTCCAATTCTACACCTACTTTTATCATGAGGATTACCCTTCAGATTGAATCTTAGTCTCACGGCTGCAGTAAACTGACAATTAATTTCCTATCTCTATAGGAGTGTAATCTTTTTGTGCCAACTGCTATAGAAGGACAAAAGTTTGTATTTTATTTTCATTGGTATAATACTGACAAAATGAAAACTATGAATGTATGAATATTGAATTTACAAAATAACCCCTTTCTGAGGGTAGAGTCCCTCTTTCACTTAAAGGACCACAATAAAATTCCTGTCAATGCCAGGTGTTGTTCCTTTCACTGAAATTCTGAAATTTCATCTCCTGATCCACTCATCATGTTCTTTCCATCCTCTCCTACTAGTACTACCAAGCAGATCTCAGAGGAGTGGGTGTAATATCCCTTGTGCGCTGTATTAAGTGATTGACAGCATTATTTTTTTTCATCATACTACAGTTACATTGTATAACGAGCTGAGATACACGTGGTAATTTCTTACTGCCATGGAAACAACAAGACCGGCATCCTGTTCTGATTTCATTATTTAACAAGGTCACACGGAGAGCTCTCTGACGGCGGCTATCACACACAGTAACGGATGCCAATAATGACGGCCATGCCTCTTTGATCTCTTCTCTAAAAATCAATATACTTCATGGCATCACCTGGAGAAACGGCGGTAAAATGCCAAAAAAACAATGCATCGAGGGAGGTAAATTGGACAGTACTAGATATGATAACTGATCATATTTACTAACGATCTTGAGCTCGTCTGAAGTAAAGATGAAATTTGCATTTCTTAAGGGGAACCTGTTGTACCCGCAGTCCTATCTGTGGGCGGCATGTTATAGAGCAGGAGGAGCTGAGCAGATTATTATATAGTTTTATGGAAAAAGAATCAGTATAACTTGTATTTTATTCATTTCTATGCTGAGGAGTCCAGTGGATGGTCCTATTAGTGATTGACAGATATCTCTCTAGGTACAGTGATGCAAAGAAGGCTGTCAATCACTGATAGGGCCGTCCACTGGACTCCTTTCTATGCTGAAGAGTCCAGTGGATGGTCCTATTAGTGATTGACAGATATCTCTCCAGGTACAGTCAAGCAATGAAGGCTGTCAATCACTGACAGAGCTGTCCCCCGGACTCCTTTCTATGCATAGGAGTCCAGTAGGCATCAGATATGTCTTTAAGCACAATGATGAAAGGAAGGCTGCCGATCACTATCAAGACCACCCACTGGACTCCTTTCTACGCTTCAGAGTCCAGTGGAAGGTTGTCAATCCCTAATAGGGCCCCAAACTTGGAGTCCTTTTTATGCTTAGGATTCCAGTGGGTGGTCCTATAAGTGATTGACAGATATGTTTTTAGGCACAGTGATGCAAGGTAGGCTGCCCCATCATTAATAGAACCGCCCACTGGACTCCTAAGCCTAGAAGGACCAACAATTTAAATGAGTAAATTACAAGTTATGCTGAATCTATTCCAATAAGAAGATATATCAATCTGATCAGTTTCTCCTGCTCTATAACATGCTCTCATATTAGCTGCCATGTTCAACATGTTTCATTTATTTCTGTGGTGGTGATGTTTGCAAATTAAAGACCTTTTGCAAGTTTCCCTCATAGATTACAACTGATCGCTGGGATTCAAGCCGTTATGTTGCATGACCTCTGCCATCCCTGACCTCAGCTATGAACAGTATGCCCACACTTGAATACCACCTACAAACCATCAGTATTTACTATTAAAGACCTCTAGGGAAATGCCACCTTTGCATAGTCCACACCCAGCTAAGTCCTAAGTCAAATCTATTAGTGACACAGAAGATTTAGGCTACTGAGGTCTGACCATTACAATTATCAGTGAATGTGTAGGTTAAAGAGGGTGTCCAGATTTCACTTATTGATGACCTATCCTTAGGGAATTGTTGGGAGTGCTGGGTGTTGGACCACAACTAATCTGATATTAATGGCCTATATGGATAGGTTATCAATAAGTAAAAACTGGACAACTCAATTATTTTTGCAAAGGGAAAGCTAGTGGTATAAAGAGCTGGGGCTAGAGGACAAATTTCACACAGTCCAAAGAGGTGTCACGTTGTGATTTGTGATCAAGGAGCTAGATGGGATTTTGCAAAGAAAATATAAAAAGTAACCCTCCATCCTCTATGAACATGCGGCGAAAGCCCCACAACAATAATCAACTAAGACTTTCTAATAGTTTTATTTATTGGACTTTTTAAGGCAATGAAGATGTTATAAAGCCAATTTTAATTAGGGGAAATTTGGGGAATTTTTTATTTTTATATAACATCTCTTCCTCTCTCCTCTTCAACTTCCTCATTTCTAGCTTTCCTCCTCTCCTCCATCCTCCTCATCTTCACTTTCCTTTCTGATCTTTCCCTTCTTGCCATCAGCCTCCTCTGTAAATGAGAAGATTTCTATTAGTAATAAATACATGTCAGGTAATAGATATTGTGTATCCCCCATACCCTGTCTATCATCAGATCCTCCATGGCTATGGGGTGGGATTTTCTTACATCTCCTCTATACCGGGCTCTGTGGTCACTATGTACTATGTGTATTGTGTAACTGTTACCTGGCTGATGGATGAGAACTTCTTTGAGGTCTTCATCTTCGTCTTTGCATACCTCTTTTTCCTTTCTAAAATAAGAAAATAATAAGACATCAGTAATAATCCAGTGTAGAAGACAATGTGGTCATGTGGTGGAGGTGAGACAGTGGAGAGCTCTCATATAGACCCTCAGCTGCTTCTACCCTCCTGGACAAGGAAGACAATATGGTGTCTTCTAAGGGAACACACATTTCTATCTTCTACTTATGACGGTGAGAGAGACATAGAAGTGATTTCTAGTATAATATTGTCTCCTGTATAGAGGACATTTTCCACGTACCTCAGGACACAGCAGATGATACCAAGGCAGACTCCAAAGAAAAGTAGTATGACCAATGTCAGCACTAGCGCAAGCATCAAATCTATAGAAGATAAATGAGAAGTATTAAATATATAAGCATATTATATAAGAAAGTCATCTCCCTCCACCATGTCTAGGTAAGTTATAGATCTCTACATAGGCCGAGAGACATTGGTTGGTAACATGGAGGCAGCTGACCTCCTCACAGGAGAGGATAGATTTATTATAGGAAGTGATGCATCATGGGAACTAGAATCAAAAACTTTTTTATTCTATCATTTCATGGCCAGAAATGAGACTGTCCTTGTACGACATTTCTTGTGGATGGGGAAACATAAGTTACATGTATGATGCACCCAATGAGTATTTGACAAATCCATGGCCCATGAGAATAAGTCACTGCAACCCACAATCTCTGAAGAACAGACGTGGAGAGATAAAGCTATGAATTCCAGGACTTACCAGCATCCATGTCACTTCTTCTCCTTTCTCTCTATCAAAGATTCTATTGACCGATCATCCGGTATACAGCCGGCACAGCATTGTGACATCATCACTTCTGATAATAGTGCCCCTTCTAGAACGACTACAGAATTGTGACATCATCATTAACCCTTGATTAATCATGTCGCTGATGCGATACACTGGGGAGGTGTACTAAGTATAATGCTCCAAACAATCGAGTAGATGAAGTGCCCCGAGTTTATTATGTGTATTAGATAATTTCACAAAAAGAGGCCAGAAAAGCAGAATTGTAAGCTGCACTACCATATAATCATGAGTCATTGGCATAAAATATGTAAAACTATGTACGATAGATGGATAATAGATTACAGATAGATGGATTACATTACAGTCATTTTTGGTTTTGCGCAATGTATTTAACTTTTTTCACATTTGTGTCGTGTTTTCTGTATGGAGCATTAGAGGCAGATGGAATCACAGCGACAGAGGCTGAAATTTTTTTCTAAAACTTAGTTTATTAAGAAAAAAGAAAATAATACTAAGTAGATCAAGCTCTTTTACCCCTTAACCTCTTAAAGACCGGGCCTATTTTAATTTTTACATTTTGAATTTTTCCTCCCCACGTTCCAATAGCCATAACTTTTTTTTTCCGTTCACATAGCTATATGGGGGCGTTCACTATGCACTAAAAATGACCTGACGTCCTTATTCTGTGGCTCATATGTGGCGCATATGAGTGCGGCAATACCAAACTTTAATCGTTTTTTTTTTTTTTTTTTTTTACCACTTTTAAAAAGATAAAAACCTTTGAAAAAATCAATATATTCTGACATCCATAACTTTTTTATATTTTGGTCTACAGAGCTGTATGAGGGCTTGTTTTTTGGGTAACAAACTGCAGTTTTTATTGTTACCATTTTTGTAGTGTGTACGACTTTTTGATCACTGCTATTCAATTTTTTTATGGGGACAGGATGACAAAAAAATGGCAAATCTCATGTTTTTCATTTTTTTTTTCTGTTACGGCATTCACCACACATTTTCGGACGTGGTCATACCCAATATGTTTTGGGTTTTTTTTAAATATATTTTTATATGTAAAAATTGTGAAAAAGGGGTGATATAAACTTTTCTAAATCATTTAAAACTTTTTAGGAGGCCTAGTACATGGGATCTTTCGATCCCCTCTCCTATTCACCCTAATAAAGATCTACTAGGATGAATAGGATTTTTACACTCTCCATTCTGACCTCTGCCTCGTGCAAAGCTCAGTATGGAGAAAGCCATTGTGGGCCTTGACTGCTTCAGCAGCGTCCAGGCTGCCATGGCAACCAATTGGAAGGCAGAGGGAGCAACATCCCTTTACTCACAGGTACCGCGATCAGCGTTAATCGCGGCATAAGAGGGGTTATATGACAGGGGCGGCGCGATTGCTACTCCCTGCCAGTGTGGGCGGCTGCCTGCTGTATGATACAGCCAGCACTGGCCCTATATGGAGTGGGCCCGCTGCAGTAGCCTGCTCCATACAGTGCAGACGCATAATGCCTTACATGTACGGCATTATGAGTAGAGATGAGCGAATCAAAGTTGACAAAGTGGAATTCAATACAAATTTCAGGAGAAATTTGATTCTTACCAAAGTCGAATTTCCTTGCGCTTCGTGCTAACAAATCATATTTTTTCCTAAAATGCACATGTTAGAACGAGGAACTAAGAACTCTGGGAAGGAGGGATCACCCACAATGCCATGCATGCAGCCAATCAGCAGCCAGCTAGCCCAGTGATGTCACAGCCCTATAAATGCCCTCAGCCATTTTGGTCTATGCCATTTTCCAGTGTACTTAGTGCAGGGAGAGATATGACAGGCGCTAGGGACAGTACAGTATTTAGGAAAGACTTTATTCTGCAAGAAAAATGATTGAGCGGTTCAGGGAAAGATCATTCATAGTGTTGGGAAAGGATAGGGAGTAGAGTTGAGCGAACGTGCTCGTAACGAGCACTGTAGTGCTCGGATCCCCTGTGCTCGCATGGCCACAGCCATCCGGATCTGTCCTCCTCACCCTGACTTACAGTCAAGTGAAAACGGATCCGGATGCCTGCGGCCATGTGAGCGCAGGGGATCCGAGCACTACAGTGCTCGTTACAAGCACGTTCGCTCAACTCTAATAGGGAGGCATTATCCACACTATAAGGAGAGAGCAGAAACCAATAGAACAGTGAAGAGCCTACATAATAGGAGCCATAACTATCACACATTGCTGCACTAATTGGGGACCCAAACTGCTGTTATACTATTGCTTTTAGGTTGTTTGCACTATATGATATATTAGTAATTCCAGTAATCCTTGCTTGTTATTGGGGTGAAATTGCTGTCTGATACAACCAGTTTTTGGGTGTATTTGGGTGTAAAATAATTATTTCCATTCACCCGTGCTTCTTTAAGGACAGTGCGGTTTGATACAGCCAGTTTTTGGGTATATTAATAGCAAATAAGTACGTCCACTCGCGGTTCTGTGGTGAAATTACATTGTGATACAGCCTGTTTTGGTGTTTATTAATAGCAAATATAATGCATCCTGTTCTGATTTCATTAGTTAACAAGGTCACACGGAGAGCTCTCTGACGGCGGCTATCACACACAGTAACAGATGCCAATAATGACGGCCATGATTCTTGGATCTCGTCTAAAAATCAATATACTTCATGGCATCACCTGGAGAAAGGGTGGTAAAATGACAAAAGAAAATGCATCGAGGGAGGTAAATTGGACAGTACTAGATATGATAACTGATCATATTTACTAATAATCTTGAGCTCATCTGAAGTAAAGATGAAATTTGCATTGCTTAAAGGGAATCTGTACCTGCAGTCCTATCTGTGGGCGGCTTGTTATAGAGCAGGAGGAGCTGAGCAGATTAATATATAGTTTTGTGGAAAAAGTATAACTTGTATTTTATTTATTTCTATGCTTAGGAGTCAATTGGACGGTCCGATTAGTGATTGACAGATATCGCTCTAGGTACAGTGATGCAAGAAAGGCTGTCAATCACTGATAGGGCCGTCCAATGGACTTCTTTCTATGCATAGGAGTCCAGTAGATAATCCTATCAGTGATTGACAGATATCTCTCTGGGCACCGTGATGCAAGGAAGGCTGTCAATCATTAATAGGGCTGTCTACTGGACTCTTTTCTATGCTAAGGAGTCCAGTGGATGGTCCTATAAGTGATTGACAGATATCTTTCTGGGCACAGTGATGCAAAGAAGGCTGTCAATAACTGATAAGGCCATCCACTGGACTCCTTTCAGTGCTGAGGAGTCCAATCGATGGTCCAATAAGTGACGGACACATATCTGTCTGGGCACTGTCAAGCAATGAAGGCTGTCAATCACTGATAAGGCCATCCCCTGGACTACTTTCTTTGCATAGGAATCCAGTAGACAGTCCTATCAGTGACTGACAGATATCTCTCTAGGTATAGTGATGCAAGGGAGGCTGTCAATCACTGATAGGGCTGTCCACTGGACTCTTTTCTATGCTGAGGAGTCCAGTGGATGGTCCTATAAGTGATGGACAAATATCTCTCTAGGCACAGTGACGTAAAGAAGGCTATCAATCACTGATAGGGCTGTCCACTGGACTCCTTTCCATGCTGATGGTCCTATAAGTGATTGACAGATATCTCTCTGGGCACAGTGGAGCAATGAAGCTTGTCAATCACTGACAGAGCTGTCCACTGGACTCCTTTCTATGCATAGGAGTCCAGTAGGCAGTCCTATCAGTGATTGACAGATATCTCTCTGGGCACAGTGGAGCAATGAAGGCTGTCAATCACTGATAGGGCCGTCCACTGGACACCTTTTTATGCATAGGAGTCCAGTAGGCAGCCCTATCAGTGATTGACAGATATCTCTCTAGGTATAATGATGAAAGGAAGGTTGCCGATCACTAACAGGACCACTCATTGGACTCCTTTCTATGCTTCAGAGTCCAGTGGAAGGTTGTCAATCCCGAATAGGGCCCTAAACTGGACTCCTTTCTATGCTTAGGATTCCAGTGGGTGGTCCTATCAGTGATTGACAGATATGTCTTTAGGCACAGTGATGCAAGGCTGATCACTAATGATTTAAATGAGTAAATTACAAGTTATGCTGAACTTATTCCCATAAAAAGATGTATCAATCTGCTCAGTTCCTTCTGCTCTATAACATGCTCTCATATTAGCTGCCATGTTCGACATGACAAGTTCTGTTTCATTTATTTCTTTGGTGGTGATGTTTGCAAATTAAAGACCTTTTGCAAGTTTCCCTCATAGATTACAACTGATCGCTGGAATTCTAGCCGGTATATCATAGTAAATCTGTTGGGCCATGAGAGGCCACGCCTCCTCTTGCTAAGCCCCACCCACATATGAGACCCATGATAAAGGCCCTCTAACAATCTTAGTGTTCCCTGCTTTGTTTACTCAGTCACACTGGCTCTGGATGGCTCAGTGTAATTCAAATATCTAAGACTTCATTCACTTGAGCAACAAGGTTCCTGCGCTCCTGATCATTTGTGATGGTGTTTATTGGTAGTTATTTTGGATTTGACCCATACTGTTTTCTGGTCCTGCATTTTATTATGTTGCATGACCTTTGCCATCCATGACCTCAGCTATGTACAGTATGCCCACACTTGAATACCACCTACAAACCATCAGCATTTACTATTAGAGACCTCTAGGGAGATGCCATCTGTGCATAGTCCACACCCAGTTAAGTTCTAAGTCAAATCTATTAGTGACACAGAAGGTTTAGGCTTACAATCAGTGAACATAAGTTAAAGAGGGTGTCCAGATTTTACTAATTGATGACCTATGCTTAGCTGATTGTCGGGGGTGCTGGACCACAACTATTCTGATATTAATGGCCTATATAGATAGGTTATCAATAAGTAAAAACTGGACAGCTCAATTATTTATGCGAAGGGAAAGGGTAGCAGTATGAAGAGTTGGGGCTAGAGGACAAATTTCACACAGTCTAAAGAGGTGTCACATTGTGATTTGTGATCAAGATGGGATTTTGCAAATAAAATATAAAAAGTAACCCTCCATCCTCTATGAACATGCAGTGAAAGCCTAAAAACAAAAAAAGATTTTTTTAAATAGTTTTATTTATTGGAATTTATAAGGGAATGAAGATGTTTTAAAGCCAATTTTAATTAGGGGAAATTTGGGGATTTTTTTTTATTTTTATCTAACATGATGTTCTTCCTCCTCCTCCATTGTTCTCTTCTTCCTCCATCCTCCTTCCTAACTCCTCCTCTTCAGCTTCCTCCTTTGTCTTTCCTTCTATCTTTCTTCCGCTCCACCATCCTCCTCATCTTCACTTTCCTTTATGATCTTTCGCTTCTAGTCATCAGCCGTCTCTGTAAATGAGAAGATTTCTATTAGTAATAAATACATGTCAGGTAATAGATATTGTGTATCCCTCATACCCTGTGTATCATCAGATCCTCCACTGCTATGGGGGTGGGATTTTCTTACATCTCCTCTATACCGGGCTCTGTGGTCACTATGTACTATGTGTATTGTGTAACTGTTACCTGGCTGATGGATGAGAACTTTTGTTAGTTCTTCCTCTTCATTGTATCTTTCTTTTTCCTTTCTAAAATAAGAAAATAATAAGACATCAGTAATAATCCAGTGTAGAAGACAATGTGGTCATGTGGTGGAGGTGAGACAGTGGAGAGCTCTCATATAAACCCTCAGCTGCTTCTACCCTCCTGGACAAGGAAGACAACCTGGTGTCTTCTAAGGGAACACACATTTCCATCTTCTACATATGACGGTAAGAGAGACAGAGAAGTGATTTCTAGTACAACATTGTCTCCTGTGTAGAGGACATTTTCCCACTTACCTCAGGACACAACAGATGATACCAATGCAAACGCCAAAGAAAACAATAATGACAAATGTCAGCACCACCGCAAGCATCAAATCTACAGAAGATAAATGAGAAGTATTAAATATATAACCATATTATACAAGAAAGTCATCACCCTCCAACATCTCTAGGGAAGTTACAGTTCTCTACATAGGCCGAAACGGGAGGCATTGGTTGGCAACATGGAGGCAGCTGACCTCCTCACAGGAGTAGATAGATTTATTATAGGAAGTGATGCATGATGGGAACTAATTATAAAGAATCAAAAAACTTTTCCTTCTATCATTTTATGGCCAGAAATGAGACTGTCCTTGTACGACATTTCTTCTGGTTGAGGAACCATCAGTTACATGTATGATGCACCCAATGAGTCTTGGCACAAAATAAGGAAGGACAAATCCATGGTGTGGACTAGTGAGAAGAAGACACCCCAACCCACAATCTCTAAAGAACAGACGTGGAGAGATAAAGCTATGAATTCCAGGACTTACCAGCATCCATGTTTCTTCTCCTTTACTCTCTATCAAAGAATCTGTTGACCGATCATCCGGTATACAGTCAGCATGGCATTGTGACATCATCACTCCTGATAATAGTGTACATTCTAGAACTACTGCAAAATTGTGACATCATCATTAACCCTTGAGTAATCATGTTTGTAATGTGATACACTGGGGAAATATACTAAGGATAATGTGCCAAAACAATAGTAGATGATGTGCCCCAAATTTATTATGTGTATTAGACAATTTATTAAAAAGAGTCCAGAAAAGCGGAATAGTAAAATGCACTACAGTCATGATGAGTCATTGGCATAAAATATGTAAAACTATAAAATGTACGATAGTTGTCCATTAAACATATACAATAGTAAGCAATAATACCGAGTAGATCAAGCTCTTTAACCTCTTAAGGACATAGTCTATTTTCACCTTAAAGGGAGTCTGTCACCTCATTTTCATCTATATAAGTAACAGCAGTGCCCCACAGAAGATTGCATACACATCCCAGACATACCTCTGCGCACCGTGTGCCTTTATTCCATGTCCAGAAAAGGCACTTTTATTTTACAGGAAAACAGCTCCCAAGTGCCCGGCTGAAAGTGAAACTAAAAACAGCTTTCTTTCCCGACTCGATTTCTAACAGCTATATCTTCTGATATATCTTCTGATAAACTGGATATAATGCTGTGATTTTGTATTTTCGTTCAGGCCGCCTCTCAGCAGGGGTTGCTGTGCTGTGGCCGGATCCGTGGCCCGCCCCAATTACAGTGAATGGGGCCGGAGCGTAGTTCTGGCCCCACACGTGCACCTGCGGCAGCACGGATCCGGCGGGCTGTTCACCCACCGGAACAGCCTGCCGGAGCCCCATACCGCAGGTGTGAAAATAGCCTTAGAAGCTGAGAGGCATTTTTTAAAATTTTTAAGAAAATTTCCAAAACCCACTTTTTCAAGGACAAATACAGGTATGAAGTCACTTTGTGGAAACCACCTATAAATTACCCCGTTTTAGAAACTGTATTCAAAACAGATTTTTCAAACTCTGTGAACCCTTTCCTTATTTAACAATAATTAAGGAGTATGGAGGTGAAAATTCAAAATGTCACCTTTTATTTTGCAGATTTTCCATTTGAATCCATTTTTTCCTGTAAGGCAGCACAGGGTAACAGCAAAACAAACCTCAATATTTATAACTCTGATTCTGCAGTTTACAGAAGCACCCCATATCTTGCCATAAACTGATGTATGGGTGCACGGCAGGAATCAGAAGGGAAGAAGGAGGGCAGATTTTGCTGGAATGGTTTTTGGGCACCATGTCATATTTGAAGAGACCCCCATTTTGGAAACTAAACCCTTCAAGCAATTTATTGAAGGGTGTACTTACCGCTTTGACTCTGCAGGCTTTCATAGAATTTAGAAACACTTTGTTGATGCTCAGAAACAATTTGCTGTTAAATGAAAATTTTCATTTTCATTTTTTCCAATAAAATGTTGTTTTAGTCCCAGATTTTTCATTTTCATAAGGGGTAACATGAAAAAGATTACAATTTCTAATGCAATTTCTACATACAAGTACGGCAGCACACCATATGTGGTCATAAGTTGCTGTATGGGCACACCGCAGGACTCAGAAGGTAAGGAGCACAATATGCTTTAGGAGGGCAGATTTTGCCAGAATGGTTTCGGGGCAGCATGTCGCATTTGTACAGACTTTGAAATACCCATATAGTATAACCCCCCAAAAAGTGACCCCATTTTGGAAACTACACCCGCAATGAAATTTTCAAGGGGTATAGTGAGCACTTTGACCTAATAGAATGTAAGAATATTTAGTTGTAAAGATGAAATATTACTTTTTTACAAGAAAATGTTGCTTTAGGCCCAGATTTTTCATTTTTAAGGGGTTACAGGAGAAAAAATACCCCACAATTTGTTACTCATTTCTTCATGAATACAGTAACACCCGATATGTAGTCATTCACTGCTGTACACGCACACTGCAGGGCTCAGAAGAGAAAGAATACCATTTGCATTTGAGGCCTAGATTGGTTATTTATACAGCACTGGCCGACAACTGCAGAGGCCTTGAAGTGACATAAAAAAAGAAACCCCCAAGAATTTAACCCCCTTTAGACACTACGCCCTTAAAGGAGTGTAGCGAACATTGAAACCCCACAGATGTTCTTCTAAAATTAATTCACGGCAGATGTTGCAAAGTGAAAATTGCAATTTTTACATAGATATGCCATGTCAGTGGCCAATATGTTCTGTCCTTTTGTGAAAAGTGTGAAATGCACGCCCTCGTATTATTATATTGTGCTTCCTGGTTTTATAAAGACCCTATATGTGGAACTAATCTTTTGCCTGGACATACACCAGGACCCAGGAGTGTAAGAGCACCATGCACATTTGAGGCCCAATGTGGTAATTTACGCATCTTGTGCTGACAATGAAACGTGCCGTCCCCCAAGGCTGATCAAGTCCCAGGTTTATAGGAATGCCAAGTGGTGTGGTGAGACCTTAATAGTCTCTATGTGTGTCACTGTGCTCCTACCTGGATACAGCCAATCCCCAGGGTTAGGCTCCAAAGCAATAAAGGGGAATCGTTAAGGTAGGAGATGGAGAATAAATCGAGTCCAGATCTTGATAAAGTCTATAAGCTTTACTTGCATAAACTTGATTCCAGACAATATTCAGGCTTTTCTCTTGGTCCCAGCAAGCTTTGGCATAAACTGGCAGGCAAACTTGATAACTCTGCTTCCTCTTTCTGCTGTGCTAAACTCAGCTTTAGCCTTTGGCTGTTGTCCCCCTCCTGACACGGAGGCAAGGAATCGGGGTGCTCTACAAGCTACTTCCCTGCAGCTGGAGAACACTTTACCCTTGCTGCTATTTCTTTTATGTCCTCTTAGCCCCACTATCGAGTCTAAACTGGAATCAACCAGAACTGCAACCCTTCCCTTTGATAGGAAGCAATACTAGCCCACTTCTGCCCAAAAGGGGCTATCTAAGGATAGCTCTGTCTTATACATTACCACCTGTGGTAAACCAGGCACAGTACATGAACATAACAGCTACATAGCAATCATAGAAAAACACGGTGTAGGAGGACCTGGAAGTAAATAGAAAGGTGGCATTTATGTTAACCATTAGAGGCAGTAGCAGAGTGCAGAAATGGTAATACCACTCCAGGGTATTACAACAATTGTAGAGACTCTGGGGTAAAATAATAAATGGTACCCTCAAGTAGTGAACCCATTTTGGAAATTACACCCTCAAGGTATTTATTGAGGAGCGGAGTGAGCATTTTGATGTCACAGATATTTTGCAGAAATTAATGCAAAGTGAAAATTACATGTTTTCCACAGATTTTTTTTTCCATATTTCATTATCCAATATGTTGTGTCCAGCATATACCATCTGAGAAACACAGTGCCCTTTAAAATGTTAGGCAGGTTCTACTTAGTATTAAAATATCATAAATGTGGACATACACACTGCTGTTTTGGTACTCTGCAGGGTTCAGAAGCGCAATTTTGATTTTGCTATTGAACAGCATCTGGGTAGCAGTACAACAATATATATATATATATATATATATATATATATATATATATATGTACTGTATATATATATATATTTATATATATACACACTAGAAGAAGGACCCAAATGTTTATGTGTGTTGTTAAAAGATATTGAGAGTGACCTCTAAAGCACCCCAACAGTGACTTCCACAGCCCCCACCCCTTAACAATGACCCCCCACAGTGCCCGTCTCTTTAAAAATGTGACCTCCACAGCAGCCCACCCCCCTTAACTTTGACTTTTACATCAGCCTGTCCCCTTTAACAGTGAGTTCCACAGAACCTCACCCCCTTGACAGAGACCTCAACAGGGGCCTGTCCCCTTAACAGTGACCTCTACAGCACTCATATCTTAACACTGACCATAGGTTACATTCCCCTTAACGGACCTCCACCATTCCTGACCCCCTTGACAGAGACCTCCACAGCGACTGCCCCTTTAACAATGACTGTCACAGTACCACGCTCCCTTAACAGTGACCTCATAGAACCCCGCTGTCATATAAATAGTGGCCTCCACAGTCCCCTCCTCCCTTAACAGTGACCTCCACAGTGCCCATCTATTTAACAGTGATCTCAACAGCAGCCTGACCCCTTAACAGTAACATCCACAGCGCCCTCCCCTTTAACTGTGACCTCTACATCAGCTAGGGTGGCCACTGGCTTTACCCCAGAAAGCCAGACCTCACCAGCCATGCCCCCGGTCCCTGTGAAGCCACACCCATAAACATGAAGCCACACACTCTGGCTCTGTGAAGACATGGAGGAGAAGAAGTTCCTGACCTGAAGGTGAGCTAGGGGTGGCCTGGTGCTTCTATCCCCCTCAGTCATCCACAGGGAGCAATGTCTGTGGGCTCTATTGACTGACTGGGGGGGAGAGAAGCCTCAGTCAGTTGCTGCAGCTCACGCTCAGACAGCACAACGCTGCTATCTGAGCATGAGCTATTGAAAGGGTGGACATTCCTGAGTCAGTCCAGGCACTGCACCGGACTGAGGACAGGAAACCAGAAAACCGTACTGTCCAGCCTAAAACCGGACATCTGGCCACCATAACAGCAGCCTGCCCCCAGGGTGGCCAAAGGTCTGGTTTTAGGCCGAACAGTCCAGCTTTTAGACTACCTGTCCTCTGTCAGGCACAGTGCCTGGACGGACACAGGGATGTCCTTTGGAACAGCTCACTCTCAGACAGCAGCATTGTGCAGTCTGAGCATAAGCTGCAGGGAGAAAGTCACCCTCCCTCCCACCCCTACAGCTGACAGAAGTTGGTTTTTACCTTCATTTTTTCAATCCCTGTCGGCTGCTGAGTGAGGGGGCGTGGCCTGGTTGTGGGCATGGCTTAACTGGACCTGGGGGGGGGCTTTTAAGTCCTTCTTTTGAGGGTGTCCTGAATTACAGGTCATTGCCATGGTAATTTATAAGGAAACACAGTGGGTAGCAGTCGAAGAAAACATCTTTTATTACTACTGAACAGTACCTTTACATTATATTAGGTAATGTGACCTCCACAGCAGCTGCCCCTTTAATAGTGGTACATGCCCCCTTAACAGTGACCTCCCCAGTGCCCTGCCTCTTTAAGGCGAGGACTAAACAACAAAATGCAATTTTTATAATGATAGTCTATGGTGTTGCACTGTGACATGCAACATGTTGCGACTGTTTTTTTCTGAAACTGTTGTGTTGCAGTCGCAGCGTGTCGCATGCCGCAGTTCAACACCTTAGACTATCATTGTAATAATTGTTGCACGACATTGGTGTCCATGTTACACAACACATGTAGCAGTGTAGTTGTGCCCTATGTGTCGTGCGACTTATTGTCACGCGACACATGTCGTTGTGTAACCCTAGCCTAAAGCTGACCTATAGCAGTAAAGAAAAATGGTTGGGTTGTTATGGAAACCTGGAGTAAAAATGGGTGCATGTGACCATGTGTAGATATTTTGCAGAAATTAATGCAAAGTAAAAATTACATGTTTTCCACAGATTCAGCTTTCAGACTACCCAATCCAAAGTGTGTAAGAAGCAGGCTGCACAAATGCCTGTGAGAGGTAAGCACTGAATTGTTTTTCGGTGAGCAATTTACCTGATCTTCTCAGCTGGCTGCTAATTACCTCTCATTACCAGCCTGGTTACTACACAGAGCGAAAACCTATTTCCCAAATCTTTCTTGTTCTCACCCCACTTCCTGTGCCCTACCCCTGGCTAGGTTGTTATGGAAACCTGCAGTAAATTATGTGTATGTGGAGACAAAGTGCCAGTGAGCTTCTATTGGCTGATAAGGGACATGTGACCGTGTGTATGGCAGTTGGGATATGAAAAGAAAGACTTCCAGGCTAATATTGGCTAATGCAGGTCATTTTTGGGGAATATCTCTGAAACTGTACATCCTAGAGAGCCGAGACCCAGTCTAAAACCTTTCTGGACACCTGATGTACCTGTGTGGCAAATTTGGTGCAGATTGGTCAAGTTGTTTGGTTGCGCAATAAAGAACAGACAGACAAATGGACAGACAGACAGAAACTCATTTTTATATATATTCAAGTCAATGGGTCTGGACCACAATACAGGATTCAGAGCGCTATTTGCAGTCCACACAGTGACCAAACGTGTGAATGTGCCCCTATCCTTTCATCTTGCAAAGGAGCTCACAAAAATGAAAGGTGGAATCTGATTGGTTGCTATGGGAAACTAAGCCACTTTTCCTTTAAGCCAGTTTAGGTAAATCTCCCCAATACTATTTTGGCAGCAAATTCACTTGGAGGTGAAGGGGGTAAGAAACCAGCAGTTGCAGGGCAGAATCATTTTTGGGGCGATAAACAATGGATCCATGTATGCATGAGACTTTATAGCTCCCAACTTTGAAAAAAATGTGAGGAGGGACAACAACAGCAGCACTCAGAGCAAGAGCTTACAATAACACATAGCTCCTACCCCGCCCAATCCCTATCCTTTACACACCCAATCCTCTTAGTGCTCCTACATTAAGGATGCCCCCTATGTGCTCAGCTCACAGTAGTGATGCCCCCTAGCACACCAACAGAGTTAGAATGTCCCCTTGGTGTCACCTCACAATAGTGATGCCCTAGACAGTTCCCCCCAAGCAGTATGATTCCCCAATAGTAACCCTAGCTCCTTTAGTGCTCCTAGCATAGTATGGTGTACCCAGGGGCGTAGCTGTAGGGGGTGCAGAGGCAGAAGTCACTACCGGGCCCAGGAGCCTGAGGGGCAGCAAGACTGTTGGTAGAAAGGGATCACCACACTTTCCAAAGTCCCTCCCCATTTAACGCTAAACCCCTCATGCCGCTATAAATAAGGACAAAACACAATATTTAACTTTCTTTTGTTTATTGATGGGTGGTACTTGGCCACAGCTTATTATTAACCATAACGCGGCAAAACCTCATTAACCTCTTTAAACTCTCCAAAACCATATGGAGCGGTATGCCAACCGCCGGACTGCCAGCGGGCAAGTCCGCCATCCGTTGCCACACATCTCCATTCTATTGAACTGCCGCTCACTGTGACTTCAAATAACTTCCATAGCATCCAATGCACTACGAAACAGAAAAAAAAAGTAAAGCAGAGCACGAAGTAACTTAACATAGAAGGAAACCCTGTGACTTCAACCGAGAACTTAAAAGCAGGAGGGCGGGACCCGATCTCCTCCACGCGCAGAGAGGAAGAGCAGGAGGGGGAGAGAGAGTATATAAGCATGGTGGGAGGGCCCACCACACCACCATAGGAGGGGTCCAATGGACAGGGAGGGTATTTGCACCCGAGCTTTTAACCCCGTAAGTACCTACTGAAGGCGTTGAGGTGCCAAAACAAAGGGGGGAGGGAAACAACTTAACCCTTCGTAAAAGGGAGGAAAGGGGCACCAACAGTCACCAACAGTCTCTGCGCGCCCTCCCTAGACTGTCGGGTGCCCCCCCCCTTTCCCCCCCAAGACCTTTGGGCCACATAAAAAGACACCGGTATTATAGAAAGTGCATGCTGGTCGTTACACCTCTGGCTGGAGTGAAGGGGTTAGGTCAAGAATTTGTCATGGAGGGGTGGGGGGCATTGGAGGGTTGGGGGGCTGATGTTTAAATTTTTGCCTCAGGCAGCACAAAGGCCATGTGCTTCCTTGCCCCTGGCCACTAAGCACTGAGGAAAGGGGGGCCTCCAGAACTCCTTCACCAGGGCCCATGAGCCTTTAGCTACGCTCCTGGGTGTACCCATACAGTATGATGTCCCTTGAGTGCCCTTTGCACAGTATAAGACCTCCCTTGGTGCCCCCCACAGCAGAATATTTCCATAATTACCCCCAAATTGTTGATTGAGGCCTTGATGCCTCCCACAGTTTGATTCTCCCTTATTTTACCTCTAAACATTATGATGCCCTCTTATTTCCCGCCACACATAGTATGATGTTCCTTAAGTACCTGCCACACAGTGGTAACTCCAAAATCTCACCTACCCCCCATTGCCACAATGAGCAGGGTCTGCTCCGGTCTTTAGTCTGTGCTGTCTATGGCTAGGATATCACTGCATTGTGCCTACATGCAGTGAACCACTGGTGCAAGAGGAATGGTGGCACAGGGATCTGACTGATGCCTGCTACGCCGTTGTATTCAACTGTATCTACATCCTGAGGACACAAATATGGGTGAAGTCAGAACAAGCAACGGGAATAGGATTTGTAGGTCCTGTTTTGTGATAATGGGTCATCAAACTGAATCTTTGCCCCCAAGTGAAGGAAAACCTACCTACCAACTTATTGATACGTCATCAATAAGTAAAAACTAGATAACACCTTTAAATTACTTACACAGAGGGAAAGGTAGTGGCAGGAAGAGTTGGGGCTAGAGGACAAAGGTCACACAGTGCAAAGAGGTGTCACATTGTGATTTGTGATTAAGGAGTTAGATAGGATCAAGATTTTTGCAAAGAAAATATAAAAAGAACCTTGTTCCTGTATGGTATAGTATGGTATATGGTATAGTAACGCAGTAACACGCAGCAAAAGCCTAAAAACAATATTCAAATCAGACTATTTAGGCCTTGTTCACAGATCAGTTTTTTGATCAGTTATTTCCATCAGTTATTGTGAGCCAAAACCAGGTGCGAGTCAAAAACACAGAACATGTGCAGATATTTCCACTGCACTTGATCTCTGTTTAGCCTCTACTCCTGGTTTTGGCTCACAAAAACTGATGGAAATAACTGATCAAATAACTGACGTGTGAACAAGGCCTTAATGGTTTTATTTATTACAATTATTAAAACAATGACAAGAATTATTTTTATGGTAAATGGAAACCCGAATTAAATCTGAAATTTGAGAAATTTAATGTTATAAAGCCAAATTATGAAATATACTCCTCCTCCTCCATCTTCCTTTTCCTCCTCTTCTTTTCATTCCTCCTTTCTATCTTTCCTTTCCTCCGCTCCGCCATTCTCCTCATCTCCACTTTCGTTCCTGATCTTTCCCTTCTTGCCATCAGCCTCCTCTATAAATGAGAAGATTTCTATTAGTAATAAATACATGTCAGGTAATAGATATTGTGTATCTCCCATACCCTGTGTATCATCAGATCCTCCACTGCTATGGGGTGGGATTTTCTTACATCTCCTCTATACCGGGCTCTGTAGTCACTATGTACTATGTGTATTGTGTAACTGTTACCTGGCTGATGGATTAGAACCTCTGTCAGGTCTTCATCCTCATTGGTATTTCTTTTTCCTTTCTAAAATAAGAAAATAATAAGACATCAGTAAAAATCCAGTGTAAAAGACAATGTGGTCATGTGGTGGAGGTGAGACAGTGGAGAGATCTCATATAAACCCTCAGCTGCTTCTACCCTCCTGGACAAGGTAGACAACCTGGTGTCTTCTAAGGGAACACACATTTCCATCTTCTACTTATGATGGTAAGAGAGACATAGTAGTGATTTTTAGTACAATATTGTCTCCTGTGTAGAAGACATTATCCACTTACCTCAGGAAACAACAGATAATACCAATGCAAACGCAATGGAAAATAATTATGGCAGTTATCACCACCGCAAGCATTAAATCTACAGAATATAAATGAGAAGTATTCCATATATAGCCATATTATACAAGAAAGTCATTTCCCTCCACCATTTCTAGGTACGTTATAGATCTCTACATAGGCCAAGAGACATTGGTTGGCAACATGGAGGCAGCTGACCTCCTCACAAGAGTAGATAGATTTATTATAGGAAGTGATGCATCATGGGAACTAATTATAAAGAATCAAAAATCTTTTCATTCTATCATTTTATGGCCAGAAATGAGACTGTCCTTGTACAACTTTTCTTCTAGATGTGGAACCATCAGTTACATGTATGATGCACCCAATCAGTCTTGGCACAAAAGAAGGAAGGACAAATCCATGGTGTGGACTAGTAAGAAGAAGACACCCCAACCCACAGTCTCTGAAAAACAGAGGTGGAGAGATAAAGCTTTGAATTCCAGGACTTACTAGCATCCATGTCTCTTTGTCTCCTTTACTCTCTATCAAAGAATCTATTGAGCGATCATCCAGTATACAGCCGGCCCCTTCTAGAACAACTGCAGAATTGTGACATCATCATTAACCCTTGATTAATCATGTTCCTAATGTGATACACTGGGGAGGTATACTAAGTATATGGAACCAAAACAATAGTAGATGATGTGCCTCAAATTTATTATGTGTATTAGATAATTTCCTAAAAAGAGGCCAGAAAAGAAGATTTATAAACTGCACAATAGTCATGAGTCATTGGCATAAAATATGTAAAACTATTTACGATAGTTGTCCATTGAACATGGACACAGCAATTTTCACCTTAAAGGGGTATTCCCATCTTAGACAATGGGGGCATATCGCTAGGATATGCCCCCATTGTCTTATAGGTGCGGGTCCCACTGCTGGGACCCACACCTATATTGAGAACGAAGCGGGGGAGCTCTGAGCCTGGAGGACCCCGGGTTCCAACCACCACCAGGCGCTGCCCCCCGCTGTGCTAATAGAAACGAATGTGAGCAGCGCACCTATAAGACAATGGGGGCATATCCTAGCAATATGCCCCCATTGTCTAAGATGGGAATACCCCTTTAAGAACCAAGCCAAATTTTTCAATGAAACGGGGAAAGGTAGCAGTATGAAGAGTTGGGTCTAGAGGACAAAAGTAACACAGTGCAAAGAGGTGTCACATTGTGATTTGGGATCAAGTTGCTAGATGGGATTTTGCATAGAAAATATAAAAAGTTACTCTCTTTCCTCTATGAACATGCGGCAAAAGCCCAAAAACAATAATCAAATAAGACTTTCTAATAGTTTTATTTATTGGAATTATTAAGGAAATCAAGATGTTATAAATTTGGGGAATTTATTATTATTTTTATCTAACAAGATGTTCTTCCTCCTCCTTCATCCACCTCTTCCTCCTCCGCCATCCTTCTCTCCCTCTGTTCTCTTCTCCTTCCTCCTTTCTATCTTTCCTCTACTCCGCCATCTTCCTCCTCTTTACTTTCCTTCCTGATCTTCTCTATCTTGCCATCAGCCTCCTCTGTAAATGAGAAGATTTCTATTAGTAATAAATACATGTCAGGTAATAGATATTGTGTATCCCCCATACCCTGTCTATCATCAGATCATCCACTGCTATGGGGTGGGATTTTCTTACATCTCCTCTATACCGGGCTTTGTGGTCACTATGTACTATGTGTATTGTGTAACTGTTACCTGGCTGATGAATGAGAACCTCTGTCAGTTCTCCGTCTTCCTTGCATCTTTCTTTTTCCTTTCTAAAATAAGAAAATAATAAGACATCAGTAATAATCCAGTGTAGAAGACAATGTGGTCATGTGGTGGAGGTGAGACAGTGGAGAGCTCTCATATAGACCCTCAGCTGCTTCTACCCTCCTGGACAAGGTAGACAATCTGGTGTCTTCTAAGGGAACACACATCTCCATCTTCTACATATGACGGTGAGAGAGACAGAGAAGTGATTTCTAGTTCAACATTGTCTCCTGTGTGGAGGACATTATTCACTTACCTCAGGTAACAGCAGATGATTCCAATGCATATACAGTGCAAAACAAGAATAAAAATCACGACCACAGCAAGTATCAAATCTACAGAAGATAAATGAGAAGTTTTACACATATAACCGAATTATACAAGAAAGTCATCTCCCTCCAACATCTCTAGGGAAGTTATAGATCTCTACATAGGTCAGGAGACATTGGTTGGCAACATGGAGTCAGCTGACCTCCTCATAGGACTAGATAGATTTATTATAGGAAGTGATGCATCATGGGAACTAATTATAAAGAATCAAAAACTTTTTTATTCTATCATTATATGGCCAGAAATGAGACTGTCCTTGTACGACATTTCTTCTGGATGTGGAACCATCAGTTACATGTATGATGCACCCAATGAGTCTCTGCACCAAAAAAGGAAGGACAAATCCATGTTGTGGACTAGTGAGAAGAAGACACCCCAACCCACAATCTCTAAAGAACAGACGAGGAGAGGTAAAGCTATGAATTCCAGGATTTACCAGCATCCATGTGTCTTCTTCTCCTTTAGTCTCTATCACAGATTCTATTGAGCGATTGTCCGTTATACAGCTGGCACAGCATATGACTCCAATGCAGATGCAATGCAAAACAAGTATAAAAATTGCGACCACAGCAAGCATCAAATCTACAGAAGATAAATGAGAAGTATTACATATATATCCATTTTATACAAGAAAGTCATCTCCCTCCACCATCTCTAGGTAAGTTATAGATCTCTACATAGGCCAAGAGACATTGGTTGGCAACATGGAGGCAGCTGACGTCCTCACAGGAGTATATAAACTTATTATAAGAAATTATGCATCATGGGAACTAATTATAAAGAATCTGACATCTTTTCACTCTATTACTTTATGGCCAGAAATGAGACTGTCCTTTGTACGACATTTCTTCTACATGTGGAACCATCAGTTACATGTATGATGCACCCAATGAGTCTCTGTACCAAAGAAGGAAGGACACATCCATGGTGTGGACTAGTGAGAAGAAAACACCACAACCCACAATCTCTAAAGAACAGACATAGAGAGATAAAGCTATGAATTCCAGGACTTACCAGCATCCATGTCGCTTCTTTTCCTTTATTCTCTATTAAAGAATCTATTGACCAATCATCCGGTATACAGCCTTACATCATCATTAACCCTTGATTAATCATGTCCCTGATGCGATACACTGGGGAGGTATACTAAGTATAATGCACCAAAACAATACAGTAGATGACATGCCCCAAATTTATTATGTGTATTGGACAATTTCCTAAAAAGAGTCTAGAAAAGCAGAATTACAAACTGCACTATAATCATGAGTCATTGGCATAAAATATGTAAAACTATATATGATAGTTGTCCATCGAACATGTACAATAGTAAGCATGTCGATCAAGCTCTTTAACCCCTTAAAGACACAGCCAATTTTCACCTTAAGGACCAAGTCAAATTTTTCAATGAAACAGGGAAAGGTAGCAGTATGAAGAGTTGGGGCTAGAGGACAAAGGTCAAACAATGCAAAGAGGTGTCACATAGTGATTTGTGATCAAGGTACAGTACTAGATGGGATTTTGCAAAGAAAATATAAAAAGTAACTCTCTTTCCTATATGCGGCAAAGCCCAAAAACAATTATCAAATAAGACTTTCTAATAGTTTTATTTATTGGAATTATTAAGGGAATCAAGATGTTATAAATTTGGGGAATTTTATTATTATTTTTATCTAACAAGATGTTCTTCCTCCTCCTCCATCGTTCTCTTCCTCCTCCTCCATCCTTCTCTCCCTCTGTTCTCTTCTCCTTCCTCTTTTCTATCTTTCCTTTCCTCCGCTCCGCCATTCTCCTCATCTTCACTTTCCTTCTTGATCTTTCCCTTCTTGCCATCAGCCTCCTCTGTAAATGAGAAGATTTCTATTAGTAATAAATACATGTCAGGTAATAGATATTGTGTATCCCTCATACCCTGTCTATCATCAGATCCTCCACTGCTATGGGGGTGGGATTTTCTTACATCTCCTCTATACCGGGCCCTGTGGTCACTATGTACTATGTGTATTGTGTAACTGTTACCTGGCTGATGGATCAGAACTTCTTTCAGTTCTTCATCCTCATTGCATATTTCTTTTTCCTTTTTAAAATAAGAAAATAATAAGACATCAGTAATAATCCAGTGTAGAAGACAATGTGGTCATGTGGTGGAGGTGAGACAGTGGAGAGCTCTCATATAGACCCTTAGCTGCTTCTACCCTCCTGGACAAGGTAGACAATCTGGTGTCTTCTAAGGGAACACACATCTCCATCTTCTACTAATGACGGTAAGAGAGACATAGAAGTGATTTCTAGTACAACATTGTCTCCTGTGTGGAGAACATTATTCACTTACCTCACATAACAGCAGATGATTCCAATGCATATACAATGCAAAACAAGAATACAAATCACAACCACAGCAAGTATCAAATCTACAGAAGATAAATGAGAAGTATTAAATATATAACCATATTACACAAGAAAGTCATCTCCCTCCACCATCTCTAGGTGAGTTATAGACATGAGCGAATCTATTTGCCGCTTTGTAGATGCGATACGAATCTTGGAAATTTTCCTCTGCGAAGCGAATCCGGATTTTTTGAGGTTTGTGTCATTAGAATCGAAAATGTTCTGAAAGCTTTCTACGCATTTGCTACGTACTTGTCCGATAAATTGTACTTTATTGTTGTGTATGTTACTTTATACGCTGATGCGTACAAATTCAGTTAATTAGTGAACTTTTACTGTTCGTTATTCATGTGGCAAAAAGCACGGAAAGAAAGTGGCCACCTGACCTAGTAGGAAGGGCTTGCTCTGATTGGCTTAGGCTCGGTAAGCCAGTAACATAGTAACATAGTAACAGTTTGTAAGGCCGAAAAAAGACATCTGTCCATCCAGTTCAGCCTGTTTTCCTACAAGTTGATCCAGGGGAAGGCAAAAAAAACCCCTGTGAGGTAGAAGCCAATTTTCCTCACTTTAGGGGGAAAAATTCCTTCCCGACTCCAGTCAGGCAATCAGAATAACTCCCTGGATCAACGACCCTTCTCCAGTAACTATAACCTATAATATTATTACCCTCCAGAAATACATCCAGGCCCTTCTTGAACTCTTTTAGTGAACTTACCATCACCACCTCCTCAGGCAGAGAGTTCCATAGTCTCACTGCTCTTACCGTAAAGAATCCTCTTCTATGTTTATGTACAAACCTTCTTTCCTCCAGACGCAGAGGATGTCCCCTCGTCACAGTCACAGTCCTGGGGATAAATAGATGATGGGAGAGATCTCTGTACTGACCTCTGATATATTTATACATAGTTATTAGATCTCCCCTCAGTCGTCTTTTTTCTAAAGTGAATAAGCCTAATTTTGATAATCTTTCTGGGTACTGTAGTCCACCCATTCCAGCTATTACTTTAGTTGCCCTCCTCTGAACCCTCTCCAGCTCTGCTATGTCTGCCTTGTTCACAGGAGCCCAGAACTGTACACAGTACTCTATATGTGGTCTGACTAGTGATTTGTAAAGTGGCAGGACTATGTTCTCATCATGGGCATCTATGCCTCTTTTGATGCAACCCATTATCTTATTGGCCTTGGCAGCAGCTGTCTGACACTGGTTTCTGCAGCTTAGTTTGCTGTTCACTAAAATTCCTAGGTCCTTTTCCATGTCAGAGTTACCCAATGATTTACCATTTAGTATGTACTGGTGACTTGCATTATTCCTTCCCATATGCATAACCTTACATTTGTCAGTGTTAAACCTCATCTGCCACTTTTCTGCCCAAGCCTCCAGTCTATCCAGATCCTGCTGTAGCAGTGCACTGTCCTCCTCTGTGTTAATTACTTTACACAGTTTAGTGTCATCTGCAAAAATTGGTATTTTACTGTGCAAGCTTTCTACAAGATCATTAATAAATATATTGAAGAGAATAGGACCCAATACAGACCCCTGTGGTACCCCACTAGTGACAGTGACCCAATCTGAGTATGTACCGTTAATAACCACCCTCTGTTTTCTATCACTGAGCCAGTTACTTACCCACATACAGACATTTTCTCCCAGGCCAAGCATTCTCATTTTGTATACTAACCTTTTATGTGGTACCGTGTCAAACGCTTTGGAGAAGTCCAAATATACGACATCCATTGAGTCGCCGCGGTCAAGTCTAGAACTTACCTCCTCATAGAAACTGATTAAATTGGTTTGACATGACCGATCCCTCATGAAGCCATGCTGATATGGAGTTATTTGCTTATTTTCATTGAGGTACTCCAAGATAGCATCTCTCAGAAAACCTTCAAACAGTTTACCCACAACAGAAGTTAAACTTACCGGCCTATAGTTCCCGGGCTCTGTTTTTGGACCCTTTTTGAATATTGGCACCACATTTGCTATGTGCCAATCCTGTGGAACACTCCCCGTCAGCATAGAGTCCTTAAATATCAGAAATAAGGGTCTGTCGATTACATTACTTAATTTTCTTAGGATACGGGGGTGTATGCCATCCGGTCCTGGTGATTTGTCTATTTTTATATTTTTAAGACGTTGCTGCACCTCTTCCTGGGTCAGAGAGGACACTTTTAAAGGGGAATGTACTTTTATACTCTGCATTTCATCTGACATTTTATTTTCCTCAGTGAATACAGTGGAGAAAAAGTTATTTAGTAGCTTCGCTTTCTCCTCATCGCTCTCTGCTACTCCCCCCTCATTACTCTGTAAGGGGCCGACACCTTCAGGTTTATACTTTTTAGTATTTATATAATTGAAGAACATTTTAGGGTTAGTTTTACTCTCTTTGGCGATTAATCTCTCGGTCTCTAGTTTGGCTGTTTTTATGTGTCTTTTACATATTCTATTTTTTTCCTTATAGTTTTTCAATGTTTCCTCGCTCCCCTCCTGTTTTAGTGATTTAAATGCTTTCTTCTTGTCATTTATTGCTTTCTTTACAGTTCTATTTATCCACATTGTTTTTTTCTTGTTTCTTATTATTTTATTCCTATATGGTATGTACCTCTCACAATTAGATATTAGGATGCTTTTAAAAATATCCCATTTTGTGGCTGTATTTTTATTTTTGAGGACTTTGTCCCAGTTAGTTAGGCCTATGGCCTCTCTTATTTGGCTAAATTTAGCTTTTTTGAAGTTTGGTATTTTTGTTCCTCCCTGAAGAAACACTCTTTTGAATGACAATTGGAAGGGTATAATTTTATGGTCACTGTTTCCCAGGTGTCCCCCAACCTGCACACCTGTTGTTCTGTCAGGTCTATTGGTTAATACTAAGTCCAGTATGGCCGTCCCTCTAGTGGGGTCCTGAACCAGTTGGGAAAGGTAATTGTCTTTGGTTATTTCCAAGAACCTGTTTCCTTTATGAGATATACAGGTTTCAGTTTCCCAGTCTATATCTGGGTAGTTAAAGTCCCCCATAATAACGACCTCATTATGATTTGCCGCCTCGTCTATTTCATTTAGAAGTAGATTTTCTGTGGTCTCTGATATATTGGGTGGTTTATAATAAACCCCTATTAGTATTTTATTATTGTTTTTGGCTCCATTTATTTCTACCCACAGTGACTGCGTTGTGCTGCGACTGCTGAGACAAGCAGAAGCACTGTCTCTAAAGTTCTGAGAGACAGAACTGTTTTGTTAAAATTGGGGTGTAATTGTTCTGGGAATCCATATTACACATATCAGGGATACTGCAGGGCAAGTGCAGGGCTAGTAATTAATCAGGCAGGGAGAGAGACAGGGAGAAGACAAAGACCAGCTGCAGGGCCACAGTCAAGTGAAAAAATGTCTGGCATTTAAAAGCAAAAGTGTTCCAGCCAGACCTCGAGCTCCAAAAAAAGGAGAAGGTGGCACAGGGCAGCAGTGTCAAAGGACCTGTAGCCGGAGCTTCTACTTGTAGAATTCGTCATAGTTGGCCAGTGTTCCACCAGGCTAACCCACCAAAGCGCAAAATTATAGTGGAAGAGAAAGTGGATGAGGTAGTGGAGTGGATGGTACACTCATCTCAATCACAGCTGGATGATCTGCTTTCTTCTGCTGATACAGTATCATGTAGCCAGGGGTAAGACTCAGAGCGTTCCTCCTGTTCCACCATTCCGCTCCAGCAAAGCCCGTCATTTTCATACGCAATTTGTACGCTCATGCGTACGTGTTCACAAAAGTTGTGTACCTTTAACAACTGTACGTTCGTTATTATGCGTGAATGTTAGCAAAACACCACAGAATAATGTATGATTTGAACGCAGCTTCGCCGAAAGATTCGTATGAGGTACAAATCTTTTGAAAAGTTCGCCGAACATGGGAAGCGAATTTTGCATGATTCGCTCATCTCTAGTAAGTTATAGATCTCTCCATAGGCAACATAGAGGCAGCTGACCTCCTCACAGGAGGGGATAGATTTATTATGGGAAATGATGCATCATGGGAATTAATTATAAAAAATCAGAAATCTTTTTTAAGTCTATCATTTTATGGCCAGAAATGAGACTGTCCTTGTACGACTTTTCTTCTAGATGTGGAACTATCAGTTTACATGTATGATGCACCCAATGAGTCTTGGCACAAAATAAGGAAGGACACATCCATGGTGTGGACTAGTGAGAAGAAGACACCACATTCCACAATCTCTGAAGAACAGACATGGAGAGATAAAGCTGTGAATTCCAGGACTTACTAGCATCCATGTCGTTTCTTCTCCTTTACTCTATATCAAAGAATCTATTGAGCAATTATCCGGTATATAGCCGGTATGGCATTGTGACATCATCACTTCTCATAATAGTGCCCCTTCTAGAACGACTGCAGAATTGTGACATCATCATAAACCCTTGAGTAATCATGTCCCTGATGTGATACACTGGGGAGGTGTACTAAGTATAATGGACTAAAAGAATAGTAGATGATGTGCTCCAAATTTATTATGCGCATTAGATAATTTATTAAAAAGAGTCCAGAAAAGCGGAATTGTAAAATGCACTATAGTCATGATGAGTCATTGGCATAAAATATGTAAAACTGTAAAATATACGATAGATGTCCATTGAACATGTACAATGGTAAGCAATAATGCTGAGTAGATCAAGCTCTTTAAACCCTAAAGGACACAGCCAATTTTCACCTTAAGGACCAAGCCAAATTTTGCAAATCTGACAAGTCACTTTATGTGGCAATAACTTTGGAGTACTCTTACTTATCCAAGCGATTCTGAGATTGTTTTCTTGTGACACATCATACTTAATGCTCATGGTAAATTTGAGTCAATATTTTTCACCTTTATATATATATAATTTACAGAAATTTTGGAAGAATTTGCTATTTTCTCAATTTGAATTTCTCTGCTTTTAAGACAGATAGTGATACCTCATAAAAAAGTTATTAATTAACATTCACCTTATGTCTATTTTATGTTGGCATCATTTAAATGTAAATATCATTGTATTTTTTAGGACGTTAGAAGATTTAGAAGTTGAGAGGCAATTTTTAAAATTTTTAAGAAAATTTCCCAAACCCACTTTTTTAAGGACTAATACAGGTATGAAGTCACTTTGTAGAAACCACCCCATTTTAGAAACCACACCCCTCAAAGTATTCAAAACAGAGTTTTCAAACTCTGTTAACCCTTTCCATATTTCACAATAATTAAAGGAGTACGGAGGTGAAATAACTCTTTTGCAGATATCCCATTTGAATCAGTTTTTTTCCTGTGAGGCAGCAAGGGGTAAACGCAAAACAAACCTCAATATTTATTACTCTGATTCTGCAGTTTACAGAAACACCCCATATGTGGTCATAAACTGATGTATGGGCACAATGCAGGGCTCAGAAGGGAAGAAGCGCCATATGATTTTTGAAGGACAGATTTTGTTGGAATGTTTTTTGGGCACCATGTCACATTTGAAGAGACCCTAAGGTACCTATACAGTGGAAACTCCCCAAAAAGTGCCCCCATTTTGAAAACTACACCTCTCAAGGAATTTATTGAAGGGTGTACTTACCGCTTTGACCCCACAGACATTTCATAGAATTTAGAAACGGCTGTTAACATGAAAAAATATATATATTTTTTCCAATAAAATGTTGTTTAGCCCCAGATTTTTCATTTTTACAAGGGCTAACATGAGAAAAAAGACCCTACAATTTGTTATGCAATTTCTTCTGAATATGTCATCACACCATATGTGGTAATAAACTGCTGTTTGGGCACACCACAGGACTCAGGAGAGAAGGATGCTTTAGGAGGGCAGATTTTGCTGGAATAGTTTCTAGGCACATGTCACATTTGTAGAAACTCTGAAGTACCCCTACAGTAGAAACCAAAAAAAAGTGATCATGATCACACATCCAATGAATTTTTTGAAGGGTTTAGTGAGCACTTTGACCTAATAAGCATTTTATAGAATTTATGAATACTTGGATCTGATGATGAAATATTACATTTTTTTACAAGAAAATGTAGGCCTAGATTTTTCAATTTTTAAGTGGCTACATGAGAAAAAATACTCCACAATTTGTTACTAAATTTTTCCTTTAATACAGCCACACCCCATATGTAGTCATAAACTGCTGTATGGGCACACTTCAGGACTCAGAAGAGAAATAGCGCCATGTGCATTTGAGGCCTAGATTGGTGATTTATACAGCACTGGCAGACAACTGTAGAGACTCTTGGGTAAAATAATAAATGTAACCCCCAAGTAGTGACCCATTTTGGAAACTACACCCCTCAAGGTATTTTTTGAGGAGTGGAGTCAGCATTTTGACGCCACAGATATTTAGCAGAAATTAATGCACAGCAGACTGTGCAAAGTGAAAATTGCAAGTTTTCCACAAACCATATGTCACATTTAATTGCCCAATGTTGTGCCCAGTGTGTACCATCTGAGACACACCGTGACCTTTAAAATGTTAGGCAGGTTCTACCGGTTACTGGAATGCCATAAACTTGGACATACACTGCTGCAGGGTTCAGAAGGGAAAGACCACCCTATGACCATACATTTTTTTAATTTTCTATCGATGGAACTGTGTGAGACCTTATATTTTGTGAGATGAGTTGCCATCATCATTGGTTCAATTTTGGGGTACGTACAACTTTTTGATTACTTTTAAAATAGCTTTTTGGGAAGCAAGATAAACAAATGGCTGCAATTCGGTCACTGCATTTTGTGTATTGTGATTGTAGGGAAAAATGACAAGTTATCTTTATTCTGCTGGTCAGGGCAATTACAGAGATACCAATTTTGTATTTCTTTTTTTTTGTCCCTTCTGCCTGGGCATATTTTTTAAGAGATGAGTTAATGTTTTCATTTGGTGCCATTTTGGGGTACATATTACTTTTTGATCACTATTACTCTTTTTCTAAGGGAATGTGACCAAAAAATGCCTATTATGGGACTTCAACATTTCAGGGTCTGATCCCAGTTTCAGTGCTGTATATAATACATGCTGTATTGTACTGTACTGACTGTCAGTGTATTACACTGACAGTACACCTATGAGACCCAGTCTGGGGGCTGGGCCTCATAGGCTTCCGTAGCTATGCTGTGCTCAAAGGTCTTTGGTAGGCTTGAGGCTGCCATGGCAAACATCAAAACCCTACCATCGCACCACCGATGGGGTGAGAGAAGGAGCCCCTTCCCTTTTCAAACATCCTATATGCCATGGTCAGCGTTGATTGTGGCATATAGGGGGTTAACACAGGTGCTGGGTCCCTGGTGGTTATTGTAACGGCATATGTCTGGAAGGGGTTAACTGCAGAACCAGAATGCTTGTCCTAATGTGGGAAGGACTCGCTATGTAGGACGAGTATTCTCGTCCTGCGTCGGCAAGAGGTTAAAGAGAACATATGGTAAAATCTGTAACAGTATGTACTGATATAAATGAAGAAATGAAACTAGTTTTTGTTTTTTGTTTTTTTTTGTTTTTTTTTTAGAAACGGTAGGTTTTACTAGGAATTTTAAACCTTGTTAGATACAGGATAATGAAATCTGTTATTCTGTTATTGTAAATGATAAAAATATTAGAAGTCACCAAGAAAATCTGCATTGACATGAAGTGATCAGTCACTTTATATGGCTACATCATACTGACATAGTGTGATGTGTGTATGTGTTGTGTGTGAGTATATATATCCTTTTTAAGTATAAATTAAAAATTCCAAATGGAGGAATCCACACAAGATAGATGAACAAGATTCATGTAAGAGAAATGCGCAAAGCAGACATATATGGCAGTATATAACCTGATGTAATGATCAAACAGAGAAGGGCACAATGAAACACACTAACAATAAACCTAATGCACAAAAATAAGAGATATCGCATATGCAAAAAGTGCAAAGAACATAGAGCAGACAAAAACACTGTATCAAACGTAAAAACATTGACCCAAATAAAGGTATATGCCAGCAAATGTACCCAAATGGAGAGAACAAACTGGCTAAGAAAAAAGGTGTCACGAGTGGTCTTGCGTCTGGAATCAGACGTTCTGCGCGGCTTTCTAAGTGACAGGTTTGACAGGCTATTCCCTGTGGTTTGGGTGCTGTTCACCACACCCCTTTCCCTCAGCTGTTGCCGCTTGGCAATTAGCTGTCTCCTACTTACCTCTTCCTCTCCCAGTATCCCTTGCGGTTTATATCTGCTACATCCCTGGTTGAGAGTGGTGTGGATCTCGGCTGAGATCCTGTTGCTGAGTTCTACTTAAAGTTAAGTGTTTTCCCTTCCTTTGGTTATTCCTGTTTGAGTCTCCTGTTCCTCCTTTCGCTTGGAGGAACGGGTTACTCTCTTGTGTCATTAGACTGCAGGGTGTTCTAGGGTTTACTCAGATTAGGTTCCTGTGTATGAGCTTTCCTACCACCCGGGTTAGTTCATACTGGTAGCCAGCTAGGGCCTAGTCTTAGGGTCCCCTGCAGGAGGTGACCAGTTCCCTGGTTTTGTCTGTTCCCATCCCTCATACGCTCGGTGTGGCTTTTCCCCCCACACCCGAGCGTGACAAAAGGAGAGAACTGTCTACATGAGGAGACCACAGTCGCAAAATGTGCTTTGTCAGTGCAATGACCCCATATGGGTCTGATGGATGTAGCAGGCTGACGGATGACAGTATTCAACTGTATCTGCTCCCTGAGAAGACAAATATGGGTGAAGTCGGGACAAGCAGGGGACATGGGATTTGTAGGCTCTGTTTTGTGATGATGGGTCATCAAACTGAATCTTTGCCCCAAATGAGGGAAAACCTACCTACTAACTTATTGATAGGTCATCAATAAGTAAAAACTGGACAACCCCTTTAAATTACTTACACAGAGGGAAAGGTAGCAGCATGAAGAGTTGGGGCTAGAGGACAAAGGTCACTCAGTGCAAAGAGGTGTCACATTGTGATTTGTGATCAAGGAGTTAGATGGGATCAAGATTTTTGCAAAGAAAATATAAAAAGAAAACCTCCTTCCTGTATGGATATAGTTACATAGTAACAAGCAGCAAAAGCCTAAAAACAATAATCAAATCAGACTTTTTAATGGTTTTATTTATTGGTATTATTAAAAGAATGACCAAAAAAGATTTTTATGGTGAAAGAAAACCGAATTAAAGAGAAATTTGATGTTATAAAGCCAAATTATGAGTTTTGGGAAATTAGAATTTTTCATCTAACAATGTATTGATGTATTCCTCTTCCTCCTCCTCCATCCTCTTCCTCCGTCCTCCTCTTCTCCTTCCTTCTTTCTATCTTTCCTCCGCTCCGCCTTCTTCCTCACCTCACTTTCGTTCCTGATTGTCTCCATCAGCCTCCTCTGTAAATGAGTAATAATTAGTAATAAATACATGTCAGGTAATAGACATTGTATATCCCTCATACCCTGTGTATCATCAGATCCTCCACTGCTATCGGGGTGGGATTTTCTTACATCTCCTCTATACCGGGCTCTGTGGTCACTATGTACTATGTGTATTGTGTAACTGTTACCTGGCTGATGGATCAGAACCTCTGTGAGGTCTTCATCCTCCTCTTTGTATCTTTCTTTTTCCTTTCTAAAATAAGAACATAATAAGACATCAGTAATAATCCAGGGTAGAAGACAATGTGGTCATGTGGTGGAGGTGAGACAGTGGAGAGCTCTCATATAGACCCTCAGCTGCTTCTATCCTCCTGGACAAGGTAGATAACCTGGTGTTTTCTAAAATAATACACAATTCCATATTCTACTTATCAAGCATCAGTATGTCCGTTCTGTAGAAGATAGAACATGTTCTATTCTTGTCCGTTTTGAAGACAAGAATAGACATTGTTATAATGGATCCAAAATAAACAGATGCAACATGGACATCACACATATTTTTTGCGGATACGCATTTTGCGGACCGCAAAATACATACGGTCATGTAAATGCACGCTTAAAAGAGATGTTATTTTTCTGAATGTAGGAATTCAGAAGAAGAGGAGCATGGCTCAGATAAATCCCTTGTCATATTATCGACCAGCAGAGATTGATTTCTCCTGCTGTTCTCCATGTCAGGGTCAAGGGTCTCCACGTCTTCAAACCATCTTGTCGTCAGGATCCTGTTTTTACGATCACGAGGGTGATTCTGGATGTGAAAAGGATGTGAATGAGGTGGAGAACTATTGTAATGTAGTGTGTTCACATAGTAGAGCTGTATCTCTACTCCAGTACTATCCAAGGCTGTCTTCAAAATTGTGCAGTCTGAGGTTGCAAGGTCTCCAGTTGTATCAATGGATTTTAAGAAGTGTCCTGATCACACCGAGCACTATACGGTAGTGGAAACAACATAATGCATTGTACCAGAGAGCTTGTAGCTCAAAATATCAGACCGTGGAGTTGGGATTTTCAATGCAGCTTTGTATGCGACTAGAGGAGGAAGCTGTGCTGCAACTGAAGACAAGATGATTATTTTAATAAAGTTTCTCTGTAGCATACAGTATAGTTAAACTACAATATTTAATGGGTTATCTTTACATACCGTAAAAGGTGTCAGCATGATCACCCCTATTAAACTAGGGATACTGCCTGGTAGGGTTGATCATGCTGATCATGCTGATCAAAACAATATCTTGCTTTTGTTTTTAGCTTGTACTGCTGCTGACATATCATTACTTTTATATTTACACAAATGAGTTAGTAGGCGCACCGAGGGGAACTGTAGGCGACCCCATTCATGTGAAGAAGATGCAGTTAAAGGGAACCTGTCATCTCCGAAACCCCCCCTGAACTAGAGTAAGCGGTGTATAGTGTAAGTGATGCTGAATCCGATTATGAAAGTTTTATCTTCATACTCACTTCCATTCCGACGCTGTGCTCCCACAAACCAGCAGTAAAATGCACTCACTGGACTCGTCTTTGAGTCCTCTCCATTATGTGAGTGAGCACTGGAGTCCACTGAGTGCATTTTACTGCTGGTTTGTCAGAGCACAGCATCAGAATGGAAGTGAGTATGAAGATAAAACTTACATATTCGGATTCAGCATCACTTACACTATACACCGCTTACTCTAGTTCAGATGGGGTTTCGGAGATGACAGGTTCCCTTTAAATCAGAGCTGTGGCCCCTTTATTCTCAAGATCAATGGGGGTCCCAGAGGTCAGAACCATGCTATCATACGCTGATGACATATCCTATGCTATCACTTTTGCAAAGGCTTTTGATACTGTTCCTCATAGACGTTTAATAGGTAAAATAAGGTCTATAGACTTGGAAAGTATAGTCTAAAATTGAGATTGAAAACTGGCTGAAGGACCGAGTCCAGAGAGTTGTGGTCAATGATTCCTATTCAGAATGGTCCCCGGTTATAAGGTTCAGTGCTGGGTCTTTTATTATTTATTTATTAATGATATCGAGGACGGGATTAATAGCACCATTTCTATTTTTGCAGATGACACTAAGCTATGTAGCACTGTGCACTCTATGGAAGATGTCCATACACTACAAGCTGACTAGGACACTATGAGTGTTTGGGCATCAACCTGGCAAATGAGGTTCAATGTGGATAAATGTAAAGTTATGCATCTGGGTACTAACAACTTGCATGCCTCCTATGTCCTAGGGGGAGTAACACTGGGAGAGTCACTTGTAGAGAAGGATTTGGGTGTCCTTGTAGATCATAGATTAAATAACAGCATACAGTGTCAATCAGCTGCTTCTAAGTCCACCAGGATATTGTCATGCATTAAACGAGGCATGGACTCGCGGGGCAGGGATGTAATATTACCACTTTACAAAGCGTTGGTGCGGCCTCATCTGGAATATGCAGTTCAGTTCTGGGCACCAGTCCATAGAAAGGATGCCCTGGAGCTGGAGAGAGAACAGAGGAGAGCGACTAAACTGATAAGGGACATGGAGGGTCTTATTTATGAAGAAAGATTAAAAAAAATTGAATTTATTTAGCCTTGAGAAGGGGGGGACATGATTAACCTATACAAATATATAAATGGGCCATACAAAAAATATGGAGAAAAACTGTTCCATGTAAAATGCCCTCAAAAGACAAGTAGGGACTGCCTCCGACTGGAGAAGAAAAAGTTCAGTCTCCAGAAGCGTCAAAGCTTCTTTACTGTAAGAACTGTGAATCTGTGGAATAGACTTCCTCAGGACGTGGTCACAGCAGGAACAGTGGACGGGTTTATAAAGGGTTTAGATGAATTCTTAAAAGTAAATGACATTAATGCTTATGAAAACATGTAGAAATCTGAGTCTTACTTCCTTCTGGGATTTATGTCCCCACCTATTCCTTGGTTAAACTTGATGGACTTATGTCTTTTTTCAACCGTATTAACTATATTTAACTATGTAACTTGTAACCTGTTGATGGACATCCATTGAGTTCAGTGGGAGCTGTGTAATACTTGATGTTTCCTGTGGTGGCGCTGCAGTGAAATACTAAATACGCTGTAGGAGCGACAGGTGCCCCCACAATGACGCAACTTGAAAAAAGGGGTCGTCCAAACCGGAATGCCGCTTTAAAACTGTTACTTGTTTCATGCTCACTTTTCATCTTTCACACAAATACATATATACTATTTTCGATAATTGCTCATTTTCTTTATTTTTAGACTTACTCACCTGCAAAACAATTTCCTCACTTATCTGGATGACGTCCAAAAAACCAAGTTAACATAACATCTGTGTGAGGGTCGCTGTGTGCCAGCCTGGCATTGACTCACAATAGCTCCTGTGCATTTCCATCTTGTTTTCTTCTCATGTGGGTTTTTTCTCTCTTCTGTCTAATCTAATAATATCACAACCTATCAGAGAAAGCTCTTCAGCTAATGATTTGTTCTGTTGTGACACATTTCATTTACTGGTTTCATTTTTTTTTTGTTCGAAATTAACCTTTTCAATCAGCATTGTACCGAGGGCTAGATCATACAGAGGGCACATCATAGGGCGTCCATTGCTTCGCGGCCTCCACCACACGCCCCCTCCTTGATAGCTGTCTTGTGATCGGACCAGACCGAGGAGAAGCGGTCACAAATGAATTTGGCTCTCTCTTCGGAAATCTAAGGGATGGCTGCTGTGACTCCTGTAATATATTCCAAAATGTGGCATTGGTATATCTAGCACCGTACATCCCGGAGCTTTACGCGTGTTATACGTTCATTCTGGATGGGTGGACTTTATGTTTAATTTTGGTTGTAGGCTTGTCTGAAGAGGTGGGTTTTAAGATTTCTTTTGAAGGTTTCCACTGTAGGTGAGAGTCTGATATGTTGGGGTAGGGAGTACCAGTGTATGGAGGATGCACAGGAGAAATCTTGGAGACGATTGTGGGAAGAGGTGATAAGAGGAGAAGAGAGAAGGAGGTCTTGTGAGGATCTGAGATTATGGAGATAGTATAAAACATGCCCCCCAATGCCCAGGCCCCTCATATAGGTTATACTTACCCTGCTTCCCGGCATCCACGTTACTCCTGATCCCTGCACGGCCACTGCTGCATCCTGCGGTGCTAGGGAGGCTCATCCCCATCGCTGCCTGCTATTGGCTGCTTCCCCCCTGTCGCCAGATGTTTGATCCACATGAAGAGGGGATGGATCAGTGGCCGTGCAGGGATCAGGAGCGATGCGGGTGTCAGGGAGCAGGGTAAGTATAATCTATATGAGGGGCGAGGGCATTGTGGGCATGTTTTAAACATTGGATAACCGCTTTAAAAATGAGAAAGTGAAAGCGACACATATGAATAGGGGTGAATGGATGGGAGACCCGGTGGTAACAAACAGTTTGGTTAATAGCGCACCGCACTGTCAAATTTGTTAGTTTTTTTTTTTTTATATTGAAAAAAGTTAATACATTATCCTTTTTGGTGGCAGATGCCTTCTTCTCTGTCTTCCGATTTGTAAAAAGTGGCCACCATTTTGCACAAATCGTGCAGGGTGAATCACCAAACTTTCAGATTCACACAAAATTCGAATATTTGGGGAAATTCTTAAAGGGGTTATCCCATGACTAATGTAAAAAATGCAAATCAGACCTCATATAGTACATGACAATTTCTTTCTAACAAAGCTAGAACCAGCCCTGTACCTCACATGGATCCAGAGATCTCCCCATTCATTGCTCTGCTAGATTTATATTAACCTGGCAGCTTAAGGGGAGTGTCTTTTCTGCTGCAGCTAAGGGGGCGTGTCTCAGCTCTCCCTATCACAGCTCAGGAGGCAGCTGAAGGATGAAACTGAGCATGTGCGGCCATCTCAGTGAGCAGGTCAAAGAAATAAGGAAAAGAACAAACAGCAGGTGGCACTATACAGATACATTTTATTGAATAACTCAGGGGCTATGCTAAATTTTAAATTATATGCAATTACAAAAGTATTTAGATCCAGGTGCTGGTTTGAAAACTGTAGAATATTTTTTTGTGTGACAACCCCTTTAAGTCACAGCTGAGGAGACAAGTGAAGGATGAAACTGAGCATGTGCGGCCATCTCAGTGAGGAGGGCAAAGATATAAGAAAAAAACAAACAGCAGGTGGTGCTATACAGATACACTTTATTGAATAGCTCACCGGCTATGCTAAATTTTAAATTAAATGCAATTACAAAAGTATTCAGACCCAGGTGCTGGTTTGAAATTTTTAGAATATTTTTTTGTTGGACAACTCCTTTAACAAGTTCAATTTGTGCAGAATCAATTCACTCATCTCTAGTCCTAATCCAAAAAGATAACATGTAAATTTAGTCCCAGTTATGATATCATTTATATTAAAACCAATGTTCTTGTCAAAAATAGCCACTCGCTGCATAACCTAATGATGTCACCAGTGCCACTTATATTTCGAAAACGACTAGGATTACTTCAGATTATTTTTCATATAATTGTATCTTATTGTATCAGCAATTTAAAAATAAACCCAGACAAAATAATTGAGATCCTCCATCTGCATTTCTGCATGAAAATAGGAAACCATCTGCACGCTCAATATTCTACTCTTTGAAATAAACCCGGTCATTTTTCAATCTTTAATTTTCATGGAAGGCGAACCCAAATAAAAGTCTACAGACGAGTTTTTTCTTCTCCTTCTTTCTTCACACATCCAGTCGCAGAGAAAAGTGAATTTCTCAGATTTATGAGCTGCTAAAATTGCATTTGTAAGATTTCAAATGTCACAATTCTCCGGCTATAAGAAAACAATTAACATTTAGAACAGCACAGAAAATTGTTTTTGGACTGCTGCAATTTGCTGTATCCCTATGGAGCCCGGATCTCAATATGATGATTGCCATTAAGATTGTGTCTTTGTCCTTGCATCAACCAAATCCTCAACGAGCCGTTTACAAGAAAATAAAATATTTAACTGGAAGGAAATGACAGATTTATTTGTTTTCTTCAATGTTTATTTCACGTAAAATGTTTTATTTACTTTATAATTATTGATATTGATACTTTGTAAAATTAGAAACAGGTAAGTAAATGGATATTGCACCCAATGCTGCTCTTAAAGGGTTATTCTCATTTTAGACAATGGGGGCATATCGCTAGGATATGCCCCCATTGTCTTATAGGTGCAGCTCCCACCGCTGGGACCCGCACCTATTTCCAGAACGGAGCCCCCGAAGTGAATGAGGGCGCACTGCGCATGCGCAGCCGCCCTCCATTCATTTCTATGGGGCAGCCGAAAATAGCCGAGCGCTGGCTCGGCTACTTCCGTCGGCTCCATAGAAATGAATGGGAGCGCACCGCGCATGCACGGCCCGGCTCCCATTCATTTCTATGAGCGGCGCGGGGAGCTGCGCCTGGTGGTGGCCGGACCCCCGGAAACCTGGGGTCCTCCAGGCGCAGCGCTCCCGGCTCCGTTCTGGATATAGGTGCGGGTCCCAGCGGTGGTACCCGCACCTATAAGACAAAGGGGGCATATCCTAGCGATATGCCCCCATTGTCTAAGATGAGAATACCCCTTTAATATGGAACGCTTATTGTATGTCCCCCAGGGGTGTACCACCAATGAGGCCAGGTGAGGCAATCGCCTCAGGCAGCACCAGGTAGGGACAAGAGGGAGGCAGCCAAAGGACCTTGGGCTGAAGGGAAGGGGTTAGGTTAAGAAATTGGCATTGGGGAGGGGGGCACTGCTTCAGTTTTCACCTCAGACAGCAGAAAGGCTAGGTGCACACCTGAAGTCCCTGCACGGTTTTACTGATTCATTAAAAGGGTCAATAATCTGGAGCCTGGGATTAGGATGTAAATGTTGTCATTGGTCAACCTGTGATCTGTAGTTCTACCGCTTCTTATGCTGTCCTCAAAGGTGTATAGATCCCCACAGCCCCAGATAGTATCACCAAATGAAGTCAGCATCGGCTGCTGATGAGAGTCGTATGTTTTTCAATTCAATGCACAAACACTCTCCTTAGTAGGTGGACACTGTATTACTGTTTATGAATAGAATGCAAGAGCTACAATAAAGACTGACACTCAGGCATAGCAGGGAACATAATCTAATAACAAGACGTAAATGCCTTTCAGAGTTGGGGACCAGAAAAGATGATTCATACCAGGGGTCAGCAACCACCGGCCCTCCAGGTGTCGTGAAACTACATCTCCCATTATGCAAACTTGCTTGGCTATTCTCTGAACTCCCACAGAAGTGAAAGGAGCATGCTGATCGATACTACTTAGCGTGGTTCAAATGATATGTAAGGTGAGGACCAGATGACACCTTATGAAGAGCGGACCCTCTAAGGGCTTGAATGCTGGTGCCACTGACCACAGATCACACGTGTTGTGAGCCTGAAGAGGAGTCAACTCCATGGCCCAAATAACAGCCCCTTGGGATGCTAGTGTAATGCCCCAGGCAAGTGTGACAACTACAAAGAGAGGAGGCCCCCGAGCTAAGGCACTTGATCTGTGGGCAGTGGTAGCAGCATTCAACCCCTTAGAGGGGCCGCTCTTACATATAATTTGAACCACTAAGGCACTTGAGGAGTGAACATCACATCACCCCTGGATCAAAGAGGTCCCTCTTGGGACTAATGGACTGTAGATAATTAAAGGACTGTGCCTTTTATGAGACTGTAAACATAATCAGGACCCGCAAGTCAAGTGCCTTCATGTAGCGTGAGTAACAACCAAGCATTGTGCCTTTAAGAGACTGTAACCAATATGCACTTGTACCCTCATATGAAAGACCTATGACTATGTTTGATGAAGTACCATCCATGCCTTCCTGTGGAGTAAAGACATGCAGATATTGTACAGTAAAATTCTTCTGCGGCAAACAAAGAACCTGTAAAATGCACTTTACACATGAGCTAACTTGTGAGAAGCCATTCCCAAGTAGTACAGAAGAAAAAAACATTGAAGAAATGGAAACCTTCCTACTGCCACCACTAATTGAAGTTCTCTGTCTACTTATATATTATTGAACTCAATGGAAGCTAGATAAATGCCTTTGCTGTGAGCTCCCCCTAGTGGCTCCTGCAGGCAGTTAGAATTTTATATTTGCTGTGTGAAAAAAAGAAAGGGATGATGCTCAGTATTAGAAAAATAAAGCTCTGATCCCTATAAGAATTTTACAGTAACCAAACCGATCCAGTAACTCTGCAGAAGAGCACATAGGCATGGACACCCAAAACTGCAACACTATCTTGGTCGCCATGGATGGGGCGTCTTCGGCTCTGCAATATTTACATAGCCCATAGACTGCTGAGGACTTTTTGACCAGCAGGTCGGGTGAAAGAAAAGCATCTTTACAGGTGATTGTACCACGTCATATGTCCTCTAGTGGCCTACTCACTATGGAGACAGACCATGCCACTGTTAAAGGACCCAAGGTGAGGAGGCAGGACAGCCCTGAACACTTGTTTATGAAATAAAATCACAGCATCTTCTGCAACCACCACACGGTTGAACTATTGAGTTCAATAGCAATTTATTTGCAGAGCTCCCCCTAGTGGTGGCAGCAGGAAGCAAATTTTATCATGTATTATATGAAGGGAAGCAGGAGACAAAGACGTGCATAGGGAAGATTTATATGTTTATGCCGGTTGTCTGGTGTGGTACCTATTCCACTTTTTATGACATAGAAGTTGGGTAAAGTGGGCAAGGTGGTGCGCACTTATTAAGATAAAGGTAATTTAAACATAAATCTCATGGGGAGGGAGATTACTATGTTTTACTATGGGGCCCAATCAGTGGTGTACATAGAGAAGTAAGGGTCCCATAGCAAGGATCAAACCCGGCCCCTCACACAGGACAGAAGGGTTTTCTGCCTAAACCCCTTTCAATGACCCTTGGGCCATTTTCCACTGCTTTGTTTGCTAAAAGTTGTTCCTTTAGAGGGTAGAGTCCTGACCAAGTTTTCACCTCCAGTTGAAGAGAAGATAATCCGAACTAAGACTGGGCCCCCTCTTGCCCTGGCCCCCATAGCAGTCACATGGTCTGCTGCTATTGTAGTTATGCCCCTGTGCCCAGTGATATCTGTGTATGCCCCGTCACTCAGAGCAATGTTGGGTCCAAGCTACTGACGCAACACAAGCTTCAAGAGAGTGAAAGAAATATCAGTAGTCAGCGTCTTAAAAGGAAGAATGAAACTTTTAGCCGATGAAAGAGGTCGAGCATCGTTATAATGGAGGGATTTTTATTCCTGGAAACACACAGGAGATAAGAAACACAGCTCTGTTTTCTGTGTGCTGATAAATTCAAATATTCCATCTAGTGCAGAATATGTCTGGGGAACTTGCAAGAGATCTGGAAATTGGCAAGGCTTGAAAGAATCTTACGAGGCAGCACAGCCGGCTCGGAAAGCAGCTGCTAATCTCCGTATATTGTACGTATTTATAACTAATCTATATAGTAAAGGGTCTTTTTTAATGTTTTCTTCAATTAATGAGTATTTCCCCTTAAAGGGCATCTGTCAGCAGATTTGCACCTATGAAACTGGCTGACCTGTTACATGTGCGCTTGGCAGCTGAAGGCATCTGTGTTGGTCCCATGTCCATATGTGCCCGCATTGCTGAGAAAAATGATGTTTTAATATATGCAAATGAGCCTCTAGGAGCAACGGGGGCATTGCCATTACACCTAAAGACTCTGCTTTCTCTACAACTGCCACGCCCTCTGCACTTTGATTGACAGGACCAGGCAGTGAAAACATGAGAGTGTGCGGCAGTTGCAGAGAAAGCAGAGCCTGTAGGCTTAACAGCAACGCCCTCGTTGCTCCTAGAGGCACATTTGCATATATTAAAACTTCATTTTTCTCAGGAATAAACAAATAAATAAAAATGAATGCCAGAATTTGCGAAAAAACTGAATAAAAGGTGATCAAACAGTCATACATTCCCAAAATAGTACCAAGAAAAAAACAAGCCCTCACCGAGCTATCAATGGAAAATTTAAAAAGTTCTTTCTTTCTTTGTGCAAAAGTACTAAATAAACAACTACTATATTCATTTAAATTTGCCACCACCGCCGCTGCAACTTCCCATCGCATGGATCAAAACATCCGGCAACGGGTGGTGGGGAGCCATTAGCAGGCTGCGATGGGGACAACCCTCCCTAGCTTGTCCCGTTTGCGGCCTGCTGTTGGCTGATCTATATATGTATAGATATGTATCTTTTATCATAGTTTAGTAAACTTTTATACACCGAAGCCTTGTCATGCCTATTTATTCCCGGTTCTCAGAATTCACAGTAATATTCTGCTCAAAAAAAAGAAATAATGTTTTTTCAATGCATGATACGTACCCCAATATGATGCCATTAAAGATACAACTCCTGTTGGTACAATGATGGAAGAATTCTGGCACAATTCAAAGACAAAAACATGAAAACAGTTGTTAAACTTATCCACTATCCACAGAGTAGGGGTTAAGTGTCTGATATGTGTGTGTAGGGGGCAACCCCTGGGATCCCCACCAATCATGAGAACAGTAGTCCTGTATCCCTCATTATGAATGGAGTAGTGGTCTAGCATGCACGCTGCTCCATTCATTTCTATGAGACGGACAAAGACCTTAGTGTACAGCACTTGGCTATCTCCATCAGTTCCACCAATTTCGAATGAAGCAGTAATGGACATGCTCGATCACTGGTCCATTTCTACAGGCACAAACACATGATCCATGTTCTCATGGTGGTTGGACCTTTAGGCCTCTTTCACACGAGCATCGCGGATTTGTTCAGGATGCGTTGCGGATGCGTTGCGTTAAAAACGCGCGGATTGCATGCGGATGCAATCTGTTGCGTTGCGTTTTTAACGCACCCTCATTCATTTCTATGGAGCCTGGGCTGCGTGAAAAACGCAGAATATAGAACATGCTGCGTTTTTCACACAACGCAGAAGTGATGCGTGAAAAAAAAAACGCTCATGTGAAAAGCCCCATTAAAATGAATGGGTCAGGATTCAGTGCGGGTGCAATGCGTTCGCATCACGCATTGCACCCGCGCGGAAATCTCGCCCGTGTGAAAGGGGCCTTAGACCATTAATGGTCTGACCGATTATTGGGAACAAACATTCCTATGAAGGCTCCCATTCCTGATACTTGAGCCATGTAAGGCCCCTTTCACACGAGCGAGTTTTCCGCGCGGGTGCGATGCGTGACGTGAACGCATAGCACCCGCACTGAATCCTGACCCATTCATTTCAATGGGTCTGTGTACATGAGCGTTTTTTTTCACGCATCAGTTCTGCGTTGCGTGAAAAACACAGCATGTTCTATATTCTGCGTTTTTCACGCAGCCCTGGTCCCATAGAAGTGAATGGGGCTGCGTGAAAAACGCATTGCATCCGCACTTTCAATGAAGGTTGCTAAGAGATGTTGTTTGTAAACCTTCAGTTTTTTATCACGCGTGTGAAAAATGCATCAAAACGCATTAAACCCGCGCGGAAAAAACTGAACAACTGAACGCAATCGCAGACAAAACTGTCTGAACTTGTTTCCTGAACGCACCCGGAACGCATCCTGATCCAATCCATCACGCTCATGTGAAAGAGGCCTAAAGGTGTGGGCGATCACCTGACAAATAAGCCAAACCCTCATACTGGATGTACTGCTGACAATAAGTGAATAGGAAATGAATGACGGTCACTCGCCCCCATTCTTTTGGAGTAGGATCATGTGAAAGGCTCTTTAAACGAGCACGAAACAACTTGAATATCTTTTGATAGGCCAGCCTTGGTCCACGTAGAAGGACCCTCTGTGGTTTATAGAAGATTCATAGTTTGTGCCGGTTCTAGCTACAAAATGGCTAGTTCTAATGGTATTTTTTACAGGCCTGCATGATTTCTTAGCCACCTCTTTGGTCTGTGAGGAATTACCGCTGTGTAAGAAGAAGATGTGACACATTAATGAAGAGATGGCATATTTTTCCTGCTATTTCAATGCTTTTAATTTAGCTGATATTCTAATACCAGCTGTATGTCTGAGCTAATCTCAAAGCACAAGACAATCAGGAAATCAATTCTGAAAACTGAAGCTTCTCGCGGGTCTCAGATTCACGAATGCCGTGTCAGACAGGAAATACTCATACTGTCCAATTTAATTTTAGGTACGTTATGCCGGCGTACCCTGTGTGGTTTGCATCTTTTATTTAACCAATGCCATGCACCTACGCCCACGCACAGCAATCCTCTGGAGCTACAATCACACTTTTCTCTTGTCTTCACATATACTCGGAGGCTCAGCCTTTCTACAGCGCAGTCTATTTTCCCCAAATCAGTGCACAGGTTCAAAAATGCTTTTGAAATTTAGGGATTTGATCTGCACTGTTTGCTTCACCCGCTGACATTGCTTTCTTCTAAAAACAAGATACCAAGCTAAAGCTTGCTGGTGCCAGTCTGGCAAAACTGCTAAAACATCTATAGGTGATCTTGGGAAAATATTTTACTTACCTGAAATGTATCAACTACATAGGAAAAAAAAGTAATACAAAAATAATATTTATATATATATATATATATATATATATATATATATATATATACACACACACACACACACACATACATATACACACATACTATATGTATATAATCTGAGTTATATAATGATATAAAAATAATACAAATAATTATATAAATATAATAAAATATGATATTACACATTGATTAGAGGCAATATTAAGGAGGAAGGTGGGTATGCCATGGTCTAAATATTAATTCAGCCTTGGCATTTTATTTGGACACTAATGAATCTAGTAGGGTGATGCAATTTGTTACTATGGTGACAATCGATAGACCTGACCTTAGACTACCACTTCCTACAAATGAACCTCAGTGGAAGAAGCAGTCTCAAGCATGCCCCTTAGAAAAGAGGTCTGAGGATCTCCATACATATTAGATAGGTGCCGAACACTCCTGCAGTTGACAGCAGTTCCTGCCGACCCTCTTCCCCCTTACACATGTATGCTCATGCATGTGAGCTGAATTGAGATCGGGGGGTAGGCCTTTTCCCTGAGACCCGAAGGATCAGGCATGTTTAAATCTAGCTGCATAAACATTCTCTCCCCGAGAGGTTGACCAGACCTTAGACTACTACTTCCTAAAACTGACCTCGGTGGAAGCAGTAATCTCAGTTGTGCTTCCGGGGTAACAGGGCCTTATCAGGGAGAACAGTGCATTATATTATTTATATCAGGAGGAGCAGTGCATTATATTATTTATATCAGGAGGAGCAGCACATTATATCATTTATATCAGGAGGAGCAGTGTATTATATTATTTATATCAGGGGGAGCAGTGTATTATATTATTTATATCAGGGGGAGCAGTGCATTATATTATTTATATCAGGGGGAGCAGTGCATTATATTATTTATATCAGGGGGAGCAGTGTATTATATTATTTATATCAGGGGGAGCAGTGTATTATATTATTTATATCAGGGGGAGCAGTGCATTATATTATTTATATCAGGAGGAGCAGTGTATTATATTATTTATATCAGGAGGAGCAGTGCATTATATTATTTATATCAGGAGGAGCAGTGTATTATATTATTTATATCAGGAGGAGCAGTGTATTATATTATTTATATCAGGAGGAGCAGCACATTATATTATTTATATCAGGAGGAGCAGTGTATTATATTATTTATATCAGGAGGAGCAGTGTATTATATTATTTATATCAGGGGGAGCAGTGCATTATATTATTTATATCAGGGGGAGCAGTGTATTATATTATTTATATCAGGGGGAGCAGTGTATTATATTATTTATATCAGGGGGAGCAGTGCATTATATTATTTATATCAGGGGGAGCAGTGTATTATATTATTTATATCAGGAGGAGCAGTGTATTATATTATTTATATCAGGGGGAGCAGTGCATTATATTATTTATATCAGGGGGAGCAGTGCATTATATCATTTATATCAGGAGGAGCAGTGTATTATATCATTTATATCAGGAGGAGCAGTGTATTATATTATTTATATCAGGGGGAGCAGTGCATTATATCATTTATATCAGGGGGAGCAGTGTATTATATCATTTATATCAGGAGGAGCAGTGTATTATATTATTTATATCAGGGGGAGCAGTGCATTATATCATTTATATCAGGGGGAGCAGTGTATTATATCATTTATATCAGGAGGAGCAGTGCATTATATTATTTATATCAGGGGGAGCAGTGTATTATATTATTTATATCAGGGAGAACAGTGCATTATATTATTTATATCAGGGGGAGCAGTGCATTATATTATTTATATCAGGAGGAGCAGTGTATTATATTATTTATATCAGGAGGAGCAGTGTATTATATTATTTATATCAGGGGGAGCAGTGCATTATATTATTTATATCAGGGGAGCAGTGCATTATATCATTTATATCAGGAGGAGCAGTGTATTATATTATTTATATCAGGGAGAACAGTGCATTATATTATTTATATCAGGGGGAGCAGTGCATTATATTATTTATATCAGGAGGAGCAGTGTATTATATTATTTATATCAGGAGGAGCAGTGTATTATATTATTTATATCAGGGAGAACAGTGCATTATATTATTTATATCAGGGGGAGCAGTGCATTATATTATTTATATCAGGAGGAGCAGTGTATTATATTATTTATATCAGGAGGAGCAGTGTATTATATTATTTATATCAGGGGAGCAGTGCATTATATTATTTATATCAGGGGGAGCAGTGCATTATATCATTTATATCAGGAGGAGCAGTGTATTATATTATTTATATCAGGGGGAGCAGTGCATTATATCATTTATATCAGGAGGAGCAGTGTATTATATTATTTATATCAGGGGGAGCAGTGCATTATATTATTTATATAAGGAGGAGCAGTGTATTATATTATTTATATCAGGGGGAGCAGTGCATTATATTATTTATATCAGGAGGAGCAGTGCATTATATTATTTATATCAGGGAGAACAGTGCATTATATTATTTATATCAGGAGGAGCAGTGCATTATATTATTTATATCAGGGGAGAACAGTGCATTATATTATTTATATCAGGGGGAGCAGTGCATTATATTATTTATATAAGGAGGAGCAGTGCATTATATTATTTATATCAGGGGGAGCAGTGTATTATATTATTTATATCAGGGGGAGCAGCACATAATATAATTTGTATCAGGAGGAGCAGTGCATTATATTATTTATATCAAGGAGAGCAGCACATAATATAATTTGTATCAGGAGGAGCAGTGCATTATATTATTTATATCAGGGGGAGCAGTTATAGGAGGAGCATTGTCAGACTGTACCTGCACAGTCTGATAATGGCAGCACTGATTGGATAGAGTGAGTCTGTGCAGATACACACCCCTAACTGGTCGCCTCCCCTCTGTACCCTTACTGCAGACTGCTAGAAATTCATTCACAACTTGTAGTTGGAATAATAAAGGTATGGCACAACATAGAGACATAAGAATAGATGTTCCAGAATTGTTGTTCCATGGGGAATGCATGAAGCTATTAAAACAGACATGTCAGGAGAGGTGAAAGGTCCTTTTTAAGTAACAAAAATATAATAAGTTAGTGTTAGGTCGTATGTGCAGTACACTCTTTCCCTGGCTACCAATTATCATCGTCATTGCTGGAGGAAGGATGTAGAGTGCAAAAGAAAAAGAGAAAAGCATTGAGAATACCGGGGACGATACAATTAAATTCCTGAGGACAGAGGATGGTGAATAACCATGTGTCATAGAAAAGCTTGGAAGAAAATGCTGTAAGGAATCCATTGTCACCCTGATATCGTATATCATATGAATCTGAACAAAAGCCCTTCATTTGCTTCTGATTAAATGGTATGTAACATGCACACAATGCTCAAGCATAACATTAAGATAATATTACATAAGTGGCGCATGCAAAAAAAAGATATTATAACACAGGTATCTATCTATATTATGAAATAGTGATTCCACAATATGATCTAATGATTGACTTTGTCGTTTGGACATTTAAGATTAAAAAGTCATAAACTGGTGAATGATCTAAATTTTTCCTAACAAAAGTTCAGAACATGAAAATCTTATGATTATTTTTTGGTCTCCGCTCTGTGTCAAGTAGGGATAGGGCATACAGTGATGTCACAGTACAGGGATAAGGCAAACAGCAATGTCATAATACATGGATAATGCACACAGTGATGTCACAGTAAAGATAAAATGTACACAGCAATGTCATAGTACAGGGATGATATACACAGCAATGTTTTAGTAGAGGAATAATGCACACAGTGATGTCACAGTACAGAAATAACGTTACAGTACAGGAAAAAAGTATACAGCGGGATCACAGTACAGAAATAATGTACACAGTGATGTCACAGCACAGGAATTATGCAAACAGTGATGTCACAGTATAGGAATAATGTATACAGCAGTGTCACAGAACAGGAATTATGTATACAGTGATGTTACAGTGCAAGAAAAATGCACACAGTGATCTAACAGTATAGGAATAATGTCACAGTACAGATTTAATGCACAGAGCAATGTCAGAGTACAGGGATGATATACACAGTAATGGCTCTCTACATGAAGAATGCACACAGTGATGTCACAATTCAGGCATAATGCATACAGCAATGTCACAGTACAGGGATAATGCATACAGCGATGTCACATTACAGGAATAATGGATACAGTGAAGGATAATGCACAAAGCAGTATCACAGTGATGACAAAATACAGGTATAATGCACAAAGCAATGTCACAGTACAGGGATAATGCACACAGCGATGTCACATTACAGGAATAATGGATACAGTGAAGGATAATGCACAAAGCAGTATCACAGTGATGACAAAATACAGGTATAATGCACAAAGCAATGTCACAGTACAGGGATAATGCACACAACGATGTCGCAGTACAGGAATATTGCACTCACTGATGTCACAGTACAGATAAAATGCACACAGTGATGTCACAGTACAGGGATAATGCACACAGTGACATCACATTACAGGGATAATGCACACAGTGATGTCACAGTACAGGGATAATAAACACAGTGATGTCACAGTACAGAGATAATAAACACAGTGATATCACAGTACAGGGATAATAAACACAGTGATGTCACAGTACAGGGATAATAAACACAGTGATGTCACAGTACAGAGATAATAAACACAGTGATGTCACAGTACAGAGATAATAAACACAGTGATGTCACAGTACAGGGATAATAAACACAGTGATACGTTCATACGTTCAGTGCGACCAGACATCAACAAACTACTTTTCCTTCCACCTTATTCTTGCCTCAGCAATATTTGGAATATCATTTTTGTGACAGGTAGGGAGATATTTTGACAGATTATGATTCATATATGAGCGCTATGAGGGACATTTATCAAGACTGGCGTTCCCATACACCAGAGTAAGATCCAACTAATTTAGTAACCACTTCCCATCCGAGCCACTTACCCCTTTCCTGACCAGGCCTAATTTTGCAAATCTAACATGTGTCACTTTATGTGGTAATAACTTTGGAACACTTTTACTTATCCAAGTCATTCAGAGATTGTTTTCTCGTTACACATTGTACTTCATGTTAATGGTAAATTTGAGTCGATATGTTTTACCTTTATTTATAAAAAAATCCAAAAGTTAATGAAAATTTGAAAAAAATTCACTGCTTTCTAAATTCGAATCTCTCTGCTTTTAAGACAGATAGGGATACCCCATAAAATACTCATTGATTGACATTCACCATATGTCTACTTTACGTTGGCATCTTTTTGGTAGAGTCATTTTATTTTTTTAGGACGTTAGAAGGTTTAGAGTTTTAGAAGAAATTTTTGAAAATTTGCAAAATCAACTTTTTTAAGGACCAGTTCAGTTCTGAAGTTACTTTGTGGGGCTTACATAATAGAAACCACCCATAAATTACCCCATTTTAGAAACTACACCCCTCAAACTATTCAAAACTGGTTTTAGAAATGTTGTTAACACTTTAATATTCCACAGGAATTAAAGCAAAATAGATGTGAAATTTTTTGCTGTCCATGGAGAACACGTACAGCACGCGTCTGTGAAGCACTGACGTGTGAATGAGGCTTTATCCGTGTTTCACGGACACTGTACAGCTGAAAATTAACTTTCAGAGCATCTCCTCCTATTGGTTCGTGAAACATGAATGGAACACGGATGGCACATAGACTATAATAGGCATGATGGCGCATGCTTCCATGCTAAAACCACGGACGGTGGTAAAACATGGATGCATGAATACACTTAGCAGTATTCCCATCTCAGACAGTGGGGGCATATCGCTAAGATATGCCCCCATTGTCTGATAGGTGCGGGTCCCAGAAGTGAGACCCACACCTATCTCGTAAACGCAGCCGGCAAAGTCCCAGAGGGTGCACCGTGCATGCGTCACTGCCCTCCATTTATTTCTGTGGGGCCGCCAAAAATACAGCTGGCTAAGCCATTAATAGAAATGAATAAGAGCGGTGGGCGTGCAAGTGCGGAGCGCTCCCATTCACCTCTACTGGGAGAGCAAAACCCAAGGTCCTCCAGCCACCACTTTGCCCGCTCTGTTCTCGATATAGGTGGGACCCGCGCCTATCAGACCATGGGGACATAACCTAGCAATATGCCCCCATTGTCTCAGATGAGAATACCCCTTTAAGTCATTATGATGTTGCGAGTTTGGGCTCATGCACACAACCGTTTGTGTTTTGCGGTCCGCAAAAAATAAGGATGACGTTCGTTTGCATTCCGTATTTTGCGGAACGGAACAGCTGGCCCCTAACAGAACAGTCCTATCTTTATCCATAATGCGGACAATGATAGGACATGTTCTATTTTTTTGCGGAACAGAAATACGGACTTAAGGAAACGGAATGCACACGGAGTAGCTTCCGTTGTTTTCCGGACCTGTTGAAATAAATGATTCCATATACGGTCCGCAAAAAAAACAAAAAAAAAAAAAACGGAACAGTCAGGGAAAGAAAGCATGTTCGTATGCATGAGCCTTTTGGGTTAGAGCAGCGCTGCTCAGTCCAGAACACATTGGTCACGCAAAGCCATAGAGATCAGATTATCTGTAAACCACTAAACCAAACATCTTGCAGTATCAGTTTTGACTTGCATTCACCTGCATGCCCTATCCTACAGTCAAGACACCCAAGGATCCAGCCAAGCATGCACAAGCTGTCACCTAGGTGGATGCAGGAGCCCCCGAATTGCTCAAGCCCTTCCTATGCCCAAATATGGAGCCGAGAGGTTTGCATAGTGGAGGTAGAGGATGTGGCAGAGCTCTGCTGCTCCCTCATTGCAGCATCAACTCCATCCAGAGCTCTACACTGCTCCTGTCTCCTCCAGCATCAAGCTTGCAACAGGTAACCAGCCCCCCTGCATGCACCCCTGCCCCTGATACCCCCCCAAAAACTGCCAATCTGTCATTAGAACCCCATGCATCCAGTCAACAGCAGCATTGATACTTTGCAATGCATGCAACATTGTATCTCTTCAGTCAACTACCTGATGCCCTCCTGTCTTTGTAGCCAACTTGTGTAAGTGATTTCCTAAAAGTTTGCAGAGGGTCATGGGGGGGACACAGACCTGTTCCTGTTTTACCTATGATCTACAGGGGAGTAGTGAATTAAGCTAATGATATTATCAGCCTCCCGTGATGCAGCCTATACTATTGAACTGCAGCTTTAAGGAGTCAATGGATCACTTGCTGGAAAATGATGAAAGTCAGCCGCCTGCCTGGTTTTTGTCAGGTCCTATTAATTGTAAGAAAGTTGCAGCAGCCAAAGGGTTAAGCGCTGGGGATGTCACATCCCTGATGTGGCTTTATTAGAATGGAGATGTATATGACAAGCCGAGGTTGGCTTTGGTATTAGGTTATAGTTCTAGAGGTGGCAGAGCCTGAATTTCTAGATTAACTCTTTCTTCCCTGCACTGCCAGAAGCCATTGCATCCAGATAATGCAAGGTTAAACATTTGTGACTGTGCAGAACGACAAACTCGGCTCTGCTTTATCTGTTTGATACAAACATTTGGCATAGAGGACGTCAGATTCTCCTGCCAATGGTTTCTAAATTTTAATTGGGGGAGATTATTAATCACAATATCTGGACTGAAGTCTAGACCCTGCGTTGAGAGAAGAGAAGCGTTAATATTTCTCTGCCAAACTTTTCTGGTTTCAGTGATTCATGCTTTTTTTATTTTTTCCACAGTACGTTTAATTGTAATTCCCTGCGAAGTATCAGAACGATCTTGTCATCTTGGCGTATCTTGTTCTCATTTCCTAATATTCAGAGGTAGCGGAGCCGAGTTTGTCATCCAAGTCTTAGGGACTGCGTCGTGACAACGAAGCGTCCTTGTGATAACAGAATGTGTCGTGCCATATGACAAACTCTGCTCTGCTATATCTTGAGTGTATGTTAAGAGACAGTGCTGATCCTGGGAGCACCTGCAGTGAAGAATAGGGGAGATGGGTTGACTATTCTATAGCTGGCACATGTATGGAGGGAATAATGAATATATACCTCCCCCCCCCCACGTATGTATGACAGCAGGGAAATAGACTCTCCCCTAAGATTTGGAATTTAGTGATATTAGAGATAGCAGAGCTGATTATATAAATGTAATACTCTCAAGGGTTCAGGTTCATGATCCGAAAATCACTATAAAACACAATATCAATATTAGACACAAGCCACATCTGTCCACACGCAGTCATGTAATCGAGCTGATCTTCATATTGGGCAGTGAGGATGCCTGTGCACATGAGGGTTTGTATCTGAGGACCGTGAAACAAAATGACGTTTGGTTTTACAGGGAATTGCCGTGGTTTTGCAAAGCAGCTTTTGGGGTACAGCTGGTACAGGTCAAGAACACCATGTGCTGAGAACCCTACAGAACAAACTGCTATACCCTACACACATGCATCCTCGGCTCAGTTTTTATCGGGGAAAGGAGAATAGGCCATCTCTAGATATCTCTGGTTGTGGCTTATCCCTCTTGAAAATAAAGGATCGGGCATGTTGAAATTCTACATGTGCAATCATTTTTTAAACTGACATATGGTGAACAAATGTCGGCCAAGCATTTCATACACTTTAGGACTCATGCACACGAATGTATGTATTTTGCAGTCCGCAAAACACGGATCCGCAAAAAATACGGATGACGTCAACAGCTGGCCCCTAATAGAACAGTCCTATGCTTGTCTGTAGATCGGATAATAATAGTTTTATTTTCTTGCAAAACGGACATATGGACATACGGAAATGGAATGCACACGGATTAACTTCCGTTTTTTTTTTTGCAGACTCAGGCCTCTTTCACACGAATGTTGTGTTTTGCGGTCCGTGTGTGCATTCCGTATTTTGCGGAACGGAACAGCTGGCCCCTAATAGAACAGTACTATTCTTGTCCGTAATACAGACAATAATAGGACATGCCCTATTTTTTTTTGCGGGCCTACGGAACGGAGCAACGGATGCGGACAGCACACGGTGTGCTGTCCGCATTTTTTGCGGCCCCATAGAAATGAATGGGTCCGTATTTTTCATGTGAAAAATGCGGATCAGAGCCCGCAAAAAATACTGTCGTGTGAAAGAGGCCTCATTGAAATGAATGGTTTCGCATGCGGTCTGCAAAAAAAACGGAACTGACACAGATAGAAAATACGTTTGTGTGCATGAGCTTTAGATGGTGACCTGATTCCACTGAACCATGTGAGTTCATGCACACGAACGTATTTTCTTTCTTTGTCCGTTCCGTTTTTTTGCAGACCGTATGCGGAACCATCCATGTCGAAATTACACATCTGCAATCCTTTTTTCCTCTGACACGTGCCCAGCATTTCATACACTTTAAGGCCTTATGCACACGGCCGTATGCGGAAACCATTCATTTCAATGGGTCCGCAAAAAAAAACGGAAGTTACTCCATGTGCATTCCACGTTCAAAAACATAGAACATGTCCTATTATTGTCCGCATTACGGACAAGGATAGGTCTGTTCTATTAGGGGCCGGCTGTTCCGTTCTGTAAAATACGTAATGCACACGGACGTCATCAGTATTTTTTGTGGATCCGTTATTTGCAAAATACATATGGTCGTGTGCATGATCCCTAAATCAGGGATGAGCAACCTCTGGCACTCCAGATGTGGCGAAACTACAACTCCCAGGATGCACACTTGCTTGGCTGTTCTCAGAACTCCCACAGAAGTGAATGTAGTATGCTAGGGGTAGTAGTTTCATCATTGCCTGAATGCCAGAGGTTTCTGACCCCTGCTTTAGGTGATCGTCTGGTCCCGCTGAAACCTACGGGTTTTCATAAGTCTAAGGGCTCATGCACATGGCCATAGTTTCTGTGCACATCCGATCCGCGTTCATTTCATTGGGGCCACAAAAGATGTGGACAGCACACCGTGTACTGTCCATGTTCGTTTAGTGGACCCACAAAAAATATCAAATGAAATAGAACATATCTTATTTTTGTCAGTTTTGCAGACAAGGATAGGACATATCTATAAAAGTTTAAAAATAAATTGCGGCATGCGGTCGGCTTCGATCTGTGTTTTGCGAATTTGTGATTTGCGGACTACAAATCACTTACAGCAGTGCAGTAGCCTTTTGTTCACCCTAGACCAGGGAGGGCCAACCTGAGGCTCTGTTGCAAAACTACAACTCCCAGCATGCCCAGACTGCCTACAGCAAGGCATGATGGGAGATGTAGTTTTACAACAGCTGGAGAGCCACAGGGTTGGCCATCCCTGCCCTAGACAAATATCCAGTTTGATGCCCTAACATTGTATCTAAGTACCCTGGACAGGGCATAGCAGCCTGTTTGCCACCCCTTTGCATATTGGGCATATTCTCCCGCCCACCCAGTTATGCCCTTAGTAAAAAAAAGTCTCACCTTTCCTGACATGTCTTCTTTTAGTAACTACTTGCATTTCCCCATGTAATAACACGTCTGAACTATTTATTCTTAGGACTCTATGTTGTTCCATCCCTCTATTATTCCTGCTAGAAGTTATGAATGATTAATAGCAGTTTGCAATGAAGGTGCAGATGGGAGTTACCAGTTGGGGGTGTGTCCCTGCACCGTCTGAGACTATCCAATCAGTGCTGCCAGTGTCAGACTGTGCAAGGACACCCCCCCCCAACTGGTAACACCCACCTGGACCTTTATTGTAGGCTGCTAGTAATTCATTGATAACTTCTAGCAGGAATAATAAAGGAATGGCACAACATAGAGACATAAGAATAGATACTCCAGAATTGTTATTACAAGGGAATGCAAGTACAGTAGTTACTAACTATGGAGAGGCGATGCATCCGCTGCATTCCTTGGATATGGCTTTATAGATCCTCTTGCTGATGTGAATGTCTGACACTTGATAATCTGCGCCGTTTGCTTTATAGACTGGCATCCATGATGGTATTCTGAAAATGTCAAGTATTGCCGGCTGCTCTGAGTCAGATTTCCTTTTCATCGAGTTGGGTTTTTCATTTTCAGCAGGCTGAGGGTTACACGGGGGAAAATAAAAATCTACATTTTTTATGATTTTATGGACAGGAAACCCCTGTGACCTTATACTACGACTATGAGTAAAAATAGACAAAAATAAGAGAGAATTGTTGCCTCTCGCACAGGTGGCTGCCCGGCACACCGACGTTGAAGGTAGAGAAGATCCATACTAATGCATTCATTTAAGGTTCATTGTTTCGGAAAAGTGCAGGCGCCGATCTAGGTGATTTATGCATCTGGATGTGCCCTGAGGAACGCGAAAGGATTCATTTATTACAATATTAGCTGAAGGAATCCTCCTGAAGAAGGAGACATGATTCAGTTCGGGTAGATAATAGGGAGAGCAATGGAGTCAGGTGAAGGGGTATTGACTATTATATACTGTACATTGTAGTGAGATTTATATATGTTATCAATTATATTTATATTTTAATATAATATTTTTATATTTATATTAAGTATGGCCAATATTTGGGGATCCTAAATGGGTTGGAAGACCAAACCTTACGTGTAGGTTTATTTTTTCAAAAAGCATATGTTTGTTTTTTTTTATTAAAGGGGTTTTCTGAGACACTTATACTGATGGTAGGTCATCAGTGGAAAAATGTCAGAAAACCCCTTTAAAGGTGTTTCCAGGTGTATAATAAAAAAATATAAAAAATTTCTTAAGAAACAGTGCCACACTTGTCCATGGCGCAGTTTGGTATTGCATCTCAGTCTCATCCAAGTGAATTTAGCAGAGGAGCAAGAGCATAACCTAACTGTAGACAGAAGTGGGCCGGAAAAAAACCCAAAAAAAACGCTTTTCTAATCCTGGACATCCTGTATAAATTTGGTAGGGCAGCATTTATGGGCTATGAGAATTCAAATTCAGGGTGAATTTAGGTAAAGACATAGTGTGGGGGGACTTCAGGTTTGATACCTAACAGTGGGTACACATAAATCATAGCAAAATAGTAAAATGTATAATGCCCCCATCCAATTTAATGTTGTGTCTGATGTTTTCCATTACTTTTCTAAGGCTTCCTTCGCATTTAGGTTTTTTTTTTTTTGAGGGGGGGGGGGGAGTGCAGGGTAGTTAACTCTAGAACACGCTGAGTTTTGGAAAATGAAGCAACACTGAACCAAAAGAAGAAAAGAAATGCTGCAAAAAATGTTATATGTTCAGCCTCTGTCATAGCGACAGATATTAACACTGTGCAACACACTTGTCAGAAAAGTTTGGTGTTCATCCCAAATGTTCTATTTTTCAGTGTATTTATGCTATAAATCGTCCATCAGTAAATGAGAAAGCGTTTGCTGCTTGCAGCCACCACTAGGGAGAGCTCGGCACATATAAATTTGTACAGCTACCATAAAACTCAATAGGAGCTGTACAAATCTCTATACAGTGAGCTCTCCCTAGTGGTGCCTGAAGGAAATTAATTTGACTATGTCGGTAAGCAGTGAAAGCAGCTCATTGCCAGACCCTTCTTGCATTAAGGACCTCATAGCAGTCATGATCTATATCTATGGAAGGTACGCTACTGCCTACAAGTCTGGGAACCTGTCACATTGTCCTACCTGTAGGCAGCATGTTATAGAGCAGGAGGAGCTGAGTAGATTGATATTTATAGTTTTGTGGGGAAAACAAAATCAGTAAAAGTTGTAATATACTATTATACTTAGGTGTCCAGTGGGCGGTTCTACTCAGTGATTGACACTGTATAAAGTGTGCAGTCAGAAATGGTTGTCAGGACCGCCCACTGGACTCCTAAGAAAGAAGGGATATAAATAAGTAAATTACAAGTCATTTCCCATAAAACTATATATCAATCTGCTCAGCTCCTCCTGCTCTATAACATGCCGCCCACAGATCAGACACCATATTCTGCAGGATAGGAACCTTTTAAGTAAGGCTCCATTCGCACGTCCGTATTTGTGTACATCCTGGAAAACGGTCAGTTTTTTTGCGGATCCGTTGTTCCAGCACATCCGTTCCGTTTTTCCGTAAAAAACGGAAAGGATGTATCCATATGTCATCCGTTTTTTGCAGATCTGAAAAAACGGAAGGAGGAATCAAATATTTTTTTTTCTACCCTCCTGGAACGGAATCCGCAAATGCGGATGACATGCGGGCATTTACGGACGTCCCATAGACTTGTATTGGGCTACGGACCGCAATTTCGTCATGAAAGTAGGACATGCTGGTTTTTTATTGCGGACAATCAGAACGGAAACACGGATGCGGACAACACACGGAGTGATGTCCACATTTTTTATTATCTGCATTTTAAATCCGTTATTGCGGATCGGACGCGGATAGGATGCGGAGCAAAAATCAGGACATGTGAATGGGGCCTTAAGGACATAGGCATAATCTGATTGACTGCTCTCCAAAATCTAGATGCCACTTGGTATGACCACCACGTGTGGGATGTAGTCCCAATATCTACATACCTGTGTAGCCCATGGACAGAGCTGGTCACTGTAGCGCTGCAGTAAACCTAGTTGCCAACAGTCCTGAATTTGCAGGGACTGTCTCTAACAGGGACTTGTTTTTGTTTTCTCCTGGATCAACACTGTAGAATATTAGGTTGACATATTACATGGCTGGAAGTGATGTAACTATAAGGCCTCATGCACACGACCGTGTCCATTTTGTGGTCTGCAAATTGCGGATCCACAAAACACGGATATCGGCCGTGTGCATTCCACATTTTGCGGAACAAATCATCCAGCCATCAATAGAGGATTCCTATCTTTGCCAGTGATATGGACAAGAATAAGACATGCTCTATATTTTGTTTTGCGAGGACGCAGAACGGACTTGCAGTACAGCACACGGAGTGAATGGGTCCGCATCTGACCTTTAAAAAATGCGGCTCGGATGCGAACCCAAACCCTGTCCATAGAGTCCCATAGCAAAATAAGAAGCCTAGTGTAAGAAAATAGAAACAGCAGTATAATTAGCAATAATTAAATGGATGTATAGCATTGTATAGCGCCATATATCAGAAAACCCACATTATAGCAAAAAGCCGCCATATTGTTATTCCCCACAAAAAGCTAAAATGTTCTTGCACCTGACAGGCCCCCCCAACCTCTGGTTCCCATAGCTAGTGTTGCTTTGGCTATAACTACACCTGTGAGGGCTCATGAGGTATCAAACCTCTTGATTTTTGGGACCACTGACCACCTTGTATATGCAGGGACAGATTGCCCATAGACCTTACAGGGAAATTTCCATGTGGGCCGATGCCCAGGGGGCCACCTGAACCCTCATCACAGCCGCCAGTGGAAGTTTTGGGGATGCATTTTGTGATGGACTGTGGTATTTGGCTCTGTTGGGGCGGTATAATGTGCCACAATATGGTATTGTTGGCCCTGCCTTCCATTAATTTGGATCCGACTACAAAACGGGGCCACTTTTAGTATTATTGCCAGGGCCACTTTAAATTCCCAGTCCGCCCCTGGGAATATGGCATATGACCACTGGTCAAAAGTGGCTAGCCCGAAGACTTCTTTTTGGGGTGCTGCGAATTATAAGAGTTGTCACTTTGTAAACACCCCCCCCCCTTCCCCCATAAATCTGGTGCAGGTGTAAATCATTCAGTGTAAGTGGTGATACCAGGGGGAATTGCTCTTTTTTTTTAGTAAGTGGTTATTAATGTAAGATGAGAATGATAAAATGTCACGGGAGAAGTCACAAACAGAACGAGGTTTAGCTGTTATCTGCGAGGATTACCTGTCATTGTGCTCTTGGATTATTAAAGTGCACTGCCTTAAATACAGCATTGACTATGCTCTTCTATTACTAGCCAACCCTTGAAGACCTTCTTTACCGTAAGACCCATCTACATAGTATGTCCCCTCATCTTATGTCCACATACATTACTTATTGCAGATATCCACAAAAGGGCTTTAATGATTAGAAAACATGGCTCCTCCCTTGCCTATGGGCTGCGTCTGGGATTGCAGTTCAGCTTCAGTCAAGTTAATGGAGCTGCAGTTCCAGGTACAGCCTGTGAAGAAGAGTGGCGCTGTTTCTAGAAGAAACGCAACACGTTTTTATAATCTCAAACAACACTTAAAGGGGTTTTATACTGATGGCCTACACTCAGGATAGGTCATCAGTATCTGATCGGTGGGGGATCAACAGGGACCCCTGCTGATCAGCTGCTTGAGGAGGACGCGGGATTGAGCTGTGTCCAGGCCACGTGACCAATGAACGTGACGTCACTGGCCTAGGGTAAGCTGCGAGTGCTGTGGCCTCCTCAAACAGCTAATTGTCGGGGTCTCAGATGTCAGACCCCCACGATCAAGTACTGATGACCAGGGGTGCACCAACAATGAGGCCAGTTGAGGCGATTGCCTCAGGCAGCACCAGCTAGAAGCAAGAGGGGGACAGCAGAAGGGCCATGGGCAATGGGGGCTTTCATTGTGGCAAAGGGGTTAGGTTAAGAAATTGGCATGGGCGGTGCCATTTCAGTTTTCGCCTCAGGCAGCAGAAAGGTAAGGTGCACCCCTCCTGATGACATATCATCAGTAAAAAAAAGTCAGAAAACTGCTTTTAAGAATTAAAGGAAAAGTCAAAAGAAAGAAAGTCACCTAATCTTTTCATTCCTAAACACAAAACGGAGAAAACCGGGGGGGGGGCGGGGAGAAAACCGCCAGGGAATGGATTTACTGTAATATAGTTATTGTCGCTAATGAATTGATTTTCCGTTCTTTATATTTCTCAGTAAGTAAAAGCCCCTCATCACTAAATTACCATTGATTTTTATTTTGCATTAGTGGGACAAATAGTTTTCTTCTCTCTGTGGTGACTTTGGAAGTATTAGTGAATTTTAGAGAGGATTTCTTTGAAAAATTCTTAGATTTCCGTTCCACTTGTTGCTGATACTAACATGAATGGCGGAGTAATTGTTTTTTAAAGCGACCTTCAACTGAAATGGAAAAGTGCAGCTCCTTGGCTCTGTGTCTCTGTGACAACTGCAACACTAAAATCACTGCCTGCTTGGGGATACTAAAACACAAAAATAATAAAGATTTATTAAAGATCCGTTAAAAACTTGGTGGGGCTCAGCGGCCCAAAATCCTGCAGGCAACCCTGAAATCGCTGTATCAATGAGAGACAAATGACAGAGACCACTGTGTATAATGTCTCGCATGAACAGCGACACCTGAATCACGACTGATAACAGGAGCAGATAAATAAGCAAACTGTTGGTGGTTAATATCAGTCGGATCCAGTGGGTCAAAGCTTAGGGTCCCCACGTGAGGCGGAATCAGATATCACAAAAAATCCACATCTACGCCAGGGCCCAAATAGCATTAGCTCTGTATGGGTCAGTGTTGTTAAGTGCAGATATACTTAATCAATCAATGTGTCTAATGAATGACAAGCTATCGCACTAACAATACTGTTGTACTGACCCTAAACTGTATCCTTCCTCACACTGCAACTCCCCCATAGGATACCCCACATGTACTCGACGCGTTTCTACAGTATTAACTGTGTCATCAGGAGTATTAGGGTAGAGAGGCGACTGAGGTAAAAGGCATGAACTCAGCTGGTGGTGCTGGGTACAAGAAACAATGTTGCCAGATTGGCAATAGAGAAAGGTGCAACTGTATCGGAGGTCCACTGATGGTGTGAGCTCCCGGCAGTTGCGGAAAAATACAGAGTATAAGAGACAGGAGTCCGCGCTGTAGAGATGTTCACTCAGACAGCGCTCCGGCACTGGTTTGGCCGTGCGCGCGCGCCCTCCACGTGGACCTTAAACCAGGAAAGCTCCACCTCCAAGGTAGATTAGTCAACCAATCAAGGGACAGGGTAACCACAGAGGCGTGTCAGGCTCACAGGCCCCGCCCACTGGTCCTGAGCCCAAAAAGTGGACTGATGACTATGGGATAACATAGAGAAATAGGGGAATGAAATAGATAATACTCTGTAATAAGGGATATAAATCAAAAAGGAGGACAGACAAGGGAAGAGACAGGTGTCAACAGTGACAGGGTCACCTTAGTCACTAGCCATATAACGTAGCTAGTGCAATAATGCACACGTGACCAACCCTGTCCACATTCATCGATGTTCCAAGGGGAGTGCTATTATGTCACTGTAAACGGTCGGATTAATTGTAAGTAATAATAAAAAAGAACCACAACAATGACCGTATAACAGTAGCCGTACTACCCTAAAATGAGTACCTTGATGATACGGGGGTCTGCCCTAATATGGGTAACAATGTAAGGACAGAGCACTCTACATGGGTATAACCATATTATCAACAGAGTCTAGTTAAGACATAAAGAGATGATATAAAGACAATGGAATCCCTGTGTCGATCCGGATATGTTATTCAATAAAGCATGAGAATGAAATTTGGTCATTCAAGCCTTTTGGTTTGACCGTCTGAAGTTTAAAGATCCATTGAGCCTCTTTCCTCAGTAACAGAGTGTCTAAATCCCCCCCACGTGGGGATTTGCGCATTAATTCAATTCCCTGGAATTTGAGTACCCTAGGATTGGCGTCATGCAATGTTTTGACATGGCGGGCTACTGACGTATCTTTATCATTCCGTATATCTCCCAGGTGTTCACCTAATACGGCGACGGAATTCTCGTATGGTTTTGCCTACGTATTGAAGGCCACAGACGCAAGAGATTAGATACACAATCCCTGATGTTTTACAGTTAATGAATGAACGATTTGCAAAGATCTTGCCTGTTTGGGTGCAACTAAAGTTCTTGCTCTGAGCAATGAAACTACAGGCAATACATGACCCGCATCTGAAAGTGCCACAGTTCGATTGGTTAGCCAAGTATCAGGTAGGGAGGTCTGGAAGAAACTATGTACTAATCGGTCTTTTAAATTGCGTCCCCGTCGATAGGTGATCGATGGATGGTCGCCTAGTGATCCGCCAATGTCTGGGTCTGCTTTGAGGATTCCCCAAAAGGTATTGAAAATAGACCATACTACATTGTGCGCATCATCAAACGTGCCCACAATCCTGGGGCTATTGTCACTCACTCTCTGTTTGGGATTCAAAAGTGCGTCCCTTGCCTGACTCAATGAGTGTTGATGTGTGGTATGTAGTACCTTACGTGGATATCCCCGTCTGAGAAATCTGTCTTTCAGGTCCTTTGCTGCTTGTTGGTAATTGTCCAAGGTGGAACAATTGCGACGGATTCTAAGGAATTGACCCTTAGGAATGCCCTTACGTAATGGGTAAGGGTGCCAACTCTGCCAATGCAGCAGTGTATTTGTTGCGGTTGGCTTCCTAAAGAGGTGTGTGGTAATGTTACCATCCCGTTCCTTATTGATGAGTAGGTCCAGAAAGGTGATTTGATTATCCTGTATATCTGATGTAAAATATAGGCCTAGTTCATTGATGTTCAGTGTTTTCACAAATTCAAGGAAGTGAGCCGGATGTTTTTCTGGCAAGTTTAGATGTGGAGGCCCTCTACAGCAGCATCCCTCAGGAGACGGGTTGTGACAAAATTGGTGTATTCCTTCAAGAGAGGGGTGAACAATTCCATTCCCATAACCAGTTCATTCTGTCACTACTTAAGTTCATCCTTTCACGTAACATCTTCCTCTTTGACAGGAGGATCTTCCACCAGCTCAGGGGGGTGGCAATGGGGAGCCCTTGTGCCCCCAGTTTTGCTAACCTCTACCTGGGCTGGTGGGAGAGATTTGTGGTGTTTAGTGATAATCACACTGAGTGGTCTGACTGTATCCTTTTATGGCTACGATTCATTGATGATGTGTTTATACTTTGGAAGGGCACAAAAACCCACTTCCTTGAATTTGTGAAAACACTGAACATCAATGAACTAGGCCTATATTTTACATCAGATATACAGGATAATCAAATCACCTTTCTGGACCTACTCATCAATAAGGAACGGGATGGTAACATTACCACACACCTCTTTAGGAAGCCAACCGCAACAAATACACTGCTGCATTGGCAGAGTTGGCACCCTTACCCATTACGTAAGGGCATTCCTAAAGGTCAATTCCTTAGAATCCGTCGCAATTGTTCCACCTTGGACAATTACCAACAAGCAGCAAAGGACCTGAAAGACAGATTTCTCAGACGGGGATATCCACGTAAGGTACTACATACCACACATCAACACTCATTGAGTCAGGCAAGGGACGCACTTTTGAATCCCAAACAGAGAGTGAGTGACAATAGCCCCAGGATTGTGGGCACGTTTGATGATGCGCACAATGTAGTATGGTCTATTTTCAATACCTTTTGGGGAATCCTCAAAGCAGACCCAGACATTGGCGGATCACTAGGCGACCATCCATCGATCACCTATCGACGGGGACGCAATTTAAAAGACCGATTAGTACATAGTTTCTTCCAGACCTCCCTACCTGATACTTGGCTAACCAATCGAACTGTGGGCACTTTCAGATGCGGGTCATGTATTGCCTGTAGTTTCATTGCTCAGAGCAAGAACTTTAGTTGCACCCAAACAGGCAAGATCTTTGCAAATCGTTCATTCATTAACTGTAAAACATCAGGGATTGTGTATCTAATCTCTTGCGTCTGTGGCCTTCAATACGTAGGCAAAACCATACGAGAATTCCGTCGCCGTATAGGTGAACACCTGGGAGATATACGGAATGATAAAGATACGTCAGTAGCCCGCCATGTCAAAACATTGCATGACGCCAATCCTAGGGTACTCAAATTCCAGGGAATTGAATTAATGCGCAAATCCCCACGTGGGGGGGATTTAGACACTCTGTTACTGAGGAAAGAGGCTCAATGGATCTTTAAACTTCAGACGGTCAAACCAAAAGGCTTGAATGACTAAATTTCATTCTCATGCTTTATTGAATAACATATCCGGATCGACACAGGGATTCCATTGTCTTTATATCATCTCTTTATGCCTTAACTAGACTCTGTTGATAATATGGTTATACCCATGTAGAGTGCTCTGTCCTTACATTGTTACCCATATTAGGGCAGACCCCCGTATCATCAAGGTACTCATTTTAGGGTAGTACGGCTACTGTTTATACGGTCATTGTTGTGGTTCTTTTTATTATTACTTACAATTAATCCGACCGTTTACAGTGACATAATAGCACTCCCCTTGGAAACATCGATGAATGTGGACAGGGTTGGTCACGTGTGCATTATTGCACTAGCTACGTTATATGGCTAGTGACTAAGGTGACCCTGTCACTGTTGACACCTGTCTCTTCCCTTGTCTGTCCTCCTTTTTGATTTATATCCCTTATTACAGAGTATTATCTATTTCATTCCCCTATTTCTCTATGTTATCCCATAGTCATCAGTCCACTTTTTGGGCTCAGGACCAGTGGGCGGGGCCTGTGAGCCTGACACGCCTCTGTGGTTACCCTGTCCCTTGATTGGTTGACTAATCTACCTTGGAGGTGGAGCTTTCCTGGTTTAAGGTCCACGTGGAGGGCGCGCGCGCACGGCCAAACCAGTGCCGGAGCGCTGTCTGAGTGAACATCTCTACAGCGCGGACTCCTGTCTCTTATACTCTGTATTTTTCCGCAACTGCCGGGAGCTCACACCATCAGTGGACCTCCGATACAGTTGCACCTTTCTCTATTGCCAATCTGGCAACATTGTTTCTTTGTACCCAGCACCACCAGCTGAGTTCATGCCTTTTACCTCAGTCGCCTCTCTACCCTAATACTCCTGATGACACAGTTAATACTGTAGAAACGCGTCGAGTACATGTGGGGTATCCTATGGGGGAGTTGCAGTGTGAGGAAGGATACAGTTTAGGGTCAGTACAACAGTATTGTTAGTGCGATAGCTTGTCATTCATTAGACACATTGATTGATTAAGTATATCTGCACTTAACAACACTGACCCATACAGAGCTAATGCTATTTGGGCCCTGGCGTAGATGTGGATTTTTTGTGATATCTGATTCCGCCTCACGTGGGGACCCTAAGCTTTGACCCACTGGATCCGACTGATATTAACCACCAACAGTTTGCTTATTTATCTGCTCCTGTTATCAGTCGTGATTCAGGTGTCGCTGTTCATGCGAGACATTATACACAGTGGTCTCTGTCATTTGTCTCTCATTGATACAGCGATTTCAGGGTTGCCTGCAGGATTTTGGGCCGCTGAGCCCCACCAAGTTTTTAACGGATCTTTAATAAATCTTTATTATTTTTGTGTTTTAGTATCCCCAAGCAGGCAGTGATTTTTTTGTTATAATTTGTGGATACACATCTTAGATACCTTTGCCAGCAGTGATTTGTACAACTGCAACACTGTCAAAGGAAGCAGAAGGGACGGAACTACTCCTGAACACCTGGATGGCCGGGGGTGTGCCGATCTGATATTGACGGGTGATGGACTATCCTGCAGATAGGCAGTTTCTGACAGGTAGTTGTTTAAGAGAGACTCCACAGCAGTGGCGTACATAGAGAAGTAAGGGCGCCATAGCAAGGATCAAACCAGGCCCCCCACACAGGACAGAAGGGTTTTCCGCCTAAACCCCCTTCAATGACCCTTGGTCCATTTTTCCACTGCCTCATTTGTAAAAGTTGTTCCTTTAGAGGGTAGAGTCCTGACCAACTTTTGACCTCCAGTAGAAGAGGAGATAATCCCAACTAAGACGGGGCCCCCTCTTGCCCTGGGCCCCATAGCAGTCGCCTTGTCTGCCGCTATGGTAGTTACGCCCCTGCTCCACAGTGAGCTGAAGTGAGCTGAGCAGGGACTGAGGGGACGGGCCATTGTCTTTTTTGATGCACATTGAACACCTGTGTCATGCACTGCCCTTTAAAGGGGTTGCCCAACGAAAAATATTCTACGGTTTTCAAACGAGCTCTTGGATCTGAATACTTTTGTAATTGCATGTAATTAAAAATGTAGTATAGCCACTGAGCTATTCAATAAAATGTACCTGTATAGCGCCACCTGCTGTTTGTTTTTTTCTTATTTCTTTGTCCTGCTCACTGAGAAGGCCGCACATGCTCAGTTTCATCCTTCAACTGCCTCCTGAGCTGTGATAGGGGGAGCTGAGACATGCCCCCCTAGCTGCAGCAGAAAAGACACTCCCCTTGAGCTCTCAGATTGATATAAAGCTAGCAGATCAATGAATGGGGAGATCTCTGGATACATGTGAGGTACAGGGCTGGTTCTAGCTTTGTTAGAAAGAGGTTGTCATGTACTACATGATGTCTGTTATTCCTTTTTATAAATTAGTCAGGGGATAACCCCTTTAAGGCATGGCACACATTGGGGAAATGTATCAAGTTTGTACCTAGTTTTCTGATGTATCAAAGTCACGTGCCGTTTTGCTTCAAAATTTGTGACTTTTTGGCATTTTACGCCACCCTTGCTACTGTTATGAAAGTGGGTGTGGTTTGGCATGTTAATTAGTTTTATGTCATATTTAACATTGTGCATAAAGGTTGCAAAATCACTCTACTATGGGGGGGTGGTTGTTATTAAAAAAGGAGTACTATTTTCAGATGGTTTGAAAATGCAGTATATGCTAAATTTAAAAAAAAAATCGTCCAACTTTTGGAAAAATTTGGCGCTAGAGATGAGCTAAAAGATTCTACAGAATCGTTTTGTCCAATCAGCAGGATACTTAGAATCATTTTGTCCAATCAGCATGGATTAAGCAAATGAAGAAGCCCTGCTGATTGGACAAAATAATTCTATGAGCTCTGCTGATTGGATAAAACGATTCTGTAGAATCTTTTAGCTCATCTCTATTTGGCGCCAACTCAGAGTCAGTCAAAACTGACCACAAAAATTCCCAATGCCTTAGAATTTTTTTTACCAACCACTGTTCCCTTGTAGGAATGGAAAGATGCATCAGGGAATGAATGAATGAATAAATGAATGTACATTTGACAGCCTTCACGTTGAACTTCAGTGACCGAAGATGGTGGGGCAAATTCTAGTACCACTACTTTGTCCCTTACGTGGTCACATTTTGTTATTGTTCTGTGAAGCCGTTCTAGAGTGAAATACAGAAATAGGTTGTTTAACATTGAAAGGGGATCCAGGATTAAAAAAAAAAACATCAATTCCCCCCTCCCCACAGAAACAGTGCCACTCTTACCCATGGTCTGTGTCTGGTATTGCTGCTCATCCTAATTCAAAGGAATGATTCCAAACTACCAGACACAACCCATAGACGAGAATGGCACTGTTTCGCGGGGGGTGGGGGTTTGGGGATTACGCTTTTTTTACTGGCTTATAAGAAAACTCCAGGACTTTGGAGGAATTAGAATATGTGGTAATATTATGTTTCATATTTCACGTTCTCTACATCACACTGTGATTAACCAAGCTGCGAGGCTATCCCATTTACACTATGGCCTCCGATGATATGTAACATCACTGTCATGCTGCACAGGATGACAGGCCTCATGTCAAATGAGGTTAGAAACTGAGTACAGCAGAGGTCAGCAACTGGCACTTCATCTGGTGTGAAACTACAACTTACTATAGTGCATCTATAGGAAGACTAGGAAACACATCTGGTTGGGTAAGGGTTAATGCAGCAGAGATGACGGCACAACAGAATGGTAAGTATTAACAAGCCTATCTTTCTTCCACAGGGCAAAAGAACGAATTTTGCAAAAAGCCTCACCCTATCCTTTCCTGGCAGCTGGCTGCCGGAGTAGCTCTATCCCTCCACACAAACTGTGTTCTGCCTCTTGCTGGGGCTAGGCCTATGGGAAGGTACCTGAGCAATAGGTTCTAGTGTGCTAGTTGCCTCCAAAAGTGTGCTGTTCTTCAGTCGTCTGCCTGTGTACCAACTTCTGCCTGTTTTTCCAGATTTGACTCTTTCTAGAACCCCGTGGGTCAGCATCACTTGTACTGAGACTACTCCAAGAGGTAGAAGCCAGGTGGTCCACCTGCAGCAAAGTCCAGATGCTTGTACAGGGGAGAAGGGAGGCCACTTAGGTAACACACTTAGGAGTAGCCGTATTCCAGATCTGTTAAAGTAGCACAAGTGATTCACATCTGTTTCATAACAAATGGGCATTAGTTACTTAGAGGTTACCATGGGTTCCTTTGTGACCTTGTAGACTATTACACGCCTTGCTCTTGGCATGATTTTTGTTGGTCAACCACTCCTGGGGAGGGTAATAATGATCTTGAATTTTCTCTATTTGTATACTGTCTGTCTGACTTTGGATTGGGGGAGTCCAAACACTTTATTGATGATTTTATAACTTTTTTCCATTCTGATGAGCATCAACAACTCTTCTTCTAAGGTCTTCAGAAATCTCTGTTTTTTTGTACTATGATACAGTTCCACAAATGTGTATTGTGAAGATCAGAATTTTATAGATCCTCATTCTTTAAATAAAACACCGGACTCTAGGGGCAGACTGACCATAGACACTACAGGTAAAATTCCTGGAGGGCCACTGTGGTATTTAGTTCGGCTGGGTCGGTATTTTATGCTCCAATATGCTCTTGCTAACCCTGCCTACTTCTGCCTTCTGTCAATTTGGACCTGCCTACAACATGCCCCAGACTGGGTCTAATATTTTTGCCTCATTGGTTTGATTTGATTATCTTTATATACTTTTAATGCGTATGTAGAAATCTGGTGTAGTTTTAGGTAAAATTGATGCAGAAATAAAGAACCTTCTGAAGGGTTCACATAATGATGTATGTACAGTACAATAGACCTGCAGTCAGATAGTAACTCGCTACATTCAAAATTGCTATGATGGAGTAAGTTTGGGTCTGATGAGCCGGTGTTGGTATTGGGGATGTGGCTGACACACAAGCTGTGTTTCTTGGACCAAGCACGGTTGTGTGCATGAGCTCTTAGAGTTCTGAGGATAGTCAAACAACTGTGCTCGGCTGTAGATACGCCATAAAAGTCTGGCATAAGACTATCCCTTTAATTGATAAAATTCTGCTAGCAGAAGCTTAGGAGCTTTCTACCTATTGCTCCTCAGCTCCCCCTAGTGGTGACTGTAACTTTGTCTATCCAGGAGATTTAGAGCTCTGCTGCAGAAACAGAGCCCCAAATAATATTTTAAGGAATATATTAAGAAATGAATAAGCACAGAATTACATAAAGACGAATAACAAAATGTCATTCAGTAGAGACATTTCCCAGGTTTTATGTCCGTATCAACATGACGCTGGTATTACTATGTTTTCCTCTTGACATTGCTATTAGTTTAGGTTGAATTGCTTCCCCCTAGCAACCACAAATCTATGTGGCAAGTACTCTGCTACCGAGATACGTAGAGCCTCCGCAAACCAGCACCCATATGTCGGCTGAACTTTTGTCCTTTTTTTATTGCGCTGGAGAAGTGTTTGCTGTCGATACAATTGTTTTCACAATGTTTGGCTCGATCATTGTGGAGAAATCTGTCATCGGATTGTAAATCTAAAATGGTGCGTTTTGGAGGGATAGGACTTACAACGGTCGAGTGGAGACATTTGGACCAGGAGGAATCCAGGAGCTTGTGATTTGCTTGGTTATATGCGGCGACATGAAACGCGTCATTGCTTTTGTGTGTGTAGCTGTAGTAAACAGCTGGTGGTCACCTGCTCTTAATACTGTACCTTCTGTTTCAGCATGAACGGACTGCAAACAAGCAGAGGTTATTAGTGGATCCTTATCCTTCGAGCTGTTTGAAAACCGACTGGATTGTCTTAGATGCATCTCTTTATCTCTGTCCATGTATAATGTTTTGTTAATCCTTTTGAGGGATTTCACAAGTACTTTATTACAGCGCTATACACTCGAGAAAAATGAATAATCTGGTGATTATGTTGTTTGGGGATATTACAAGTAGGTCATTTAGTATATTTGTAAAGTTCTTCAGATGTTATAGTTTCAGCTTTGAAGTAGAAGGCTCATAATTAAAGTGGAACTCCAGGGAAATCAGTTATTACTGAATGCCTAGTCTTATATGCCCACCTACATATGCCTAGTCTTGACGAATGATCAGCTACATTGGGTGCCTAGTCTTGAATGATCAGCTACATCGAGTACCTAGTCTTGAATGATCAGCTACATCGGGTGCTTAGTCTTTAATGCTCAGCTACATTGGGGGATTAGTCTTGAATGATCAGCTACATTGGGTGCCTAGTCTTGAATGCTCATCTACATTGGGTACCTAATCTTAAATTCTCAGCTACATCAGGTGCCTAGTCTTATATGATCAGCCACATTGGGTGCTTAGTCTTGAATGATCAGCCACATTGGTTGCCTAGTCTTATATGCTCAGCTACATCGGGTGCTTAGTCTTGAATGATCAGCTACATCAAATGTCTAGTCTTGAAGGCTCAGCTACATTGGGTGCCTAGTCTTGAATGCTCAGCTACATCGAGTGATGAGTCTTGAATGATCAGCTACATCCGGTGCCTAATTTTGAATGCTCAGCTACATCGGGTGCCTAGTCTTGAATGCTCAGCTACATTGAGTGATGAGTTTTGGATGATCAGCTACATCCGGTGCCTAGTTTTGAATGATCAGCTACATCAAGTGACTAATCTTGAATGTTCAGCTACATTGAGTGACGAGTCTTGAATGATCAGCTACATCAGGTGTCTAGTCTTGAAAGATCAGCTACAGTACATCGAGTGCCTAGTCTTGAATGCTCAGCTACATCGAGTGATGAGTCTTGAATGATCAGCTACATCAGATGTCTAGTCTTGAATGATCAGCAACATCTAGTGCCTAGTCTTTAATGATCAGCTATATCGGGTGCCTAGTCTTGAATGCTCAGCTACATCTGGTGCCTAGTCTTCAATGCTCAGCTACATTGGGTGCCTAGTCTTGAATGATCAGCTACATTGGGTGCCTAGTTTTATACGAATAAGTACATTGGGTACTTAGTCTTATATGCTCCGCTACATCAGGTGTCTAGTCTTGAATGATCAGCTACATCGAGTGCCTAGTCTTTAATGATCAACGATATATCGAGTGCTTAGTCTTGAATGCTCAGCTACATTGGATGCCTAGTCTTGAATGCTCAGCTACATCGAGTGCCTAGTCTTGAATGCTCAGTTACATCCGGTGCCTAGTCTTGGATGCTCAGCTACATTGGGTGCCTAGTCTTGAAAGCTCAGCCACATCGATTGCCTTGTCTTGAAAGCTCAGCTACATCAGGTGCCTAGTCTTGAATTCTCAGACACATCGGTTGCCTAGTCTTCAGTGCTCAGCTAGCTCTGGTGTCTTATCATGTATGCTCAGCTATATCAGGTGCCTAATCATATATGCTGAACTACATGAGGTGACTTATCATTTGTGTACATTATGAAAAAAATACTAGACCTTGATGTATACTGTTATCTGTTGGGTTTTTGTATCATTCATTGTGGAGTTATCATAGTCCACAATGTGTTCAACTCAATGACCCTGATTTATAAAACTGGTTTTATCTTTATTTTGGAGTATAATGCAACTTTTTTGTCATTTCACTTGTAAAATATATTCATCACTAGTCTGTGACAAACCAAAGTAATTTTTTTTACGCTTGCTAACTCAACTTCAGAACTCCAGTTTTGTGAGCGTTCCTGTGGAGCACGTTGGTTTTTGGCCTTATTTATCATACAGAATATCTCAAAAATTGTCTTAACTGCTATCCATTCCTGACCGGCCATAGTTGTGGCAGGAGACAATAAGTCAGAATGTGAGAGTTTGGCCTTTGCTGAAGGCAACAAGTGCCTTACAACACTTTCATAAATTTGGCTCACAGATGGTTCCCTTTATACAAATAGACAGACGTGAAGACAACCTTCAAATTACCCCTTTTGATAAATGAGGGCCAATGTGTCCAGGACATGACACTCACCAAAGTTGGCAGTAGACAACACTAACTGATGCTGTTGCATAATATCAAAGTCGATAAAACCTGTTTAGGAATGCTGCTATGGTGTACTACTATCTTCCTACTAGATCATATTACTTGCATTTCACATAACTGGTCAGTTCTATCCATAGGTGGAAATGCATAACTGGACCTTCTGCACAAGGATCAGTTTACAGAATTTATAACTGTATGGACCTTGGGAAGAAAGTCCCAACATATTTACTCTCTTCATACTAGAAGTAATGCAAATTATACTGCAGTTTCTCTAACATAAGTGTGTTTTGTTCTGTTGATCTTGCGTACAAGACATCTTGTAACTGACCTTGAAGCAATCACATCCCAACAACACTGAGAGGGAGCCTCTTGTATTCTGTGCGCCTGAGTTTGATTGATTGTATTTATTTCCGGCCCATTTGCATTGGAGGAGGTTAATAGGCCCATAACACATGCAGAAACTGTGATTACAATGTGCACAACACAAATAACAACTCCCGAGACTATGAAACGGGGCTGGAGGAATCTGAATTGACTTCCATTTTCAGACAATATTTTTCATGTGCCAACCTGGAGGGGGGGTGGAGAGGACAGGGGTGGTGGCTGAGGCAGTGAAGGTAGTTGTCATAGAAACATAGAAGATTGACGGCAGAAAAAGACCACCTGGTCCATCTAGTCTGCCCTTTTATTATCCTTTTGTTTTTATCTTAGGATAGATACATGTTTATCCCAGGCATGTTTAAATTCAGTTACTGTGGATTTATCAACCACCTCTGCTGGAAGTTTGTTCCAAGCTTCTACTACTCTTTCAGTGAAGTAATATTTTCTAATGTTGTTCTTGATTTTTTCCCCCAACTAACCTCAGATTGTGCCCCCTTGTTCTTGTGTTCAGTTTCTTATTAATAACACTTCCCTCCTGAACTTTATTCAGTCCTTTAACATATTTAAAGGTTTCAATCATGTCCCCCCTTTCTCTTCTTTCCTCCAGACTATACATATTAAGAACTCGGAGTCTTTCTTGATAAGTTCTATGCTTTAGACCTTCCACCATTTTTGTAGCTCTTCTTTGGACCCGTTCTATTTTAGCAATATCCTTTTGCAGGTGAGGTCTCCAGAATTGAACACAGTATTCCAGATGTGGTCTCACTAGAGCTCTATACAGAGGGATCACAATCTCCCTCTTTCTGCTCATTATACTTCTAGCTATGCAGCCAAGCATACGATTTGCTTTCCCCACCGCCTGGCTGCATTGGTTACTCATTTTGAGGCTGTCAGAGATGACTACCCCCAAATCCTTCTCTTCTGAGGTCTTTGTTAGCATAGAACTGCCAATACGATACTTTGATAGAGGATTTCTTCTCCCCAAGTGCATTATTTTACATTTGGAAACATTGAACTGAAGTTTCCATTGTTTTGACCACTCATCTATAAGATAAATCATTCTCCATATTATCGACACCTCCTGGAACATCAACCCTATTACACACTTTTGTGTCATCAGCAAACAAGCAAACCTTCCCTACCAAACCTTCCCTTATATCACTTACAAACATGTTAAACAGAGCAGGACCCAGAACAGATCCTTGTGGCACCCCACTTGTAACCAGCCTCTCCTCAGAATACACTCCATTAACAACAACCCTCTGGTATCTGTCCTTCAGCCAACTGCAGATCCACTGAATTATCCAGGGGTTAAGTCCAATTTTTGATAACTTCTCTATCAGCTCTTTATGGGGAACCGTATCGAAAGCTTTACTGAAATCCAGGTAGGCGATATCCACAGCACCACCTTCATCCAGCACTTTAGTTACATAGTCAAAGAAATCAATGAGATTAGTCTGACATGATCTGCCCTCAGTAAAGCCATGCTGGTTCTCATGATGGCTATTCCTGACTCCAGCCGTGTCCTGGGCCATGCAGGCAGTGAATGGAGAGGCGCAACCCTTTTTCCCCTCTGGACACACCCTGGACTTTTGAGGTGTCCTTGATGTTAAGGAAGAACGAGCAGAAGAGTGCAAGGCATGGGCAGCCTGACCCTGTACATGGCTCTCCACTAAATCCTCCTCATTAGGAAATAATTGAATAGGAAGTTAACCTAAGGGCCACAAGTCCTGTGAATGGTATGAGGGCCGAGCACCACTGGGATAAAGCCCTCTTGCTATTTTCACCCCTTGAAATACCCGTCAAACAGTTCTGTATGCTATGTATGTCTATTACCAACTGATGTTAAATTAGGCAATGAAATCTCAACCTTTTAGTTATGTGATGTACATTACTTAGCTCTGTTACACATACCCTGGAAAATATATTCATTTTGAAGGTGCAATTTTCTTTCTCTTTGATGCGAAGTCAGTGAAGTAGGAACGTCTCATCGCCTTTGAGGTAGTCAATTATTAGCTAAAACCCAAATGAAACTGAACCATGAAGATGACCATAATAAATCATAAATAGTTTTTGAGGAGAGAAATTCCGCATAAGAATCAAATCTATAAAAATAATTTGTGGTTCCAATGGTTTCCTCATCATTAAAATTGCAGCTTCATCCTACACTTGGCTTTGTAACCATTGGTTTAGGTGGCTAACCATAAGGTGGGGGGGGGATATATCAATGTCTTACACCAGTTTTATGTTTTATGATTTGAAAAGTTGGGCGGCCCAACCGATCCACCGTAACCTATGTGAGATATTGGTGGATTTACTTTTCTGGCACACAGACAAAAAAAGAATGATCAATGAAGCTCCGCTAACTTTAAATTAAGACCATGTTAAACACTGATCTTGATAAATCTCCCCGTTAGTATCTTTGGTGGTCTAGGTTGATGAAGGGGATTATCAAGTCTGATCTAAGTGCCCATTCTGCCCCATAATGCATAGCAAGAAATTGAGCCTTCCGTTGAAGTAGTGGCCATTATGCCAGGAAAGTTATTAGTTAAAGGAATTGTTTTTTTTAAAGGAATAGGTTAGAAATAAAAATATAACAATTACCCATCTCGTTCATACCCTTCTTTTGATGCTGTTTCGGTCTACCCGGTTCTCTACTTACTGATCCCAGTTTGAGATCCCATTCAGGCAATCACCGGTCACCGGCCACAGAGTTGACCCACCCCAGTCAGTGACTGGTTGAGAGGGCATTCCCAGCAATCTCCTATGTGTCAAGCCAGGACCAGGAAGCAGAGAGCAGTATGGACCAGGGATGTGTTGGAATAGCATGATTCGGTGATTAATCAGTAAATAATGTTTATTTTTTACCTATTATGACCAATTTTTAAAAATATTCCTCAGATAACCCCTTTAACATCTAACATCCCTGGGTATAGCATATCCTGGTATTAGGAACCACATCTACTCAGGCATGGGTTTCAGCCAGTTCTCTCAGGTTCTCCAGATCGAGTTGTTAAAATTACAGTCAGATTGGAGAACCGTGTCACCGGCTTAATCCCGACTCGGAGCTCTGGCGGCAGCAGCCAGAGATGAGCACTTCTATTCCATAGTTTAGCTCCATAGGCTTTTTAAAAGTTGGGTGTTATGTGTGTAGTGTTAATATGGTGTATTCATGTGTATGTGTGTTGCATATATATGGTGTATGTATTGTGTATGTATAGTGTTGAGTAGGGAACCTGTTGTTTAAAATTTAAATCCCACCCCTGCGTCTACTCCATTGCACAGTCCCTAGTGATATAGTTAGGATGTATCTTGTCCCTGGTGGTCTATCAGCAATGTGTCCAGCGCCCAGGTGGTGGTGGTCACAATTATGGTGGTCACAGTAGCCATAATATCCAAATTATCCTCAACTGTGCTTCTAAATAAGCAAATATTGTGGTCTGTAGGGTCAACATATACTATCCGTATTGGCAGGACCCTGCAGATCGGGTCCAATATAGGAGATTCACATCCCAACATTCCCATCATTCCTCTTTGCAGTGGATGCAATGACTATTCATGAATTGACTTGATCATTCAGGGAGCTATTTCAGCAAAAGTGTTCCTGGGTGGATCCATGTCAAGGTATAAAATGTCACCATCTATCAGCTATAAGTGCAATTATGTAGTGTGGGAGTTGTACATGTATATTCTGCAGAGGATAACATGAATATGTACTATACAGTGGCATAACTAGAAATGGCTGAGCCCCACAGCAACTTTTTGAATGCCCCCCCCCCCTTCCAGCAACTTCTTTGCAACCCCCACTCCTGCAGCTAGTCAAGATTGAGCTAGATTGCACTTTGTACAAACGACTGCTGGATTTGCAACAAGTTACATTTTGCACTGATTAAAGAGAGACTTTTATAGTTTTACTACTGCACCGATCCCTAGGGAGCAGGGCTGCACCTCCAATGAGGCCAGGTGAGGCGATTGCCTCAGGCAGCAAAACCTAGAGACAAGTGGCGGTGGTGGCAGGGCCATGGGAAATGCTCATCTCTCTATAGTCAACTGTATCACAGTATGCCTTTAACAATAGGGCTGGAGTGGGGAGCTGTTTTAATTTTTGCCTCAGGCAGCAGGAAATGAGTGGGTTGTACCTGTATTTCGTGGACATGCTGAGTTCTACAGAACAGGGGTGCTTCACCAATGAGGCCAGGTGAGGCGATCACCTCAGGCAGCACCAGGTAGTGGCAAGAGGGGGGCAGCGGAAGGGCCATGGGCAATGAGCACTTTCATTGTGGCAAAGGGGTTAGGTTAAGAAATTGGCATGGGGGCAGGGCGCCTTTTCAGTTTTCACCTCAGGCAGCAGAAAGGCTAGGTGTACCCCTGCTACAGAGTGAGAGACACAATTAGTAGCCACTATTTGCTATAGTTAAAACATGAGGTTCCTGAATGGGGACCTCAACCTCATGCTGTGTAGCCTCCATGTTGACCTTATGTGCCATACCCATAACCAACAAGTAAGTAAATTTGGCATTCAATTACTTAAACATATTTGCTCATCTGAGCTAATTTTTCTAATGAAATAATGCATTTAGAAATGTACAATTTTGTTAGTGCTAATGAAGAAAACCTATTTGTAGTGCATTATTCAGAGCTGTAATATGTTTATTATAATAATCGTTAGTGATTTAATTTCTTTATAGATACTCGTACAACAGGACCCATTCAGACTGGGAGAGATGCCCTGATCATAATGGGACCTCCCTATAAATCAGAGCCTTCATATTCTGATGTGATCACTTCTCAGCAGTCATCTCATTATCTTCACAGGATTACAATGACAGAACATCCATCTATCTATCTATCTCTCACTTTCTCTATCTATCTATCTATCTATCTATCTATCTATCTATCTATCTCTCACTTTCTCTATCTATCTATCTATCTATCTATCTATCTATCTATCTCTCACTTTCTCTATCTATCTATCTATCTATCTATCTCTCACTTTCTCTATCTATCTATCTATCTATCTCTCTATCTCTCACTTTCTCTATCTAATCTATCTATCTATCTATCTATCTATTCTCTCACTTTCTCTATCTATCTATCTATCTATCTATCTATCTATCTATCTCCTATCTCTATCTATTCTTTCTCTATCTATCTATCTATCTCTATCTATCTCTCACTTTCTCTATCTATCTATCTATCTATCTATCTATCTATCTATCTATCTATCTCTTCTATCTATCTATCTATCTCTATCTATCTATCTCTCACTTTCTCTATCTATCTATCTATCTATCTATCTATCTATCTCTCACTTCTCTATCTATCTATCTATCTCTCTATCTCTTCTCTATCTATCTATCTATCTATCTATCTCTCTATCTATCTATCTATCTATCTATCTATCTATCTATCTATCTATCTATCTATCTATCTATCTATCTCTCTCTCTTCTATCTATCTATCTATCTATCTATCTATCTATCTATCTATCTATCTATCTCTCACTTTCTCTATCTATCTATCTATCTATCTATCTCTATCTATCTATCTATCTCTATCTCTATCTCTATCTATCTATCTATCTATCTATCTCTATCTATCTATCTCTATCTATCTATCTATCTATCTATCTATCTATCTATCTATCTATCTATCTATCTATCTATCTATCTATCTATCTATCTATCTATCTATCTATCTATCTCTATCTATCTATCTATCTCTATCTATCTATCTATCTATCTATCTATCTATCTATCTATCTATCTATCTATCTATCTATCTATCTATCTATCTATCTATCTATCTATCTATCTATCTATCTATCTATCTATCTATCTATCTATCTATCTATCTATCTATCTATCTATCTATCTATCTATCTATCTATCTATCTATCTATCTATCTATCTATCTATCTATCTATCTATCTATCTATCTATCTATCTATCTATCTATCTATCTATCTATCTATCTATCTATCTATCTATCTCTATCTATCTATCTATCTATCTATCTATCTATCTATCTATCTATCTATCTATCTATCTATCTATCTATCTATCTATCTATCTATCTATCTATCTATCTATCTATCTATCTATCTATCTATCTATCTATCTATCTATCTATCTATCTATCTATCTATCTATCTATCTCTCACTTTCTCTACCTATCTATCTATCTATCTATCTATCTATCTCTCTATCTCTTACTTTCTCTATCTATCTATCTATCTATCTCTCACTTTCTCTATTATCTATCTATCTATCTATCTATCTATCTATCTATCTATCTATCTCTCACTTTCTCTATCTATCTATCTATCTATCTCTCACTTTCTCTATCTATCTATCTATCTATCTATCTATCTATCTCTCACTTTCTCTATCTATCTATCTATCTCTCTATCTCTTACTTTCTCTATCTATCTATCTCTCACTTTCTCTATCTATCTATCTATCTATCTATCTATCTATCTATCTATCTATCTATCTGTCTATCTATCTATCTCTCACTTTCTCTATCTATCTATCTATCTATCTCTCACTTTCTCTATCTATCTACACAGAGAGAAAGCACACTCAGGAACTACCATTCACAATAGATGATGGTCAAATATCCTCCCCCTCCCTGCACAATGACCTCTGCATAGATCACAGAGCATGTTTAGAACTCTCTCATAGACATCAATATTAAATATTGAATGAAACAACTGGTTTCATTTAGTAAAACAAAAGATATAAGTGATGCATTCCCTTTGACTAAATAATACCGTTGGATGTGCGCTGCCCTTGTAGAGAGATTCTGTGTTAACCCTACATGCCCCGTTACCCCCTGCCTGAGTCCGGTAGCGTCCTGTTAATGCTCCTTACGTAACCTCTTGGACAGGCTGTAAAGATGTCACTTTGCACAGAACCAGCAGGACTAATGAGAACAGCAATGTTGACACAAGCTTTGCCATGGAGATGTTTGGTGGCCAGAAGATACATAGCTGGAAATGTTCCTACCTGCTGTATTCTGATGAATGGGCCATGACCCTCATTTCCTTTGCAATGAAAGTGCGTGATGTGCAGGGATCAGAGAACATGAGATGAGATGAATATCACATGCCACGCTTCTTAGTAGATGATGAATCTATCATTTTAATTTGATTATTTTCTAATAATTAGAAAATAATTATTTTCTAATTCTGTACCAGTAAATTATAGTACAATGGAAATCAAGTACAGTATATATATACAAAAATATATATACAGTATATATATATAGGTTCTGCAGATTAAAGTGCACCTGTCGCTGCAGGGGTATCTTTTCTTAGGATATTGTGCTGCTCCTCCCTCTGTTATTCCCCCTTTCAAAATTACAAATAACTTGACAAGTGGGTGTTACCATTCCTCTTATGAAAGGGATGAGTCACCACATTGTCTGACAGTCAGCTGTGATTGGACAGTGCCAGAGTGCATAGAGAAACTCCCCCCAACTGGTAAAACCTAGCTGTTGATTTATTCAGTGTATGTCTAGGAGGAATAACAGAGGAACGGCAGAATGCAGAGTTATAAGAAAATATATTCCAGCAGTGTTGTTGATCACATGATTGCTGGGACCGTAGCTCATCTGTATCTACAGTGCTCATTGAAAGCTGTGTTTAGAGAAAAGGAGAAAACAGGGACGGTAAAAAGCCATCCTTGACACCATCACTGACAGTGGGGTCTCCGCTTCTACAGCTGAGCAGTCTCTGTGGAGCTGCCTTGCAGAGTTAAGTGCAGCCTGCCCGGACATTTATAGTCAACGGGCAGTCCACAATTGATTAAAACTGTAATGGATGTAGAATCCTTGTTTCTTTGATTCAGTACCTAAGTGCCAAGGTTTCTTAAATCCCGAAACCAGCAAACGACTATACACTGGCATCCATTTAAGGTATATTTTGCAAAATCCTCCTGATGCATACCTTCGTAGTACACCGCAAACGCAGTGTGAATTGACCCTTAGCTTAAATCAAATAAAGAACAGCTCCCACACTTATTTCAATATAATATTCAATTAATCAAATATTCATATAAGTAATAAAGAAAGAAATAGTCACAGAGGGCAGGCTGTCAATCACTGATAGGACCTCCTCATAGAGGGAAGGCTGTCAATCGCTGATAGGACGGCCTCCTCCATAGAGTGAGAAGGCTGCAATCACTGATAGGAACGCCTCATCATAGAGGGAAGGCTGTCAATCACTGATAGGACCTCCTCTTCATAGAGGGAGAAGACTGTCAATCACTGATAGGACCGTCTCCTCATAGAGGGAAGGCTGTCAATCACTGATAGGAACGCCTCATCATAGAGGGAAGGCTGTCAATCACTGATAGGACCTCCTCTTCATAGAGGGAGAAGACTGTCAATCACTGATAGGACCGTCTCCTTATAGAGGGAAGGCTGTCAATCACTGATAGGACCTCCTCCTCATAGAGGGAAGGCTGTCAATCACTGATAGGACCTCCTCATAGAGGGAAGGCTGTCAATCACTGATAGGACCTCCTCATAGAGGGAAGGCTGTCAATCGCTGATAGGACCATCTCCTCATAGAGTGAGAAGGCTGCAATCACTGATAGGAACGCCTCATCATAGAGGGAAGGCTGTCAATCACTGGTAGGAACGCCTCCTCATAGAGGGAGAAGACTGTCAATCACTGATAGGACCGTCTCCTTATAGAGGGAAGGCTGTCAATCACTGATAGGACCGTCTCCTCATAGAGGGAGAAGGCTGTCAATCACTGATAGGACCATCTCCTCATAGAGGGAAGACTGTCAATCACTGATAGGAACGCCTCATCATAGAGGGAAGGCTGTCAATCACTGATAGGACCACCTCTTCATAGAGTGAGAAGACTGTCAATCACTGATAGGACCGTCTCCTCATAGAGGGAAGGCTGTCAATCACTGATAGGACCTCCTCCTCATAGAGGGAAGACTGTAAGTCACTGATAGGATCGTCTCCTCATAGGGGGAAGGCTGTAAATCACTGATAAGACCACATCTTTGACCTCAAAGCCCAGAATGAGCAGGAATGATAATGAATAAATTACCAGTTTTAGGCCTCGTTCACATTTCTGTTTTTCACTGATGTGTGTTGTCTGAATTTTCTGCGGACAGCACACACAGCCATTGATTTAAACGTTTCTGTTCACATTTCAGTATTTTTTTACTGACTGCGGGTCAGTAAAAAAATCACGGGGACGTGCACTACTTTGACCCATGATGCAGACCACGCACGCCCATTGAAGTTTATGGGTCCGTGAAAATCACTGACACACATCCGTGTTTTGTCCGTGTTGCTTCCATTTTTCACTGATGACTAATAGGAGATTCTTTGGAAATTAATTTTTAGCTGTGCAACATCAGTGAATTACGGATGACACACAGATAGTAAAAACAAACACATGGACCAACCACGGATCCTTCATGGACACCTTCACGGATGAAACACGTACGCTTTTTTTCATGGCCGTGATACTGACACGGAAATGTGAACAAGGCCTTACTGAATATTTTCTCATAGACTGTATATCAATCTGCTCAGCTCCAACTGCCCTTTAATATGTTACCTGCAGCTCAGTTTAATGTGACAGGTTCCCTTTAAAGTAGGTGAGGCTTCACCTTTGCCCAGAGTCTGGGATCCACGCAGATTTTTCAGCAGGCACATCTGACACTTCTGCTCATCAACAATCCTGACAACCAGCAGTTGCCAGGGGAATTAATCTGGAGCCCGGCAGGCCAGTTATGTGCGAAGTTATATTTTCTAGTGCTTGATCTTAGCCATTCAAGGAATAATATTAAGCAAATTGATATTTCAATTGCAGGGCATTGCAGAATTATAAAAGCTCTGTTAAATAAGTCTTTTCATTTCCAGGCAGAACAATTATGTTAAATGCAGCCTCGCTGAATATTGCTCCTGTGTTATTAGAAATGTGCAATTTTATATAGATTATGTTAACCAAGACTTTAATTTTCTATTTTAAGCAGCAGGTGTTTCATGTAAAGATATTTGCTGTAGAATTCTATTAATATTAGCATGAAACGCCTTAATATTTATATTTTCGGGAACTCAGGCAGGGAGAGACCAAGTCCGGTTAGGAAGACAGGTGGATTAACCCTTTCACTACCTGAGGTTTTTTTCATTTTTCTTACCTATCTTCCTTGAGCTGTATGAGGGTTTATTTTTTGCGGGACAAGTTGTACTTTCTAATGCCACCATTAAAGGGGTTGTCCGGGTTCAGAGCTGAACCCGGACATACCCTTATATTCACCCAGGCAGCCCGCCTGAACAGGGCATCGGAGCATCTCATGCTCCGATGCCCTCCCTTGCCCTGCGCTGGATCGCGCAGGGCAAGGGCTCTTTTGTTTACATAACACACTGCCGGGCGGACGCTTCTGCCCGGCAGTGAGTTTGGTGACGTCACCGGCTGTAATGGGTCGGCTTTAGCGCTGCCCTAGCCTTTTTACTGGCTAGGGCAGCGCTAAAGCCCGCCCATCAGCGCCAGTGACGTCACCGGGCTCACTGCCGGGCGGAAGCCTCCGCCTGGCAGAGCCCGGTACGTCACCGGAACCGGGCTAAATGCCTTTGCCCTGCGCTAATTAGCGCAGGGCAAAGGAGGGCATCGGAGCATAGGATGCTCCGATGCCCTGTTCAGGCGGGCTGCCTTGGTGAATTTAAAGGTATGTCCGGGTTCAGCTCTGAACCTGGACAACCCCTTTAAGTATGTCATAGAATGTAGTGGGAAATGGTAAAAAAAATTCCAAATGGGGTGGAATTGGAAAAAAAACAAAACACTTTACAGGTTTTTTTCCCATGGCGTTTTGTTTGCGGCAAAACTGACTCATGCCCTTCATTCTCTGGGTCAGTACGATTACAACAATATCCCATATGTATAGGTTTTTTATGTTTAAATAATGTCAAAATAAATTTAAACTTTGAAAAAATATGATGTTTTACTTCACTTTATTCTGACCCCATAACTTTTTTTATAGTTATGTCTACTGAGCTGTATAGGGGCTATTTTTTTGCAGGACAATCTGTACCTTTTATTGATACTATATTGGAGTGTGTGTGACTTTTTGATCACACTTTATTGCATTTTTTGGGGTAAGAGAAGCAATTAAAAAATGGCAAATTGGCCATTTTGACCTGTTTTTCATTTACACAATTTGCCGTACTGGAAAAATATTTTTATATTTGAACAGTACGGGTGTTTTGAGGTTTATATTTTTGTTATTTAGGTATTTTTTTTATTATATGGAAAGGGGGCTGGTTTAAACTTTTATATTTTTTTATTAAGTTTTTTAACTTTTTTTACTTTTTTGTAATGATTTTGAAGCTCATATATGAGCTCACTTGATCACAGCATCTAAAGCCTTTAATTACCGTGATCTGCGTTATTGCAGGTCACGGTAATTATCGGCAGGAGGCCTGCTGGCCATGACGCCCGTTGCACATGCGTATCGCTCCAGCGCAGTACATGAACCGGTTTGAGGGAATGGATGGTTTGTAAATTTGAGGTTATTCGGTTTGGAAAAATAGACTGTTTAAAGAGGCTCTGTCACCACTTTCTAACCTATATAATTAGATACATAGGCATATAGGTCTATTAATCCTCTCCCCAGACATACCTGTATATAACAGAAGCAAGCAGCCATTAGCCCGAAAAAGTAACTTTTAAAAATATACAAATGAGTCGTCAGAGCATCGGGAGGCGTGCTCTTTTTGTCCGTGCACCGCATCTGCGACGCCCTCCCCGCTCCTAAACACACCCTGTATACCCGCCATCCTCCTTCATGATGCACAGAGCTAGACACTCCGGTCTAGCACTGAAATCCCATGCCTGCGCACTCATCCCGGGTACGGCGCGTGCGCATTTCGCTTGCAGCGCAGAACACTGCAAGCGCTTTCTATGTAGTGCGCACGTGCCGTACCCGGGATGAGTGCGCAGGCGCAGGATTTCAGCGCTAGACCAGAGTGTCTAGCGCTGTCCATCATGAAGAAGGGGGCGGTTTACAGGATACAGGGCGTGTTTAGGAGCGGGGAGGACGTAGCAGATGCGGTGCTCGGACAAAAAGAGCATCCCTCCCGGTGCTCCGAAGACTCATTTGCATATTTTTAAAAGTTACTTTTCCAGGCTAATGGCTGCTTGCTTCTGTTATATATAGGTATGTCTGGGGAGAGGATTAATAGACCTATATGCCTATGTATCTAATTACATAGGTTAGAAAGTGGTGAAAGAGCCTCTTTAAGGGCGACTTCAAACGATGTACACATATATAAATGACAGTACTGAGATCTTTCTAATGGTCTTTTTACACCTTAGCCTGTAACCATGACAAGAGTGAAACCTTTGCTGTAGGAACTGTCTACATCTAGAGGAAAGAAAGTTTCACCATCGTCATAGATGCAGATTCTTTACTGTAAGGGCAATGACTATAGATGTCTCTGCCAGAGTAGGTGGTGATGGTTGTGCAGTACCCCAGACCTGGAGAGTATCTGAAATTGTTTTGTTATGTTTACGCCTTATAATGCCCAGCACACTGGCATGAGAGGTATGGTTGGCAGGAACAGGGTTAACCACTTAGTTCCTTCCCTCTTGGTTGGAGTGGACTACACAACAGATGAGAGGTATGGTCGGCAGGAACAGGTTTTTTGGGTCCTCAAACTGTGTGCTGTCTGCATCCGTATGTCTGATCTGTATCTCTACAAAAAGAGAGAGAACATGTCCTGTTGTTGTCCGTTTTGTGCAAAGGAATAGGCATTGTTATAATGGATCCGCAAAAAAACTGGATGCAACACAGACATCACATAGATGCCATCCATATTTTTTGAGGATCCGCATTTTGTGAACCACAAAATACATCCGGTCTTGTGAGTAAACCCTAAGAAAGCAGTCCAGATGTAAAAGAGGAGAAGTAGAGAGAAGTTATTTGGAGAAAAGCTATCTGTAAAGACCAGTGAGTCGCTCTTGTCATCTTATGGAGACTGGACACACTTGAGGAGCAGATTGATCACCTGCATAGGTGAAAATATTCACATCCCGCAGAGGACATTGTGGAAACATACATTGTAAGTACAGAAACTGCTCAAGAAAGGTGCAGATCAGTCTGCCGTTGAGGTCCACCCTGAGGTTGCATCGCAGAAAGATAAGTGTTATACCCCAGTGCAATGTAAATTTTGTGATTAAATTATTGTAGACTGGAAAGTTGCATCCTGTTCAGTAAATCAATCTCTTTCATGTACCTTGGATTTCCCACTTTTATTTTAGCACTTAGGTGCTGTTGCATGGCAACCTCTAATGGCCCCGGTAGGAGTATAATAGTATATCTCACTATAATTGGATTTCTTTTAAAAAATACTTTGTTATTTCACAGTTTAATTTTAATCTCAATTCTGAATTTATTACAGAGATTTAAACTATTTGTGTTTTCATCCCTGGCTGCAAGATTAGCTTCCCTATTTAATATTTCTAAATTTGTAATATATTCTGTGCTGGTCCCTCTCCTCTGATCTCAAGGACCATGGTTTGGTGCATATATTTGCATGGATGGATGTTCAGATTTATTTTTTTGGTGAGCCATATCCTGACAATGGCCGTCAGACGTGGAAATGCAAAGGAGGCCCATGGATGGGATATAATACTGAACTAACATCTTCATACTTGTTCTGTGCTGGAGCAGAACATGTGTACAGGAGATGGACCCACTCCTGTTCCTACTACTGATTCCCCATCCTGAAACAGGAAGATTTTTCTTTTTTTGAACTTTGTCTTCCTAATATTGAGATGCTTGTGTATCTGCTTAATCCTGAACAGGTCCACACACACTCAGGTGTATAGGCCTGGCTTGGGTTTGGGCCCCAGTCTTTATGGGACTCAGAACAACTGCAAGAACTGCATCTACTCTACAAATATCTTGCAGATTAAAGGAAGTTTGTCAGCAGTTTTAACCCAGCAAAACTGCTGACAGCGCTACCTAGGTGATTGGGAGAGCAATAAATCCAAGTTTTATTCCCCTCTAAGTGCCCAAGAGGTGGTCCCTTCACATGCAGTGCTATGGACTCTATGTACAGAACGCTCCCCAAGCCCTTCCACTCTTCCGTGAGTGATGGATTTATTGGTCTACTGATTGGATTATAGAACTGTCACTCACAGCAGAGTCAAGGGGCTGTAAGTTTTGAGTACAGAGAGCCCAGGGCACTGCTGACGAAGGGACATCCTACTGGGCATTGAATTACCAGGGTTAATTATAACTTAGATTTCTTGGTCAGGCAACCATGACCAACTTCCAAAGTATATTTACGCTCCTCTCCTCATCACCTATATAGTACTGTTAGAAGTATTCAGAGGTCAAAACTGCTGACAGACACAGTTGAAGCTCATTTGATACTTCTAGCATGCAAAGTAGAGCTCTCTAGTGCCACCTATAGGTAACTACCCTGCAAGTCAATGTATGACCCATAACAGAACCTTCAAATATGACCAAACCAGACACACAGGTATTTATAGGTGGCACTAGAGGGTCAGTTTTTTCTTCCTTCTGGAAAAGAGCTAATATGCATACTCTTTTTCCCTTGTAGAGTTGCCTATAAGGCTCAATATTCCATCTGGATCTCCTCCACGTGGTGCCTCCTACTGTTTTATCCAGGTCTTCTTTTCTAGGACCAATCCTCCTAGGGGATAATACATATGTAATACTGTATCCAATACATTTTTTTTCCAGTTGAATTCCCTTTAAATGGAGGCATAAGGCGGCCATATTGGAGTTCCATACAATGGTATGGAGCTGCGTTATGGGCGTATGTATTTTACACACAACTACATATGCCTTGTAATAATGTATGGTATCTTTTGATGCAGGGGCGTAACTACCATAGCGGCAGACCATGCGACTGCTATGGGGCCCAGGGCAAGAGGGGGCCCAGTCTTGGGATCATCCCCTCTTCTACTGGAGATGAAAACTTGGTCAGGACTCTACCCTCTAAAGGAACAACTTTTAGCAAACAAGGCAGTGGAAAAATGGCCCAAGGGTCATTGACAGGGGTTTAGGCCGAAACCCTTCTGTCCTGTGTGGGGGGCCTGGTTTGATCCCTGCTATGGGGCCCTTACTTCTCTATGTACGCCACCGTTTTGATGTTTACCTGAGCCATGAGCAGAGTTTTTCTCGGCTTAGTACCAGGTGTAAGGCAGCTCTTGCCCAGACCATTAATTAACAGTTCTCATCTGATCTGTATTCACACCGAGCCTTTTAATTTTAATCAGCCATGCATAATTTGCGCATATCTTTAAGCTGTATACTATTTAAGTAGCTGTTTTTTTTTTTACGTATATGATGGTGACAGGAGGAGCAAACTCCTTTTTATATGCAAAATAACTCATAAAGCATAATTACCGCACAATATTGTGCTGTCTGTGGGTTTTAATTTGCGCTCTTGGAGTGTTTTGTTCCCCTGTCTCTCGCTGTAGTTGTATTCTATTGTTTTTCCACAATCTTCTCTCCAAGGCTCCAGACAATTCTTAACATTTTCTGTCAACTCCAACCGAGCCGCACAATTGAAACTCTTATTTTCTCTGAATTATTTAACTTTTCTACTTGCACCTTATTGACTAGACCAGTAGTTATGTCTGTCTGTTTCTCTGTAGCAGTTCTGGATTTCACAGTGGCACGCTAAAGTATTTAGCTGCTTGACGCCTACCTGCCAGACGGGTACGGCGGGTGGACCAGGTCCTTAAAAGGGTTTTCTGGAAATATTTAACCATTTACTGATTGCCTATGGCCCATTCACCCATCTTCTGGCCCCTGCCTTGTTTTCTTCCAGCCGAAGCATGGACGTGGCGACATGCTCCACTGCAGCCAGTGATTGGCTTCAGCAGTGACGTGTTCCCAAGCGACACATCACTGCTGAAGTCAGTCAATGACTGCAGCAGCACAGATGACCATGTCCAAGCCCGGTAGGATGAAAAAAAGACAGGGACCAGAAAATAGATGAACTGGAGCCAGCGCCCAGGACCAGGGTGGTGGGAAATAGGTCAGTTTGAATCAATAAGCAGGTGTTGTGGATATGTATATATATATGTACAGTTTTTCGGGTTGAGTGGTTGGCAGCTGAATATCAGGTCCCCCATTGTCGATGACAGTGGACAGTGGAGACCACTTTCGTCTGCTCGGTCCTCTCATACACAGTGCTCAATGTCTTCTGCACCATTAAAATACAAAACCATCGTCGAAAACTTCTCTCTTTTCCCTCGGGAAATCCTGTGGATAGAAGTGCAGGTAGTGCATCGCCTGCATCACTTGTGAACACTGGTTGGAGAATCCACAGGAGTATAGGCAACCAATGTAGTCACCCACTGACTGCAGGCCCAGTTGCTAGGAAATGGCATCCACCTATTGGGCGCTGTTTAGAAAAATAGCAAGGACATTTCTTTATTAGAAAATCTGAGAAGAAATGAAAACGAAGCAACTTTAGGATAAAGAAAGATGGGGCTGAGGTTTAGATATGACGCTAAAGACAGGTACCCAGGAATGTTAAACTCCACATTTGCGACAAAAAATATATTCTTTAATTTCACAGCAATGGATGATCATATCTTGAAGAAAGGATACTCTTTTACACCAAGCCTAAAGATAGAATTTAGGAGATTTTGCTTTTTCCTCTGAGGTCATGAATGCTAGATGCTCTAAATTAATTGCTAGCGGTTTGATTGAAGGTTCAGATGGCGTTACAAAGTTGGAGGTGTGGTCCCTGCACAGCCTGGCTCTATCCAATCAGTGCTAGTGCCAGTGTCAGGACTGTGCAGAGACACACACCCCAACTGGTAACACCCATCTGGACCTTCACTGCAAACTTCTAGTAATTCATTGATAACTTCAAGCAGGAATAATAAAGGAATGGCACATCGTACAGTCATAACAATAGATGCTCCAGAATTGTTTTTACATCAGGAAGGCAAGTTCCAAAAGAAAGAGCTTACAGGAGAGATGACAAGGCCTTTCTTAAGTGCTCATGCACATGACCGTTGCCTGTTTTTGCGTTATGCAAATTGCGTATTCAGAAAACACAGATACCGGCCATGTGTTTCTGCTTTTTGCGGAACGGAATGTCTGGCCCTCGATAGAACTGACCTATCCTTTTCTGTAATGCAGACAAGAATATGCATGTCCTATGACCTTGCGGACAGCACACGGAGTGTTGTCCGCATCTTTTGCGGCCCCCCATTGAAGTGAATGGGTCCGCATCAGACCCAGGAAAAATGCGGATCGGCTGCAGACCCAAACCACTGTGGTGTGCATGAGCCCTAACATTGAAGGGCAACGGTTTAGGATTTTTACACTGTTTTTGTAAATTTCTGTTATTTGAGATATTTTCCCTTTACGGAGGGAGCTGAGACAGGCTCACAGTATGTCCTGACATTACTAAAGCGTGAGTACGTTACAGTATTATTGTGTCTTTTTATGTCAGTGCTTTTTTACATTAACCTCCACTTATTTTGTAATCGCCTCTCTGCCCGCAGGGACGTTACAACATGGCAAGAATAGGTCATCCACCCTTGGGTTGTCTGTTTCTTAATCCTGTCTCCCCACCTGCTGCCTTCTTGTTGAATACTACGGTCGGATTATCTGCAGACCGCTCTCTTATATTACTCACACAAGGCGTTTTCTGTAGTGTTTCCTGTAAAACCATAATCATGGGATCTTGGTATTTAGGATAAGGAACCATGGGGCTGAGGTTTAGATATGATGCTAAAGACAGGTACCCAGGAAAGTAAAACTCCACATTTGCGACAAAAAATATATTCTTTAATGTCACAGCAATAGATGATCATATCTTGAAGAAAGGGACATCTTTGATACCAAGCCTAAAAATAGACTTTAGGAGGTTTTGCTAATTTTCCTCTGTTATTCCTGTTAGATGTTATGAATGAATTGCCAGCAGTTTGCATTGAAGGTCCAAATGGGTGTTACCAGTTGGAGGTGCGTGGCTTCTTTGTCATTAAAAAATCTGGCAGGGAAACAACAGGTCTCCCGCAGGTCCTCTGCACCATTAAAATACAAAACCATAGTCGAAATCTTCTCCCTCCTGCATGTTCCCTCGAGAAATCCTGTGGATAGAAGTGCAGGTAGTGCATGTGGGAGACTCCACAGGAGTATAGGCAACCAATGTAGTCACCCACTGACTGCAGGCCCAGTTGCTAGGAAATGGCATCCACCTATTGGGAGCTTTCTAGAAAAAATAGCAAGGACATTTCTTCATTATAAAATCTGAGAAGAAATAAAACGAAGCAACTTTAGGATAAAGAACGATGGGGCTGAGGTTTAGATATGATGCTAAAGACAGGTACCCAGGAATGTAAAACTCCACATTTGCTGTATCGAAATATCCTGGCCAAGGCAGAGTAGCTGATTGGTGACCCCCACTCGGCACGAAGGACCTGGAGCCAATGCTTCGCAGTCCGCCACTAGCTGCACGACCTGGCCAGTCAGGCAAAAATGCTAAAATCAATGCATTTATCTATAAAACACAAATATGCAAAGATATTTTGAAAAAGTTGAACAAAAATCAGTCGGTTCGTTGTTTAACGCCGTAGTTGTTTAGCTGGTAGTAGATGCAGCATTTATCTTTACAAAGTCTCACTATTGGTTGGACTGTACCAGTTATGGTCAATATCTTTGGTCATATCTGCTGGTAGAATGGGCTGAATCTTCATAGTTGGCCTTGCCCGATATTGTACAAGAAAAACGAGAGAAGCGCAAATAAGTAGGACCGCTATGTCAGGTACTCAAGGTAGCCAATTGAAAGCACAACTTAGTCAGTTGTGCTAGAGGCAAAAAACTCCAGAAGGCTTTGTTGGATTTCGACCATGTCCTGCGGCACCAGGAGTGGGCTGAACATAAGAAGCAAGGGTAAGTAGTATAAAAATCAGGTGGAGCTGCACATATCGGTGGAGGAGGCATTCAGATAAGGAACTGTATTAATAGACTATAAATGGGAGAATAATGTGTTTCGGTGTTGAACAAACCCCTTCATCAGGCTCCAATCAATTTACATTGAAGGGGACCATTCGGCCTCAAAACGCATTCGTCTACTATCAATAAAGTCTACAAATAAAGCTCCTTATCTCAGTTACTCCTCTACCGATATGTGCAGCTCCGCCTGATTTTTGACTACTTACATTGCCCAATATTGGAAATTCTTGCTTAACCAGAGACACAATGTTAATCTCACCGAACAGATTGTAGATTGAATTGGGCACATTTTGGGCAAATGTAATCAGCCCCAATGAAGGACTGAGCAAAGCGTTCATTGTACATACTGGCGCTCCTAATAACGCTCATTCCCGATAATTGCCCAGCTCACTGACCCATGTAAAGGAGCCTTAAAGGGGTTTTCCGAGTTATATATTGATGACCTATCCTCAGGATAGGTCATCAATATTAGATCGGCGGGGGTCCGACACCCGGCAGCCCCGTCGATCAGCTGTTTGAAGAGGCGCGTGCCATATCAGCGCTGCCTCTTCTTCATTGTTTACATGCTGGCCGTAACGGGGTAGTGGTGAGTAGCTGTAATTACACCTAACTGCCCCATTCATTTCTATGGGAAGAATCGCTTCCATAGACTTGTACGGAAGCGATTCTTCCCATAGAAATGAATGAGGTGGTTAGGTGTAATTACACTTACTCACCACTACCCCGTTACGGCCAGCATGTAAACAATAAAGAGGAGGCAGCGCTGATACGGCGCGCGCCTCCTCTTCAAACAGCTGATCGGCGGGGGTGCCAGGTGTCGGACCCCCGCCCATCTGATATTGATAACCTATCCTGAGGACTGGAAACTTAAAGTGGCCCTGGAAAAAATACGAAAAGTGGCCCCGTTTTGTAGTTGGGTCCAAACTGATGGAAGGCAGGGCCAGCAATACCATATTGTGGCACATTATACAATCCTACAGAGCCAAATAGCACAGTCCATCACAAAATACTGCCAGCAGCACAAAATATATCCCCAAAAACTTCCACTGGCTGGCCGTGAGGAGGGCTCAGACATCCCCTTGGGCATTGGCCCACCGGGAAATTGCCCTGTAAGGTCTATGGCAAATCCGCCCCTGGCCTTAAGTTTGCATGATCTAAACTCTTAGATAGTATTAGTAAATCTGCCCTCAAGTGTGTTGTATCTCCATGCAAAAACAGCACCTGCCTGGTGAGCATTATGGTGTCCTCCAAGAAAGTTCATCCTTCACAGAAGTATCAGGTTAACTCAAAAGTGCCAGTCAAATGGGAACTCTGACAAAGAAGTAAAAAGCGAGTTCTGTCACTGATGGACGACCCACTGGCTAAGACTTTACAATCAATTTGTCAAGAGCAAATGTTACAGATGACAGAAGCTTTCTTCCATTCATGCTGGTTTCCATCTGAAGATTAACGTCAATTTACCAGAAGGAAGAAAAAAGTATTTTTTAGAAGGAACCATTAAGTGATTGGTGAAGAGAACAGACAATGCGCTGGAGACCTCCAGCTTCCAGCAGTTACATAATTTAGCAAGAGAAAACCATCAGTTTGAGAAGTACTTATGGAATTAATGGTCTGAGGCTCCTCCTTAGAGATGTCAGTCAGATGTTATCTGAGACAGATTCATTGAGTGATTCATAGGAGAGCTTTGGTGCCTCAAAGAAGTTAAAGGATTTGTCTAAGTTCTTAAGATGGAGCCACCCTGGTCATCAGCTGCTGTCTGGGTGTCCAATGTCTGACTAATCTCTGTGGGTTAGAGAAGTGCTGGGTTGGACTGGCCCACCAGAGTACCAGAGGATCCTCAAGTTGGCCCATTGTGCAAATTTTACACATTATTGTTGAAGATCACGGGACACACAGAGTAAAACTGATACATTAGGGCAGATTTACTATTGTAAGTGCACCAGTTTTTTGGCCCATTTAGCGCCTTAAAACTTGTGTGCGTGCCTTGCATCATATTTACTGTTTTACACATTTTTCCTAGCATGGGTGAGGCTTTCTGGAAAAGGGGGCATGGCTGAAATGCGTTTCCTTGTTCCAAAATTTTGATGCATTTTTGGAATTAAACTATTCCAACTTATACAAAACAGTTTTTTGACTAGAGTAGACAGTTATTTTGGCGCATGAACCTACCCTACAAAGGGCTGAGCTGTTAAAGGGCAGATTTGTACCTATGAAACTGGTTGACCTGTTGCATGTGCGCTTGGCAGCTGGAGGCATCCGTGAATGAATTAAGTTTTAATATATGCAAATGAGTTTCTAGGGGGCGTTGCCATTACACCTACAGGCTCAGCTCTCTCTACAGCAGCGGCGCCCTCTGTACTTTTAATGACAGGGCCAGGCGTTAAGACGTTTACACTGCCTGAACTTGTAGAGAGGGTGCGGCAGTTGCAGAAAGAGCTGAGTCTCTAGGAGCAACGGGGGCATTGTCATTACACCTAGAGGCTCAGCTCTCTGTGCATATAGTAAAATCTTTTTGCATATATTAAAACATCATTTTTCTCAGCAATGCGGGCACATATGAACATGGGACCAACACAGATGTCTTCAGCTGCCAAGCACACATGTAACAGGTCAGCCAGTTTCATAGGTACAAAACTGCTGACAGATGCCCTTTAATACTTTTAGCATCATGTTATCTTACAGTAATTTTTCTTCCAGAACGGAATGTTATTTGTGCAGCTAATATTAAACCCTAGAATTACTCTTGATATAGATATATGGTACATGGTAATATGGAGGCAGCGTGTCATCTGTCAGGGATATATCTGCAATATGTTTTTTCTTACCGTCTCGCTGCTTTTACAACAAACAGTTTACAGTGAAGCCTTCTGCATTATGTTGTTTATGTTCACAAGGAATTTGAAATCACCCACCATGAATTAATTGCCGGAATTTCAAATATTTATATATTATTAAATATTTTATAAAATAAAAATATTTCAGGAAGCTTCTGGACAGACGTTTGTATTTTTTTGTATTCTTTTAGCCGTGAACTTGCCTAAGTAGCTAGTTCCTCCAAAAGTTTTTATTAAAAAAGTCATAGAGATAAAGATTTTTTTTTAAAAGTCAGCTCTGTTTATCAGTTTTGAAGTTAAAGAGGTTGTGCCACCATTAAGTGTTATTTTACTATAATTCAGCATGAAAAACTAGTTACTTTTGTAATTTACTTTCTGTTATAAAAAGGCTCCAGTTTTGAGATTTTCTCTTTACTTCACTATAACGGCGCCTCCTGGTGTTTGTATACTAACGTACATGTACACCCACTGAGGTGTTTGTGCATGCTCCGTTCCATCCATGGACTGCCTCCAGTCATAGCTACACGTAGAAACTGTAACAGTTCCAAGAAGAGAGCTATAGCAGAAATTATATGCCCCCATGATCTGTGATAGGGAGAGAGCTGCAGTAGAAAAGATAAGCCACCCAAGCTGTGATAGGTAAGAGAGCTGCAGCAGAAAGGACCCCCCAGCTGTGATAGGGAGAGAGCTGCAGAAAAAAGATTACGTCGCCAAGCTGTGATAGTGAGAGAGCTGCAGCAGAAAGGGCACATCCCTGCAGAAGGGGTGCCCCTACTTTCCCAAGACAACCTTTTTAAGCAATGACTACTGAGATAGCGAAACAGGACCACCGGTCTTGGACTGGTCAATCATGGACACCAGCCCCTCCTGTAGTTGCCAACAGTGTCAACGTTGTAGGGACTGTACTTAAACTTCAGAGCCAGTCCCAGTAAATTTTGGCTGTCCTGGCCCATACATGGGCAGGGCTCATGTAAGTCCCGCCCATAAGTGGGTGCTCTGGAGCGTTCTGGAGGCAGGGTTTACAGGCCCTGAATTTACCAACTGCATTGCTGGTAAGTATGCCCTGCTCATCTTAATAATAAACTCCACTCCTTATTTTAGTGATTGGATCAACAGGCAAAAAAATATATAGTAAGCTACACAATTTTTTAAGAAAAAACATGTTTAACCTTGTTACCCACCGCAACCAATAAGAGCTCAGATTTTATTTCTTAAACTGCTGTGAAAACATGAAAGCTGAGTTCTGATAGGTTGCTATGGTTGATAAGGCAACAAGATTAGGAATATCACAGCTACCAATCAGAGCTCAGCTTTCATTTCTCAAACTGCTGTGAAAACATGAAAGCTGAGTTCTGATAGGTTGCTAGGGTTGATAAGGCAACAGGGTTAGCCATTTACCATAGAAATCAAACAGAGCTCAGTTTTCATTTCTTAAATTGCTGTGAAAACGTGAAAGCTTAGTTCTGATCGGTTGATAAGGTACAGGGTTAGACATGTCATTCGCAGCAACCAATGAGAACTCAGCTTTTATTTCGTAAACGGCTGTGAAGACATGAAAGCTGAATTCTGATAGGGTGCTATGATTGATAAGGCAACAAGATTAGACATATCACCCATAGAAACCAATCAGAGCTTAGCTTTGATTTCTTAAACTGCTGTGAAAACATGAAAGCTGAGTTCTGATAGGTAATTATGGGCAACAAGGCATGTTCTCCTATTAGGCCCTTTTTATTTAAGAAAAGGAGAAAAGGTCCAGAGACAGTGCTACACCTGTCTATGGGCTGTTACTGGTATTGCAGCTCATCCACAATTTTTTCCTCCTAATCCTGGACATCCCCTTTAATAAATATATTGAGCAGTTCTCAATGTTTTTACTATTTTCGGCATACTGACCGAGTTTCTAGGTTACAGAATGCAAGCTACGCTGCTCCGTGGTGGATCTGTCTGGAGAATTGTTTTGCCAGAGGAATTTTTTATTTAAACTCACAGAAATATATAAAAATCACAAAAATGTCACCTTCAGATCTGATATGAAAGCTCAGGCTGTACTGATTACAGAGGGGCATGAAATAGGAGAAATATTAGAGTTGGCCGATGGGACCTGCCGAGGAATTGTCTGACGGATATGCCAAGTATGGTACACCTAGGCACCATTTTGTTTCTTACTCATGGCAAAACATCCCCCACCTCAGAGGCCGGTGATATGGAGAAGCCGAGAAGAAGGATCAGATAGCATTTATCTGGAAATTCTATGTATTGTATACGATCTGAAAGCCTCTACTCCTGTGATCTGTATTAGAATGTGAGCTGAGAGTCGGTGATTATCTGGGATGATGGCGCTTTGTGCGTGTCACCTCTAGAAAAGGTCAATCACCGTCTTCTTTTAATAAGGGTACCTAGAAGGAGTACGTGGATATTCATAACCAATTAGTGGACTTTGTGCAACCGTGTGATTTCTCTTTTGTCATTTTGAATAGAAATTGATTTGCACCCGATTGTAAGCATCTCCTAGAATATAGAAATAATTGTCTGTGACGACTCAATGGCGATATAGTGCTCCTCAGCAGGACAGAAGCTTCCAGTTTTTTATCATGACTTCTTAAAGATCAAAATTCTTAGACGGCTGCCGGTAATTGCAATAAAAAGAGATACAGGTTCTCTTCGATCACTGTAAAGTTTTATTCTCTTATCGCTAAACAGAGGAGATATGGGTCTTCACTGAAAAATTCCAGCAAAAACTCCTAATGAGCTCCTTTCCTTCATAGATTCACATACCTCCCAAGTGTCCCTCTTTTGGATCTTTTTGACCCAAGTCCCTCTTTTATCCTTAAATGTCCCTCTTTTTGACCTTAATGCATAAATGTGCATTAATAAATTTACTAGATTGCTCCTTACTAAAGTGTCTGTAAGATTTCTACCTATAAATTAGACCAGAACTTCATTATTTGGTGCAATTTGGACCTTAAAATATCTATAATCTGATGATTTATGTGCTAATGTTTTATATGGACAATGAAGCGCAAGAAAAAAATTGCGGCAGGGGCTCTAGTAATTATGCTTTGGGCGGAGTTAGAGGTGTGGCCTAGTATGAAAAAAACTGCCGTGATGAGAACCGCATACATTGTCCCTCTTTGCAATTTTCAAAAGTTGGGAGGTATGGATTCAGCTGAAGATCTTCTTAGCTGTATTTAGGATCATAATCCCTGACAAGCAGAGCAGAGAGGAGAATGAGGCAGCTTTTAAGCTCGGTGTTGTGAGTAATTTGTCCTTCTGTGTGACTAGGACAGGTTTTGTGTGTACTAACAGGACGGTGGCCATTTAATTTCTCCTAATCATTGCTCCCTAGACAAAACAAACTAATATAGCTAATGAAAGGTATTTGAGAATATTTTTATAATAAATTCATATTGAGGTATTTTCATTTTCTTAATTCCCAGAGAACCCCTTTAATGTCTGCAGCTAGTCTAATAGCTAGGCTAATGAATGTTTTTACGGTAACATCTTTAGAGTTTAGGAGTATGAGGGAAACTCTGCCTTCCTGGTGTTCTAGGGAAGTAAAGGGACTAATGTTATCATCACTAGTGGTCTAGAGCAGTGTTCCTCAACTCCAGTCCTCTGAGCCAACATGCCGGTCATATTTTCAGGATTTCCTTAGTATTGAGCAGTTGATATAATTAGTGTCAATGAATTAGGACTTACCACAGCTATTGATTCTGAGGGATATCCTCAAATCATGACCGGCAGGTGGGCCCTGAGGACTAGAGTTGAGGAACACTGGTTTAGAGTATTGAAAAGATTAAAATTTCTTATCTTGTCTCATGCAGTTTAATAATACCTCTAGGCTGCGGTGTTTTGACAGGAGGCTTTAGGGAACAAACACATGAGACAGATTCTCTGCAGCATAAGTTCCGCTGTGGACTTCTAAATCACTTAATTTAAAAAATCTGCCTGCCTTCATCTGAAAAAAAGCTAAAATATCATGGCCACTAGGGGTCTCACTTCTACCTAACTTCCAGTCCTCTGCCTGTTGTCAGGCAAGATCCATCCCTAGTAACAGAGATACAGAAGACAGTTAATAGGAAATGGGAGCGTGTCATAGCTAGCTGAGATCCTGATAAAAGAATCGCTTCTACGCTGCTTCTGAAGAGCAGAGAAGTTCCTGTGTGTCTGTAAGTGTGATCTTACCCTTCTTATCCGCTTTCTGAGCTCCCTAGAAGAAAACAAATATAGTGGGAAGTGAGGTCACTGCATACAGTACTGGCAGATTCCACAGAAGAGAGATGCCCTTGCTTGTGAGAGAAATGCATCTAGCTGTGCAAGTAAAACAGGGAATAATAAGGCTGAGGAAGACATTAGGGAAGCCCCAAAAAAGACCTATTCCTTTACCGTTATGACTCTACAATGAAGCATGGCCATTATGCAAACTTTTTTTTTTGAAAACTCAGGTACGCTTTAAAGGCATTTTCCCATTAGTAAAATTTGGTGGTGAACATACGTGACCACGGTTCCATTGACTTCTGGGGGAGTCACATAGAAAGCTGAGCACTGTACTTGCAGTCCTATGGAAGTGAAAGGAGTGGAGGTGCACCATGTTCGTGGGCTTTTCCAAGACTTTTTCACATTCCTTATGATCGATAGAATATTGATAACCTATTCAAAGGATAGGCCATCAATATAAAAGTCCCAGAGAACCCCTTTCATGACCAGTATATTTTTTTGCAAATTTTCACATGTACTAGTTAAACAGCTATAACTTTTTATCTTTTTTTTTTTTAGGTTTTGGTGATATTTGGATCTGACAAACAGGACTTTTACTTATATTTTTCACAAACTAAAAATATAATTTTTGCCATTGTTAAGCCATTCTTTATAAACAAGTAAAAAAAAATATCATAGAATATTTTTCTGCTATTGCCTAAATGTTATTTTCATATATAACATTCAGTACTTAGGGTCCCTTTGAGGAAAAGACTTCACATTGATTGGCAGGGATTTATTTTTTTATTAACTGTGATTTTTTTTTTTAATTATTGTTTTAATTTATTGCAGCAGTTCAATAATACTTGCTGATTAATTTCTTATTAAATCTGTAGCCAGAGCTACAGTATGTATTGCCATTAGCTCCAGATCTCCTGCACATAGACAATTAAAGGGGATCTGTCTGCAGGAATTTCACTGTTACACCAGGCACAATGCCTTGTAGGGCTAGCTCAGCTGAATGTAATGATACCTTTCATTCAGCGATTCGTTGCTTCATTCTGGAGAAAATGTACTTTTAAGCCATATTCAAATGAGCCGTTAAGTGCACTGAAGGCGGGCCAAGCTACTCTGTTCACCCTTGCTCCTCCTGCTTCCTCCGCCAGCCCCTCCCCCTTCTCCCTGATTGACAGGTTCAGGTGACATGACTATGCAGGACTAGGCAAAGTGTGCACTTTCACAGCTCATTTGAATGTGGATTAAATTTACTTCTTCTCCAGAATGAAGCAACGGATTGCTAGGTGGAAAGTATCATTACATTTAGCTGAGCTAGCCCTACAAGACATTGTGGCTGGTTGAACAGCAAATTTACTGGATACAGACTCTCTTTAAATAATAAAATTCTGGTTTTCTACAGTCAAAACCAGGGGTATCTTAGGAATTTTATGCATACTGTGTTAATACTGCGTTTGATGTATGCAGTGAGACCCTAAGCTCCCCTAGTGGTGGCTCCAGGTAGACAGAATTGTATCATTTAAATTTAAGCACATCTGTGAACAGGATTAACCCTATTAAACTAGGCATAATGCCTGGTAGGGTTATCTTTATTATGCAGATCAGTTATACTATGAATGAGATGTCCTTCTTCTAATGTGCAAGCAAATTATGGCTTAAAGATGACCTTTCACCACTCCTGACATGCCTGTTTTCCTAGCTTCATGCATTCCCCATGTAATAACAGTTCTGGAGCATCTATTCTTATGGGTCGATGTTGTGCCATTGCTTTATTATTTCTACTAGAAGTTGCAAATTAATTGCTAGCAGTCTGCAGTAAGGGTGCAGAGGGGTGGTAACCAGTTGGGGGTGTATCTGCACAGGCTGAAAATAGAGGCACTGATTGGATAGAGTGAGTCTGTGCAGGCACACACCCCCAACTGGTTACCTCCTCTCTGTACCCTTACTGCAGAATGCTAGCAATTTACTTCTACTGAGCAATTTTACTTCTACTGAGAAGACACAGGCGCTCCTATGAGTGCTGGTGCCTTCTCGGTGCTTACCAAGCACAGTGCCGTACATTGTATAGTGACTGCGCTTGGTATTGCAACTCAGCTCCATTCACTTCTATGGGGTTGAGCTCCGACTAGTAACCGATAAATTTGTCGTCACTGGCCTAGGAAAATCAAAGAGAAAGCCACGGTGCTACTGCGAGCACCACTGCCTTCTCAAACAGCTGATCGGCGGAGGGTCCTGATTGTCGGACCCCCACCGATCAGATACTGATGACCTATCCTGAGGTCGTCAGTATTAAAATCTTGGAAAACCCCTCCTCTTTGCAGTATTGGCCATTCCCCCCTTAATTGACAGAGTCGGGTATCATCGACTTCATCTACCTTGGCTGGTAATCCCGTGCCTGCACTGTACATTCCACTGTCAGCGCATGCGCAGTAGTCATGTGCACTGCAGGGCAAGCAGAAGTACTTCTGCTTAGCTGAGATACAAGGTATTTTTCTAATTTGCTTCCTTTTATTTCCACAATGAGTAACATTTTGCCCTTTTGTAATTCTCTTCTAACAAAAACCTGATGAACTAAATTAGATCACAGTGACGGCTAATTGCTGTTATACTGGAAATGTGCAGCCTTTTGACTAATGAGGTGATACACAGGGATCAAGTATTTTTATCATCTCGGAGAAAGGGCGGCTGATTGCCCGTGCCTCGTAAATCTATGTGAGGCTTGATAGAAAATAGCTCAGGTGACAAATATGTCCTTCTTCTTCTGTTGGCATAATATCATGATGGACCTGACTGAGTAGATGGTTAGGCGTTTGGCAGATTCATATTGTTATGGCTGTTCAAATATGAATGTGGCCTCCTCGTTGTGAGGATCCTTATAATTTTCCACTTGTATTTCATATAAGAATACATGTAGCCTATGCAAACTGTTTCTTTTCCAGATAAAGTGAGAGTTGGCATGGGTGACACCATTGTTTCGGTAGATTTTAGGATGACCCAAGATGTAACAGAAGTGATAGAATTATGGTCTCAGGACTTCTACAATTATCTTCTCATATGTCATGGGTACATATGATTTGGGATTCATGTCAGTCCACTGGTATAGTAGAAGAGTTCATTTTACTTTCTCTGGTGGTCTAAGGTAGTGAAGTGGTTCATGACAGAATTCCTGGGACTCTAGGGTAGTGAAGTAGTTCATTGGGATACCCCTGGAACAGATGTCTCTAGCTTTTTATAGGGTTCAATCCACTTTTAAGGACCATAGATGATGTTGAGTATCAAAAGAAAAAAGGTTTTCTTACCTTAGTGTAAAATGTTTTTGACCCTAGTGACAAGCCCCCTGTGTCACTAGTGCATAATAGTATCTGCAGCCTCCAATGGCTGAGGAGCTATATGCAAGGAGCCTGAGAGCCACATGTGGTTCCAGAACCACTGGTTGACGAAAGCTGCCTTAGAATCAAGGACAGTGAAGAGATTAATGTCTGCAACTATGGTGGTATAAGGAAGTGTAGGGAATAACATCAGCATCCCTGGTGAGCTAGGTTAGGGAATGTTTGTATGGTAACATCTTTAGAGTTTAGGAGTGTGAGGGAAAGTCTTCCTTCCTGGTGGTCTAGAGAAGTAAAGGGACTAATGTTAGCATCACTCGTGGTCTAGAGCAGTGTTCATGTGCTGGTCATATTTTCAGGATTTCCTTGGTATTGAGCAGGTGATATAATTAGTATCAGTGCATTAGGACTTACCACAGGTATTGATTCTGAGGGATATCCTCAAATCATGACGGCAGGTGGGCCCTGAGGACTGGAGTTGAGAAACACTGGTTTAAAGTATTGAAAAGATTAAATATTCTTATCTGGTCTCATGCAGTTTAATAATCCCCCTCGGCTGTGGAGTTGTGACAGGAGGCTTTAGGGAATGAACACGAGACAGATTTTCTGCAGCAGAATTTCCGCTATGGACTTGGCACCAATTTCATCCTGTGCATTGTAACAAGTGAAATCCACCATAAAAATCCACAGCATGAATTGACATGCTGCAAACAGATCAGTATCTACTGCAGATTTCTGACGGAGCTTGTGGATAACATTTGTATAAATCGTATCTCTGCTGCTGCCGCAAATCTGGAAAATCGACAGAATTTATGACACTTGTGAACATACCCTAATGCTGATCATGTTCAGCTTCCTTTTTTTCCATGCTCTAGTCTTTCAGATCAGTGCAAGGAGGAGACAGAGCAAACTGTGCAGCTGTAGTGATTAGCTGCGCAGTTCTCACTATGATTGTGCATAGGCACTGAGAGTCTACATAGGAGCAAATAGCTACTCAGCTTGAAGGGAACATTTTTTTTACTTGCCAATAAGATGAGTAGCTATGGGAAACACCAGGACCTCCTGCTCAGGCAAGTTAGCATGTGAATCACGTCCAGGAGGGTCACAAATTACATTTTTGCAATAGAGTATCCATTTGATTTTGTAATGACTCTTCCTTCCTCAATGGGTCAATAAACTCAGCTTTAAAGGGGTTGTCGAGGTTTTGACCCCATTGGAACTATGAAGGGAAGCATACATGCCTGCTCCCCACCACTTGGTTTCACCTCCATGGGTCTCAAACTCTCTTTCCTGCACTTCGGTCTTTACATGTAGACTTCTATGCACGGATGGGTTCACATGTGCTGCTGCAGCCAAAGGCGTGTCTGAGCGGTCACACATGGCCCAGCAGTGATGTGGCACTTGAGGACATGTGGTGACCAAAGTGCAGTGAAGAGAGCTGGGGACCCACAGAACCTGAACTGAGTGGAAGGGAGAGGATTTATCCTGAGAGATGCTACCCTTCTAAGGTCTGGTGGGGGACGGGGTGGAAAAATATATCAAACCAGGACAAACCTTTAAAGGTTTATACTGGGAGAGACTCTGATTAAAAAGGAGAACTGGCCAAGAGAAGGTCTAGTTTCATAGCTGCAGCTGCCAGGATGGTCTATGCCGGAACAGTGCCGGAACCTGCCTGCGAGACCCCATTGACTATAATGGGGTCAACAGAGATCCAGCCGCTACCTGGCAAATATGCCTGGAATCATTGGACAAATATCGCTGCACGCAATGGTTTTTGTCTGTCTGATTCCCGACATTCTATGTTGGAACAGCCTGTCGGAGAGGACAGCCGCAGGTGTGAAACTAGCCTAACTAATGGATCATACTAAAAAGGCTCTAAAGTTTGCCCTACATTAAAAATAATGAGACTTCTCTTTGATACGGCTGCAGAGTGCAAAGCATTGTCACCTGATTTTCTTTAAAGACATTTAGTTAAATAATAATATTGGTGTTTTCTATAAATCATTGAACTCATTAATTTCTTTCCTTTCATCTACAGGGCAGCCAAGATGTCCACGCTACTAGAGATAAAAAGCAGCGTCTTAAGACAAGTGCAAAATCGACAGTCCTTCCGCCGAAGAGCGGAGACGGAGTCAAGCGCGCCGCTGCAGGAGACCAGCAAGGTGACAAGTGCTGGCAGGTAAACGGGCTGAAGACTCTTATAAGCGTGCGCTTCATGAGCCAATTGTTCTGGGTCTAAATAAAGAAAAGAGTCTGAGCCAGGAAGGTCTGGAAGGAAAGCCGTAGGTGACGTGGAGACTTTGATGCCATAAAATATGCATGTCAACTCCGAGTGATCAAACTGTGCATTCATGTCAGAGCGGCTGGTAGCTGGGATCCTCGGGGATGTGTCCGGTTCAGATGGGGGATGTGAGAGATTCTCGGATTTATGCCATAGAATTGTATCTTAAGGAAGTGCATGTCACATCCGAGACAAATATGACTTGAAGCCTATTGCTGAAGAATTCGAAAAGCAAAAGAGAAATAAAATATACAATCAACACTACAGTATAGTCCAATACACCAGTACATAAAGAATCCATAGAGTTGTTACAGCTGTTAGGTCTATGTTGCTACAATACATCTAAAATAAAAAGAAAAATATGATGCAACTTTGTGAATAGTCTTGAAAGGGGTTGTCTCATCATGGACAATGGGGGCAAATCGCTAGGATAGGTACAGGTCTCAGCTATATAGAGAACGGAGCACCGCAAGGTGGTGGCTGGAGGACTCCGGTCCGGCCACCACCAAGCCGGGTCCCCATAGAAGTGAATGGGAGCATACCGAGCATGCGCGGCTCCTCTTCCCATTTATTTCTATGAGGCCAACGGAAATAGCCGAGCCAGTGCTCAGCTATTTTTGTCGGCCAAATAGAAAATGAATGGAGGGCGGCTGCGCATGCGTGGTGCGCCCTCCTTCACTTTCGGGGCTCCGTTCTCTACATAGGTGCAGGTCCCAGCGGTGGGACCTGCACCTATAAGACAATAGGGGCATATCCTAGTGCTATGCCCCCATTGTCCATGATGAGACAACCCCCTTAAAAAAAAAAAAATACTGTTTTGTGTATACAGCTCCTGTGCAGATCTATGTGCTCTAACGCTGTCCTACTCACTTTTATTACATCCCTTGCTAATTGCCTGCAGGATCAGACTACGTAAGGTTTATCTGGAGTCTGCACAGTGTAGATATATATTAGATGTAGTAAAGCTAGCCAGTAGCAGCCATTCTCGATGAATGAAGATTAGACCTGAAATCGGTGGATCCATGGCAGAATGGATGAAAATAAGGTTCGACTGCCCATTCTCCCTGTTATGTCCAATTTTTACCGTATGTCACTCAAAATGACATAAAACTGGATATTGAGACTGTACTAATAGCAAAAGATGAGGTTTGGGGCTCATGCACACGACCGTATGTATTTTGCAGTCTGCAAAACGTAGATCTCCAAAAAAAAACGGATGACATCTGTGTGACATCCCTGTTACATCTGTTTTTTTTTTGCAGACCCACTGTAACAATGCCTGTCCTTGTCCGCAAAACGCACAAAAATAGGAAATGTTCTATTTTTTTGCGGAACAGACTTGTGGACATACGGAAACTAAATGCACACAGAATCATTTCCGTTTTTTTGTGGAATGATTCCACATATGGTCTACAAAAAAAACCAGACGGACACAAACATGAGCCCTTACTGAAGCATACAGTATAATCACATTCAATAGCAAGTAATCTTGTAAAATCATATTTCCAAGTAAATGTTGGTAAGGCCTCATGCATGCACAAACGTATCCGTTTTGCAATCCTAAAATCGCGGATCCACAAAACATGGATACTGGCTGTGTGCGTTTCGCCATTTTTCTATTGCGCACATCCTGCCCTATCTTAAAAATGCCTATTCTTGTCCACGAAACGGACAAGACTATGGTATGTTCTATTAATTTTTTTTTTTTGTGAAACAGAAATACGGATATGGATAGCACACTCATTTTTTGCGACCCCCATTGAAATGAATGGGTTTGCATCAAATCCGGAAAAAATGCGCAGCGTATGTGGACCAAAAATCTGGTCTTGTGCATGAGGCCTAAATGTGCAACTCTGAGCTCATTATAGGGGTTGTCCCATGAGTAATAATCCAGCACCTGGATCTGAATACTTTTGTAATTGCATGTAATTATTGCTGTTAAGTCATTCAATGAAGTCTATCTGTATAGCGCCACCTGCTGTTTGCTCTTTTTCTAATTTGTCGGTCCTGCTCACGGAAGCAACTGCTCAGTTCCATCCTTCAACTGCCACTAGCTGCAGCAGACAGGACATGTCCTCTGAGAAAGGACACTCCCCTAAACTGCCAGCTTGAAAGAAATCTATATAATTTGAGCAATGATTGGGGAGATTTAGTATAGCCAGTGAGCTATTCACTGAAATCTATTTTGTATAGCGTCACCTGCTGTTTGCTCTTTTTATAATATCTCTGTCCTGTTCACTGAGATGGAAGCACATGCTCAGTTCCATCCTTCAAAGGCCACCAGCTGCAGTACAAAGGACACACCCCCTCAGAAAGGACACATTTTCTGAGATGTCAGCTTGATATAAATCTAGCAGAGCAATGAATGGGGAGATCTCTGGATCCATGTGAGGTACAGGGCTGGTTCTAGCTTTGTTAGAAAGAGATTATCATGTATTATACGATGTCTGATTTTCATTTTTTACATTAATCATGGGATAATCCCTTTAATGTTCACCTTCTTTTTATTGACAGCCTATTACAGGCTGAGCACTACAGCGCTGGGCTTTGTGCACTTAATTACTCGCAGTTCAAAGGTCACCTATAATGTCCGTACTCTCTTGGGTATAAGACAATTATCAAAATAGGCTTTTCATACAAGTGGATGGTGAGGCTAATGTAAATAGTGTGATTACGTTTACTGTGCCTTAATTAGAAAACTACAGCCTCTGTGACTGGCAAATTATAGATGATGGCAGAGAGGAAACAAAAGAGATAGAAACTAAATAAATAAATAAAAAAATGCTGTGGCCTGGAAGGGAGACGGGTGAGTAAAATAATTAGTTTTATGTGAAGTTGAACGTTTATGGCCAAAATTACTTAAAAATATTAGAGTGAAACATTTATTTGATTGTATGATTGCACATTTTGACTTTGTTTCCTTTGTAATTTATTAAACTAAATAAACACAATAAAAATAGAATACAGTAGAACATCACATAGAACAGACAGAAATATAAAATAAAAAAGAAACGTTTTTAGAGAAAGTACTATAAATATGTTATTTAAAGTGTAAGGCCCCATTCACACGACCGTATGTTCATTTCCGTATCTTATCCGCATTTTTGCGGATAAGATGCGGAACCATACGGACCCATTCATTTTTCCATAGGAGAAAAAAAATGCGGAATGCACACCATGTACATTCCGCATCCGTATATTACGGAAGTTCTCCCGCAAAAAAAAAAGGAAACATGTCCTATACTTGGCCGCAAAACACGTCCATAGCGTAGCCCCATTAAAAGTCAATGGGTCCGCAAAAATGTGGAACACTACGGAAGACATTCCGTATGTCTTCCATTCCGTTTTTATACGGACACGGAATACATATAGTCGTGTGAATGGGGCCTTACTGTCATTCTTTTTTTTTATTTGTGTAATGTGTCGGGGCAGTGATACTGACCAATTTAGTAATATACTTTAATTACTGAAATCATATATTTCTATTAGAAAAACAGCTCTAAAGTGGCCCATTTTGAGCCTTAGCAACGCTCCTTTCTCTTCTGTTTACATAACACAGTCAGTGTTGAGCAAGTCTCTACAGTTATGTAAACAGAAGACAGAGGAGCGTTGCTAAGGCTCAAAATAGGCCACTTTAGAGCTATTTTTCTAATAGAAATGTACGATTTCATTAATTAAAGTATATTACAAAAATGGTCAGTATTACTGTCCCTATACATTACAAAAAAAAAATAAAAAATGGCAGTTACACTTTAAAGGTATTATCCGGATTTAGGTGGCACATGGGATTAAAGAAGTGATCATTACTTACCTGGCAGATCTTGTGCCACCATTCTTGTTCTGCCAGCCAAGATTTGTTTACTGGCTGAGGACAACATCTGACTTTTTTGGTGCACCACTGAGGCCAATGATTGGCTGCAGCAGTCACATACTGTGGACATGATGTCACTGCTGCAGCTGAATAAACAGAAGAAGTTATCACTACTAAGGCTACTTTCACTCTTGAGGCAGCAGGGTCTGGCAGGCTGTTCTGGCAGAAGAACAACCTGTCGAATCTGTGCTAACGCTAGCCCACTGTGCCGCCAGAAGTCCGCTGCGGCCCCATTCACTATAATATAGCTGCTTCTCAGCTTGTTTGACGTGCTGCGCCGGACCTCTGACCAGCGCCCATTATAGTGAATGGGGCCGGAGTGGACTTCTGGCGGCACGGTGGACTAGCATTAGCACGAATCCGGCAGGCTGTTCCTGTGACGGAACAGCCTGCCAGACCCTCCTGCTAAACAGAAGAAGTGATCATTACTTACCTAGCAAGTCATTAGGTTAGGTCATTAGTATAAATGTGTGGGAAATCCTCTTTAAAAACATTTTTGTGATTTCAATAAAAAAATTTCATTTTAAAGAGTTTGTCTTATCTGGAAAATCTCTTCTAAGAATAAATCCACCACACCGATTTACCGATCCTCATTTGTCTAGCTTATCTAACCCCCAAGGATCAGCTGTCATTGCCTGGAAGTCTCAGCATGGGTGCTCATTTCTCCTGCAGTGGCCACTACAGGTGAAATGTGGTATTACATTTCGGCAATTCCAATAAATGGTCGCATTGAATTTGCAAGAGTAGTAGCTCTGGCTCATGCACTGGACCCTTCTTTTGTAATGTAATGTACGTAAAGGGGTTGTACAAATAAGACGACCCCTTTAAATTCTAATTTTCAGTTGTCTTCCTATAGTAGTAGACTGATCATACACATAAGGCAACTGTTAGCTGAAGCCATTTTTTGTAGCCTTGTCATGTTCTATATTGATATCCAAGATTTTATAAACATTTAGCACCACCGGTCATATATATATATATACACCATTTACCATTGTATCATTGGATGATTCATCTACCACCATCTGGCCACCCTGCTGTCCGCACGTGAGCAAAATCAAACAATGCATTAAAGGGGTTGTCCACTTTGGTTAGTGATACCACAGCAACTGTGTAATTTTCCTGCAGTGCCTCCGCAGGTCAAGTTAGGCATTACACAGTTCCTATTAAAATCAATGGGTTTTTGTATTGCTGGGTCCTCCAGAGCAAGAGACTTTTTTTTTTGTAGCCGCCATCCAATGTGCCTAATAGTTGAGGGCCTCCCTTTACTTACTCAGTATTTGCTATTACTCTAGTATGTAAAAAGGTATTTTCTAAACGAGACCACCCATTTTACTAAAAACAGAACAAACGTCATCTACCATTTTACCCTAAGTAATTGCGCTATTTTTTTCCTGGCGTCTTAATATTTTAGAGCCCCCGTATTCTCTTAAATGTTAATTGCAAGAATGTTACTTGTTTCTTTTTGAACTGCAAATGATGTAAAGTTTTTTAAACTTTTCTTTGTTGTCTGTGTCTTAAGCTTTCTGCAGAGTGAGATTTGGAGCTGTCATAACGAACAAAAGCTCCTTACCTCCTCTGTACTTTTAGCACTATGTAATTTAGCCTAGCGCATAATTGCAGCATTCATTTCTAATAGCAGGTTTTATGGCATTGAGGAACTAAATAAATACGTTCAACTGGTTTGCCGTAATTTTTATTTGAAAAATAAAGAACCTTCTCGTTTTCATATTGTGTATGGAAATGTATTGTCACAAAACTTTATGGTGCTTGTTAGGGAACATTGTCTTTGATATGTGTGCGACTGATTTGATTACTCCAGGAGGAACGGAGAATGTGACTATAGGGGTGGTTTCAAGTCATGTGACCCCTAAATGGTTGGCCAGGCATTTTGGGGGGAGGGCACATGTTGTATGAAAGAACTCTGTGAAGGCACAGATCGGATTTCTAAAACCCTGTCGACCAATAATAGATCTGATGGAGTCATTATTATCCCTGACTATGACAATGTCAGCTACAAAACAGAGACAGCCACGTTCCCCTAATATAACAGCCATATACTGCCTTAAAGGGCATCTGTCAGCAGCTTTGTACCTTTGAAACTGGCTGACCTGTTGCATGTGCTCTTGGCAGTTGAAGGCATCTGCATACCTCCCGGATCCAGCGAGACAGTTCCTCTTTTCAGTGGCTGTCCCGCGGGCCCTGAACAGCTAAGATATGTCCCGCTCTCAGATGATTGTAATGGTGAAGCAGCGAGCCATCCGCTCCCCATTCACCATTCCTCTCAGCTGCTGGCGCTACCCAGCAGCAGCACGATGTACTGTCACGCATCGAGCTGCTGGCTGTGTAGGAGGAGCGGTGCAGGCCGGGAATCAGCCTCTGTGCTCCTACTACACAGCAAGCGGGATGTGTAACAGTATCCTGCCTGCTGCTGCTATGGGGAGCTGTGATCATCGGAGGAACTAGGTGAGTATTTACTGTTTTACTGTTTTTTTTTTACTTCCTGTGAAGGGGGCACTTATCTGGCCATAACTACTGTGAAGGGGGCACATGCTGGCTGGGTTTGCGAAATAGATGCGGGTCTCACCTCTGGGATATCCTAGCGATATGCCCCCATTGTCTGAGATAGGAAAACCCCTTTAAATAACAACCACAAACCCACATAGGAAGCTGCCCAGGATGAATGGGATTGTAGAGCAATTCCAACCCAGTGCAGGGGAGTGAAGCTGCATCAACAACAAGCCAGGCCACTGCCCCTTCATAGTAGGCATCAGTGACAGTCATCTGTCAGGGCATGTTAGAAGTAAAGCTGGCCATACACACTAGATGTATGCCAGCCAGGTATTGGTCAGCCACTCAATCTGTATGAGGTTGTCCTGACTCTCCACAGATGGCACATGTTGGAGGAAAGAAGGATCGGACAGTTGGATTTCAACATGCGCAATCCATTTGTTCTTGAGGGAAATAAGCTTTGACCAGGAACATCTGGCAGATGTTTATTCGCCTCTCTCTATTGGAAATGCATGCATGCTCAGCTAAGTTGAATGGGTATGGTTATGGGGGAGTCAGGAGGAATGGCTGCAAAGGTCAACCCAAAGTGTATTGCCAGTCTTAGGGTCAGTTTTTTCTGACAGCTGGAGAGCTACATCTTGATCTAGAACTTTCTACTCCAGGATGAAAGGGGGACACAAATAGATATATAAACTCATTTAGACATTTTGTTATTTGCATCATTCTCTATACAGAATGATTGATGTGTAAGATATTCTGAGGTTTCTAAAATACCACTTACCCATTGTGCAGCTTGTTACCAGTCCTATTGTGCTGCATTATCTTTGGGAACGGTTATGGAAATTGCTGGTCTCGATCACTCAGCGTTCCCTTGCTGCACTTTGCAGGGTATTTTAGGCTGATATATCACTGCGTTCTCATTTGCACATTAGAAGTGTAGGGCTGTGGTGAGAACCTTTGAAAACGCTGGCATTTAGAAATGAGAGCAGCTCAGTATGTGCCACCTGTAGAAAATGAGTCGCCACCGGATCTTTTTCTCTGAATTCACTACAAAGACATTTTTGTACCAGTGGCGGGGGACATGGAGGTGAACGTGTCAACTGTAGGAATGTTCTCTCGGGGGGGAAAACGATCCTGCAATTAAAAATCTCTAAAACATCATCCCTATAGAAGTAAACCTAAAAGGATTATCTGTAATGAGACAACCCATTTAACACAACACTTTACCTATGGGGTGCACCACCAATGAGGCCAGGTGAGGCGATCGCCTCAGACAGCACCAGGTAGGGGCAAGAGGGGGGGAAGCGAAAGGACCATGGGCAATGAATGCTTTCATTGTGGCAAAAGGGATTAGGTTAAGAAATTGGCATGGCCATTTTAGTTTTCGCCTCAGGCAGCAGAAAGGCTAGGTGCACCCCTGGTGACAAGGTTACCATGGTGGACCTACCATAGAAGAAGACCATGACACTGTCATGAGGCTCATGGTGGAGATAATTTGACCCATGGTGTTCTCATACTTGTTGTGGAACACCTACATGTTATTTATGCATTTCCTTAAAGGGGTATTCCACTCTCAGACATGGATAGCATATAAGATATACCATCAATGTCAGATAGGTTAGGATCCGTGAACTGAAGGAGAGTGTACCATGCATGTGCGACGTGCTCTTCGATCATCACTATGGGAGTTCCAAAAAATAGCCGAGCGAGCTCACTCCGGACTCAAAAGTCCCATGGCAGTGAATGGAGAGCTCACGGCACATGTGCAGTATCCCACTGCTATGCAGTATTCCACTGCTTAAAGGGTTAAAGAAGAACTTTTTATTCTCTGACCTGTTAGAAAGGTGCATGATATAATCTGTAGTGATTGTCATTTTCTTATCAGTGACTGTTTCTGTGAGTAAAAACCTCTCTTCTTATTGTAGCTGGGTCATGTGACCAACTCCCTGACCTCCAACTGACCCAGGACAGCAAGCCAGTAACTGCTCTATTCATTCCTATGGGAGCCTCACTTTCAGTCTCATAGGAATACATAGAGAATTAGACTTCCTGTCCACACATAAGTCTATGTGTGAGTTGGTGGGTCTAATTGCTGGTCACATGACACAGATAAGAAACTTCAGGATGATATAAATCAAAAATTCAGACACTGGTAAGAAAATGACATTCACTACAGATTACATCATGTACATTTCTAGCAGAACATGGAATAAAATTTTTGTCGGGAGTTCTTCTTTAAGGGAAAAATGTGTTTTTGTGTTTGATATGTGCATTTCCTGGCCCAAAGGTGCCGACGGTGTTAACAAGACATTGGAAACCATTTTTATGGGGCGTACTATAGAGAGGAGTAAAGTCAGTGTGGTGTGAGATAGAGAAGTGTGAGGACACAAGCAGAGAACAGTCCTAGAACCAACAGCCAGCTTGAGAGACAGAACTTTAACCAGCCTCTGAGGAGGAAATGTGTGACATTGTGAAGCATGCCAGTTTTGAGAGGAGGTGCGTGCAAAATAGACTGTGGAGATAATTTGTCTGAGAAACTTTTAGACTCCACGGCAAACTTGTCCAGGAGATGTAAGGCTTCCAGAACCTGAACATACTTTGACGGTAGGCCGAGGATTTGCTAAGGACTACAACCTGCAGTGGCAATTCATAGCACTGCATTGTGGGTACAGAGTTAAAGTGAGAGAGTGCCAGTAAAGAACTCTTAAACCAACCCCTTTAAGACCCTTAGTTGTCATCTTATAGTCGCTTTTTTGGAAACTAGGGTGCAGTAAATTGATTTGTGGGATAACAGATATGAAATATAATTTAAATGTGACTAATTATGAAGCCATGCTGTCTGTTACCTATAAAAATCTTCTTTGTTGTTGATTTTTAATTCACATTATGGCAGCTTTTTAAACTCTATAGGAAAAAAGAACTGCCAAGGATTCTTTGGTGGCTTCAGTGATCATTAGACAGACAATTAAAATGGATTTAAAGGGTTTAGACACCAGGAGCCTCATTATGGAAGAAGAAGACAAACTGGAAGAAAATGTGAAGGAATTATGGTTTTAATCTGCAGCAAAAAAAAAAACATGATTATGAGCGGCCCATGTCCTTGTGTAATCAGGGATGTACTGCCGATAATCAATAGAACTGAATAGGGATGGGGTGGGGGAATGCTCTTGGCATCGGCCTGTGTAATGTTTATCGTCCATCCATCCCGAGTATTGGGTAGTCAGATCGGATTTAGTAATCAAAATATGGCAATTTTATGCCAAAAAACTGGTGGAGGAGCAAATTGCAAACTGAAAATTAGGGGTCTGAAGATGTGTGTGTATATATATATATATATATATATAATAAAAAAGATCAGTGCAACTGTACCAGGTAAAAATAAATGTCTGCGCCAAAGGTGTCCATAGCCTTTAAATGAAAATAGGCTCATGGATGGGTGTGGTAGTGTTTCTATCCTGCACAGCCCTTAAAGGGTAATTGTCGCCTCTGCCGACATATCTGTTTTAGTAACTACATGCACCCCCTTGTAATAACATCTCTGGAGCATCTATTCTTATGACTCTATGTTGTGCCATTTCTTTATTATTCCTGCTAGAAGTGATGAATCAATTACTAGCAGTTTTCAATGAAGGTCCAGCTGGGTGTTACCATTTGGGGGTGTCCCTGCTAATTCTGACATTATCTAGTCAGTGCTGCCAGTGTCAGACTGAGCAGGGACACTCCACCAACTGGTAACTCTCAGCTGACACTTCATTGCACACTACTAGTAACACACTTCTAGCAGGAATAATAAAGGAATGGAACAACATAGAGTCATAAGAATAGATGCTCCAGAATAGTTATTACATGGGGGATGCAAGTAGTTACTAAAACAGACCTGTCAGGGGAGGAGACAGGCTATTGTTAAGTGTTCTTTACTAGTGTTTTGGGTGACCAAATACCAGGTACACCCAATAGAATGTAGGATTTTAAAGCATTGGGTGTGACCTTTCCTTTGTGCTGTTGCTTCTGTGATAGTGAGAGGTAAAGTTTCATTTTTGCCATGGAGACATTTTGTCCCAGTTATGTAAAAAGTTTTTCTGTCTATGTCTCCTTTAGTCCAAATCAGATTATACCGTTTTTAAATCAGAAGAGATTACTTCTGTAATCTTCTGCTATATTTGGTTGTGACCCCAATTTATCTGTAGATCGCAACTTTATAGTTTACGTGACATCTGCTTAGCTTGGTGGTGACCTTTTAACATTTTGAAAGCCAGCAGGGAAATGGTGTTACACTTGTCCAGAGCTGTAGTGGGATGCAATACCATACCTCCCAACCATCCTGGATCCAGCGGGACAATCCCGGATTGCAGTGGCTGTCCCGGTACGGGGGAGGTATGTCCCGGTCTCTGTCAGCAGTTGCCTGTGTTATGATGAAGCAGAGAGCCTGCATCGGCTCCCTGCTGCATCATCCCACCGCCCCCCACCCCCGCAGGCTCTCCATACCTCAGGTCTGTGCGGGGGGCGTGGCTGGCCAGCAGTCAGCCTTGGCTCCGCCCCCTCCACAACTTGGAATAGCCGATGCCCTGCTGCTGCTGCAGATGCTGCTAGGAAGAAGGTAAGTATATGGTGTTTATTTTTTTACTTTCTGTGAGGGGCACAATGTGGGCATATTACAGGGGGGCACAATGTGGGCATATTACAGGGGGGCACAATGTGGGCATATTACAGGGGGCACAATGTGGGCATATTACTGGGGGCACATAACAGGGCATATTACTGGGGGCACATAACAGGGCATATTAGTGGGGGCACAGCTGGGCATATTACTGGGGGCACATAACAGGGCATATTACTGGGGGCACAGCTGGGCATATTACTGGGGGCACATAACAGGGCATATTACTGGGGGCACAGCTGGGCATATTAATGGGGGCACATAACTGGGAAATAATTACTATGTGGGGCAGTAAGAGGACTGGGTAGGATTAGGTGTATGGTTATGTTTTGGGCGGAGTTAGAGGCGTGGCCTAGTACTGAAAAACATTTATGTACCGTAGATAAGAGAGCATATACTGTATATAAGAGACTATATACCATACATAAGAGAGCATATACCATACAGAAGAGAATATATACCATATACATGAGAGAGTATATACCATGCATAAGAGCATATACCATACATAAGAGAGTATATACGGTATATGAGAGTATATACCATATATAACAGTATATACCATACATAAGAGCATATACTGTACAGAAGAGAATATGTACCATATATAATAGAGTATTTACTGTACATAAGAGCATATACCGTACATAAGAGTATATACTGTATATAAGAGAGCATATACCATACACAAGAGAGCATATACCGTATATAAGAGAGTATATATCATATATAAAAGAGTATACGTATACCATATATAAGAGAGTATATACCGTATATAAGAGTATCTATCATATATAAGAGTATATAACGTACATAAGAGAGTATATACTGTATATAAGAGAGTATATACCATACATAAGAGAGTATATACCGTATATAAGAGAGTATATAATACCGTATATAAGAGAGTATATACAATACATAAGAGCATGTACCGTACAGAAGAGAGTATATACCGTATATATCAGAGTATATATCATATATAAGAGAGTATATAACGTACATAAGAGAGTATATACCGTATATAGGAGAGTATATACCGTATATAAGAGAGTATATACCATACATAAGAGGTGTTCATTGTTTCTTCCCCGGATACATAATTTGCAGTATTGCTTGTCCTCTGATGCTCGCATAAAGTATTCATGTTCCCTAAAATGAAAACAAATGGTGACTGTGCTCGCTGTAAATTGGTGCTAATGAAATGCCTGCATACATTAATATTACCTTTCAAATAAAGGCTAGACGATCTGGATGTAAGGATTCACTGAGGACAGTTGTCATGGAGACAAAACGGCTTCATACGGCGAGGCTAGGATTTCCCGTGCCCTGCTGCGCCTCGGAAGGCAACAGTAATGCTTTTCACATAGGTATGATAAGCTTTTATGTTTACTGTAAACTGCAGGGCATAAATATTGCATTTACAGTAATGTACGAACCTGGCGTAGGTATGGCACCAGGATGCACTATGCGAAGAAGACAAGCCGGGGAAGGGATGCTGTGCTGGGAAACTTTGGGTTCCGGCATGCAGGTGGATGTTACTTTGACACGTACCACCTACCTAAATATTGTTATAGAGCAGAGGTACTCATTAAAGGGGTTGACCAATTTTTATTTTATTTATTTATTTATTTTTTACTAAAGTAATAATAAATAGAAAAAAATTCCTTCCCGCATCCACTCCGATCCAGCACCACCACTATTCTCTTCTCTTCCCTGGGCTGCAGCCAGTAATGTGCTGTTGTGGCTGTAGTGGTGACGTAACCATAGAAAGCTGCAGCCAATCAATGGTCTCTCTCTGTTTTGCGCCGTACACCGCAGGGGTGAACCACCAATGAGCCCAGGTGATCAACTCAGGCAGCAACAGGTAGGGGCAAGAGGGGGACAGCCGAAGGCAGCCGAAAGGCTACGAGCACCTCTGCCGCTTAGGTCAGTGATTGGCCTCCACAAAATATGAAACTTCACTGCTGCAACCACAAAAATATGTCCCAGGGAAGAGAACAGAGCAATGGCGCTGGGTTGAAGCAGGTGGAGGAAGGTAAGTTAAGGTGGGGGTTTTTTTTAATTTTTTTTTATCATTGTCATTTCCCCTCTCTATATCCCTCAATTAAAGGGGTTATCCCAGGATTAATATAAAAAATGAGAATCAGACATCATATAGTACATGACAATCTCTTTCTAACAAATCTAGAACCAGCCTTGTACCTCACAAGGATCCAGAGGTCTCTGCATTAATTGCTCCAATTGCTCTGCTAGATATATATCAAGTGGCAACTCAGGGGCACTTCCTTTCTGCTGCAGCTTTTCCCCCTATCACAGTTCAGTTCAGGAGGAAGCTGAAGAATGGAACTGAGCATGTGCGTCCACCTTAGCGAGGTGGACAGAGAAGTAAGATCAGCTATACAAAATTTTTAATTACTGTATTTTCCCCCTATAAGACACAGCTTTTTCTCAGAGTGGGGGAAAAATGTCAATGCATCATATGGGGCGAATATTTATGAGCACTTCCATTATGGAAGCGCTCATTAGTACTGGAGGACCGAGAAGCTGTGAATGCAGAGCTCCCCGGGCTCTGTACTCACCGTTTCCTGGTCATCGGCCGTTCATTGTGCTATGTGCTGTGCACTTCAGTACAGAGCTGGATCCTATGAGCGGTGGTAGCGTCCAGAGCAGAACAGGTAAGTTGATTTTTTTTATTTTATTTGCTTTGAGTATCGGGTTCTGATCTAAGGTCTGGGGGTTATTCACATTGGGGGTCTGACCTGAGGCCTGAATGAGTGGGGGTCTTATTCATATTGGGGCGCTGATCTGAGGTCTGGGGGGTTATTCGCTTTGGGGGTCTGATCTGAGGTCTGAATAGGGAGGTCTTATTTACACTGGGGCTCTGATCTGACATCTGATCTGAGGTCTTATTAAGATTGGAGTCTGAGCTGAGATCTGATTGAGGGTCTTATTAACATTGTGGCTCTGATTGGGGCTCTGAGCTGAGGTCTAATTGGCGGTCTGATCTGAGGTTTTATTGGGGTCTTATTAACATTGGGGCTCTGAGTTGAGGTCTAATTGGCGGTCTGATCTGAGGTTGGCTTAATGGGCTTGAGGTCTAATTGGGGTCTTATTAACATTGGGGGTCTGATTGGGGCTCTGAGTTGAGGTCTGATTGGTGGTCACATCTGAGGTCTTATGAAAAATATTTTTATTTCTATTCTCCTCCTCTAAAACCCTGGTGCGTCTTATGGGCAGGTGCGTCTTATAGAGTGAAAAAGGGTATATGCAATTACAAGAGTATTCAGATCCAGATGTTGGTTTTAAAACTGCTGAATATTTGTCGTTCGATAACCCCTTTAAGCTTCTTTTGCTTGTCTTTTTTTTATAACCAATGAAAGAGGAATTCATCTGACTTACCAGCGGGATGCCGTTCGTACACGAGGCTCCTTCTTCACACATACCCTCTTCTAGAAGTGACACAGAATAGATGCTGCAGCGCACAGTTTGTCTTTTTTAACACAATCTTCAGTCCTTTCTATGTGTCCATCAATTTGGCACATAACTCAGCTCCCTGACAATCTAACCCAGTGGGGCACCATAGATAAAGCCTACTCCGAGGATCTCGATCACAAATTATTATAATTAACTAACTGCAAAGAAAAAAAAAACAAGGGAGAAATGGCTCATCAGAAATGGCAGTTTACATCCCCGAAATAAGAGGAACTGATTACATAATAGACGGCTTGGAGCGCGTTGAGAAAATATAGGTTTAAAATCCCAAGGTAAAGAGCAGCTTAAAATATTTTGTACGGAAAATGTCACACACTGGCAGGATTAAGTGGTTTGTTAATGTGTGGAACATAATGGATGGACAAATAAGCTATTTGTTCTGCTGAAGTTTACGTCTACTTCTCTGATAAAAATGTAAAAACAAAAATGCATTTAAAGGCCCCTTTACATAAAGCAATGATCAGGGCAGTTATCGGGAAGGAGCATTCTTAAGAGGGCTCTTGTCCTGTCTAACGGTGCTGGTGATCACTGGGTGACCCCATCGCTAGTTCAGATATCTAAATCATAATTTCTGGGCAGCAGATCGTGCAATCTAACCAGTGATCTGCCACCTAGAACCAGCCCTCTACCTCACGTGGATCCAGAGATCTCCCCATTCATTGCTCCAATTGCTCCGCTAGATTTATTTCAAGCTGGCAGCTCAAGGAACGTGTCCTTTCTTAGTGGTGTGTCCTTTCTACTGCAGCTGGTGGCAGTTGAAGGATGGAACTGAGCATGTGCTTCCATCTCAGTGAGAAGGACAGAGAAATTAGAAAAAGAGCAAACAGCAGGTGGTGCTATACAGATTTCAGTGACTAGCTCACTGGCTGTACAAAATTTTTAATTAAATGCAATTACAAAAGTATTCAGATCTAGGTGCTGGTTTGAAAAATTTAAAAATGTAGAATATTTTTTGTGGGACAACCCCTTTTAAGGTTCATGCAGGCTGGTATAGCATGGATCAGTAATGAGGCACCCACTGTGGAGTCATATGTGCAACTTAGTGGTTTGTACAATTTTTCAACACAGGCTATATTATGGGGCTATTGCTGCAATGTATCTAAAATGTAAGAAAGTAGCCATATTGCAAGGAATATTGGTTAAAAATATCCTGTGTAGACAGCTCCTGTGCAGGCCTATGTGCATCCATGGTAATAAACTACAAACAAGCCCTGTGTAGTCTGATCTTGCGGCCACGTGTTACTCGTTTAGTGTCTTTAGGGGAGCAAAAAAAAAAATTGAGAGAAAAGAAAGTTAAAACATGACTACAAGGTTGTAGTCTGTAACCATGGACACACATAGGCCTACATAGGAGCACTATACAGAAATCCTGCAAATGTTTCTCCAGCTGCCACCTCTTTGAGAAGACTGAAGCCTCATTCACATGTCAGTGTTTTGGTCAGTGATTTCCATCAGTGATTGTGAGCCAAAACCAGGACTGGAGCCTCCACAGGGATACGGTATAAGGGAAAGATCTGCCCCTGTTTAGACCCGCACCCGGAGATCACATCTCCCAAAACACTGACGTGTGAATGAGGCATAGTTCCAGATTTCGTTTTCAGATTTTCAGTTCCACCATAGTATGCACAATGGCCATCAGAAGGCCACCCTCCTAGAAGACCAGTCCATCAGTGCAATTTTGGGTGGTCCTCCCAAAGACGTTATGCTACATAAACCTTTGATTAGTACTATATAATTTTTTTTTTTTTTTATTCCTTGACTCTTCTTGCATTGCCTAATACAGAATCTTTGATCAATACCCTAAGAGAAAATATTGTCATGTCTACATTATCATATCTCACAAGTCTTATCTCCTTCTAAGTTTTTTGTCTATGGAGACACTTATTTTAGCTAAACAATAAATCAGACCAAGGTCACACAACTGTGGTGAGGTGGCGCATGTAGCCATTTATACCTCCCTTTTAATGTTTGATCCTATCTAGAGATGAGGAAAAAAAATTCAAATGATAAATCTCAGTAGCATGGTGTGCTCAGATCAGTCTCCTAGAACCTGAGGGATTTGTGAATCAATCAAGCAGAAAAGAAGGAAGTGGTGACACCTAAGCAAGCAATGGGGTTATAAGCCAGAAGACATTGGATAAAATAATGTCAAGGTACAGGTAGAGAATAGTGCAGCCCTCAGCTCCACCCACACCACTTTCTCCACCTACTTGCACGGTCCGTCCTAATCGACGGGGCGCAACCGGACGGCGGTCCCTAGCTTAAGTATGTGCAGGGCCTTACAGGGAGCGGGAACAAAGGGAAGTAACTACAAACAGCACAGAACACACAGATACGTAATTGTTACTGAGCCGAGGTCAAGAGCCAGGAGGTCACGTCAAATCAAAAGGGAAAACACGGGAGCGGAGTCAAATACAAGCTGAGGTCAGAAGCCAGGAAGTCGCGTCAGTTCAAGAGGTATCACAAGTACGAGGTCAAATTCAAGCCGAGGTCAGGAGCCAAAAGATAACGTAGTACAAGGGGTAACAAAGGGGACGAGGTCAAATTCAAGCCGAGGTCAAAACAGAAGTTGCAATGGTAATTCAAATGCAGGTGAAGGTAAGTAGACCAATCACAGGCAACCTGTGGCCAGCAGGTTGCCTGCTTAAATAGGCCTAATAGATGGATCACGTGATGTGGCCAGTGCCACGTGACCCCCCCTAATATATTCATACACCTGAGCGCCGACTGCAATGAGTCGGCGCTCAAACCTTCCCCTGCTCGTCGTCTAGGGGATGGAGGACGCCAGCCGAGCTGAGGATGCGCGTGCGACCGGGTCCTCCCGCCCCCGTTGCCATGGAGACTAGGGCGCTGGCTGCGTCCTTGCTCCAGCACAGACGTGGGAGACCGGCGGCTCTGCAGGGAGGGAGCACGCCGCCAGCTTCCCGTTACAATAACAGAAGGATCCTGTACCTGCCAGTCTTAAAGGGTTTTTCCGAGATTTTTACACTGATGACCTATCCAGAGGATAGCATCTGATTGGTGGGGCTCCGACACCCAGGATCCCGACCGATCAGCTGTTTGAGAAGGCAACACTGCATCCTTCTCTTTGCTTTTCCTAGACTGAGTGACAACATGTTCATCAATCACATGACCTAGGAGCAGCTCAGCCCCGTGTAATTGAATTGGGCTAGGCTGCAATACCAAGTACAACCGCTATACAATGTACGCTGTGCTTGGTAAGCACGGAGAAGGCCGCGGTGCTCACAGGAACGCCGGTGCCTTCTCAAAACAGCTGATTGGGATAGGTCATCAATAAACAAAAATCTCGGAAAACCCTTTTAAGTTTCTATGCACAGTTGGTTCATTAGGTGTGTATTTGGATAAAAGAATGGATATGGGGGCTTCATAAGGTTAGCAGAAGCAAGACTCTTATTTTAACTGGTCCACAAGGTATGATTAAAAAATATTCCCAGAGCGAAAATGTCAATGTGCTCAGTCTCTCCAGCATTCAGCAAAGTGCAGCACTGTCAGATAAGCTCAGCTCACATTATTGAGAAGTGACAAGCTTGATGATAAGAGACCCTCTTCTTGCTTGGCTCTCTGGAACCCAGCCAGGCTTTTCACAGTTGAAGACGAGATGAAGGGGAGCCGATTAGCACAAACTCTGAAGACTTTTGGGGGCATGTATTGTCATTTTATTTATTGTCAAAAACATTTTTTACTTCTCTTTTTTTTTATATATATTCTATCATCCGGAGAACAATACTTATATTTATAGCTCAGATCACGGCTCGCTCGCCTTGGTGACCTCGAGGGTAGGTTGAAATCCACACAGCAGTCTTCTGGCAAAAACATCCCACATTGTGCCTTTTGCTAAAACCCAGTAATTCAATATAGGCATTTTTTCACGGCCAATAAAGGTCAAAGTAAATGATGGTAATGATGGTAGCATAGCAACTGAGCGGCTGTGTGAAAAAGAGAACAAGGAAGCGGAAAAGAGAGGTAACCTTTGCTAGACTCTTGAAGGAACATTTACATGTCTTTATGAACTGTGACCAAGTATAATTTCCTGCCATAGAGAGGGGGATAATGGAAAATAATAATGCTGCGGTATCACCAACAAAGTGGGATCTAGACTGTGTTAGTGATTGACGAGATGAACTTGGCACAGTTACTCACTGGTTTCTGATCCACGGGGGTCCACGTTACACTGTGAAACCTCAAAGAACAACCAAAGCTTTCATGGTCTATAAGACAAGCATAAGTGCCATGGCCCCTTCAGTGATCGACAGGGATCCCCTGGGCTGATCAAATACTGACGGCGCATCCTTTAAGCCATGGGACTTCCCACTTATATTTCAAAGAAACATACCCTTTCTACACAGAGATGCTTGCTCTATACAATCCTGTCCACAAGACAGTCCCAAAGAAATGGGGTATGGGTTCATCTTTAATATATATATGGTTTTGGTTAGCCAGCAGACAATGGGACCACTAGTTTATGTCTGCCATCAGGGTAAAGAAGGGTTCAACACTGTACAATGCTTTATTTCCCTGGAAATAGGTTTCACAAGGGGCGTTTTTTGCAGCAACTTGTCCGTATGTCTATGGCTAATTTAAAGGAATTGTCCATACTTCAATATTTATTTTTTTTATTATAGTGATTGTGTTCAAGTGCTATTAGCAGTATTAATTTTTGTCATATATGGCTTGCAGGGGGTTAAATATAAAAAAGAAGCCATGATCACACTCACTGATCCTCCGTCACTGCTCTGTTCTCTCTCCTCTTCCTGGTCCTGGCTAGACACATTGTAAATGCTGGGAAAGCCAAGCTTAGCCGATCAATAGACGTATCGGTGATTGGCTGAGTGGGCCTTTCTTGGCACATCAAAAGCGTTGACCCAACTGGAGAGCAGCGGGGACAGGAGCAGCATCAGAAGAAGCCATGATCACCCTCACCAATCCCCCGTCACTGCTCTGTTCTCTATCCTCTTCCTGGTCCTGGCTAGACACATTGTAAATGCTGGGAAAGCCCAGCTTAGCGAATCAATGGACGTATTGGTGATTGGCTGAGTGGGCCTTTCTTGGCACATCAAAAGTGTTGACAAAACTGGAGAGCAGCGGGGACAGGAGCAGCGTCAGAATATCAGAGGTGGGGGATTGATGAGGGTGAGTATGTCTTCTTTTTTTATTTTTAACCCCTGTGAGCCATATATAAAAAATTGAATACAGATGGACAACCTCTTCCATAAATACATTAAGCTTCCAATTTTTTTTGTGTTAATTCTTAATTAGAAATTAAAACATCCCCTCCCTCGGGCTGGCTAGGGGCACGTCAACAAACCATTGCTCTCCCTGTGTATTATCTCAAACCAAACATTTTGTAGGATCTGTACCGCAGTCATATTACCTTTTTAAGTGGCCGCTTCATCCAAATTAATTGGATTTCCTGTAAATCACATTAGGGTTGTTACCTTTTCAGATATGGCCTATGCAACGTGATGGAGCTAATCACAGTGGCCCAAAATATTATTCTAATGATTATTATTAACTGCTTATCAACATTTGAATGACCACAATCGGGACATTTTAAGCCCTGCCCCTGGGAATACTACGGAATTCCTCAAATGCCCACTTTTGGGTGGGGTTTGCACAAACCCTGCCCCTTTGCAGTCCAGTGCGTGGGACGTCCCACCAAAATCAGTACTGTTGTTAAAGAAGAACTCCTACAAAAAATTGTATTCTCTGACCTTTTAGAAAGGTACATGATGTAAACTGTAGTGAAGGTCATCTTCTTACCAACGTCTGTATTTTGAGTTATAACTACCTTTTGATCCTCAGCAGTGTCATGTGACCAGTAATCAGACTTTCCAAACAACACAGCATCTTATGTGTGAATAGGAGGCCAGTTTCTCTATGTATTCCTATGGGAGCTCAATGTCAGTCTCAAAGGAATGGATGGTGAAGTAACTGACTTCCTGTCCTGTATCAGTTGGAGAGGCAGAGTGTTGGTCACATGACACGGCTGAGGATCAGAAGGGAGGTTATAAGTCACAAATACAGTCACTAGTAAGATTACTTTACATTTTACATCATGCACCTTTCTAATGGGCCGCAGAACAAAGATTTTTGTAAGAATGCTTCTCTAAGTATATTATTATTACTATTAATTACCAGTCCAAAAAGAAATGTATAGGCTATATTATGCCTAGTGCAGGGCCTGTGGGGGTGGAGCATGACAAAGTGATTCAAAGAACTTGATACAACCCTGTCTTACCCCCTTCCAAAAAAAAAATTAAAATAAATCTTGGTGATTTTGCTAAAAAACAAGGATTTTCTACACCCGGGAAAATCACCAGCCCCACATGTTGTGCACTAGTTACTCAAGCATTCGTCTCAGCGTCGGGCACTTTCTGCCAGAGTACAATGTAATAATATTCTGCTCTGACATACTGCATTGTGACAGGACTCCATGAGGGCCTAGTGCTGAGGCCCAACGATCCAACATGGTAATATCTTTTATAGCAGATGTGTAGGAAATGGCTTCCAGCAGGAAAAGTGTTTGAGACATTGTGACACATGTCAAATGTCTTTATTCTTAATTTCTGTCCAAACCGTGAAGAGAAAACACAATAAAACCCCGGCCGTGCGGTGAATGACAAGAAGCAGTGTTATGTCTTTGGGGAGTGCAAGTTGTATTTTTTTGTACATTCTTTTCGCTGGTGTATTGTGAAATCTTTATTATTTTTGTACATTTTTTGCAATCTGTAAGAAACATTTTTATCCCTAAACTAGTCATGCAACATACTAGACATGTCCTTCTTCATTGTGTCTTTGATGTCTCCTGGGCTACCTCACTTTTTGCCGGTTCATTTTCATATAGTAAATTCAAAATGGAATTTTTTTACAGAGAAGTTATCCCCTATCCAGGGATAACTAGCTGATCAGTGTGGATCCGACCGCTAGGACCCCCACTGATCCCAAGAGCAAGGGTTCCGTTCCCCTGTCCTGATGGAAGGGCTGGCCGAGCATACGCCCTGCCAATCCATTCATTCTCTATGGGACTGCTTTAAAAAATAGCCCCGTGCTGTACATTGCTATCTCTGACAGTCCCATAGAGAATAAACGGAATGTCAGGGTGCATGTGCAGCCTGCTTCTCCATCAGGGTGGAGGATCAGGACCCCCATTCTCGGGATCGGTGGAAGTCTCCTTGATCGCTCTCTGCTTTGGACAATGCCTACTTGTTAGAAGGGTTACTTGGCAATAAGCTGCCCCTGCCTGGACCCCCAGGGATCAGCTGGAATGTGTGGGGAAGCAGTATGTATGTGATAGTAAGTGTTACATTCTTCTACAGTACCAACCTATGGGGAATTAAGCATTACAATAGGTCCATACAAGTCTATGGCTGTCCATGTAATGCAGGACAGGTCCTCCTTGTAACTGCTCACCCACTTTGGCCAAGAGATGAGGATACTGAACAGAGTACACGAGCTATTAATTCAGAATTGTGTTCGATTACGGTATATGAAAATGGGTTTTCTCGACAAGGGTATTGGCTTAATGGGAAAAAAAGGCATGGCAAAGCAGGAAAAGGGTAAAGCTTAAAGGGGTTGTCCAAGTTATGAAAAAAAAATATATAGCACTGTAAATCTGATGGGCAGCAATATATAACTAAGTTAAGCAAGTTTTAGGCAAAAAAAAAACCCTATATTTCCTAATTTCCCTGGTTCTCTTCTGGCCTTTGTTTACCTGCAGTAATAACAATCTCAGCCCCTCCCCCCTTCCTGCTCTGCACACAGAGTAAATACAAGAGCTGCCGTGAGTGACATGTCTGCTGGGATACTCAGCAGCATTTTGTATGTGTGGGACTACAAGTCCCAGCTGTACAATGACACTGCTGATACACACAGGGTCTTCCCCCTACCTTATTTGTTCTTTGCATCTCCTCCAGATCAGTGTCTGTAGGGTGAGGAGGGCAGATCCTGTGTCTCTTTACATCTGCAGCTGCTGTTGTAAAGCCTTCAGTGTGTTCTGGCTGAAGGGGTTAATGTTTTATCTGAAGGAATCCAGGGAGAGAGCAGATAGCGGCAGTGCAGGGGGGCGTGGCCAGTGACGTCTTTTATCTGATCTCTGAGGTTTGTGCACGAAACATCACAGACCAGGGAGATAAGTTGACATCACAGGTCATGTGACCCTCAGTGAAATCTGGCAAACAAGCAGCTTTAGAAGCACAAAGTGTATGTGAAAGTTGTTATACTTAACAAGTTCGCAACTTACAAAGAACAAAAAAATAACTCAGACAACCCCTTTAAGATGCAAAAAAATGTGCTCCCAAAGAGCACCCAAAATTTTGTGCAAAAAGTTATCCAACATATAGGTGGTATAAACAGACTAGTCCTTCTAAGGCCTCATGCACACAGCTGTTGCCAGGCCGTGCCCATATTGCGGCCAGGAAAAACTTGAATGGGTCTGCAATCTGGAAGGTGCAGTGCGGAACGGAGTCACGGAACCCCACGGAAGCACTACGGAGTTTCTCTCCGTGCCTCTGCATGAGCATAAAAATAGAACTTGTTCTATATTTTTTTTTTTTTGCGATGCGGACAGATCACGGACCCATTCAAGTTGAATGGTTCTGGACCCATCTGCAGCAGCCGCATGGATGTTACCCCACAAATTGCTCTCCCCAATGCACGGAATGGCCGAGCAACGGCCGTGTGCATGAGGCCTATAGTTGTACCAGATTTACCATCCAGCAGCAGCCCCTGTGATACATTTGGCACATCTTTAGAGTGTCCAGTCTACATTTCCACTGTCTAAGACCTCATGCACACGACCCTATCCATTTTTACGGACCACAAAACACGGCCTTGTGCATCCTGCGTTTTCCCCTTCCACGGGTCCTGCAGTATATTACAAATGCTTATTGTCCGCAAAACGAGCAAAAATAGGACGTTTTTTTCCCATTCAAATGAATGATTCTGAATCTGATCCACAAAAATTACGAATCGGATGCGGAACAAAACTACGGTTGCGTGCGTGAGGCCTAAATCCTACACAGTATAAGTAAATCTGCCCCCAAGTGCGTTAACTTTGCCCAGACTGTTTCTTTAAGGCCCAGTCTCCAAACTGAATTGGTAAACATAAAACGAAGGAGTCTATGATTTTTTCTTTATTTCCACCTGTCAGTCTTGTTAAATTCTTTGCTTTTGATATTTTAAAATGTTCAATAAGATTAGCGTTCAAGAACAAATTAACAGCACGAACATTAAGTGGCCCCCCATCGCCGAGCAGTTCTAGTGGATCGCCTGTAGAAAACGATATTGATTATACAACCAAAGTGTTTTTCCATGCAGCTTTATAATTATTTCCAGGCAAAATTTTTATCGGAAGAGCTATTGAGAAACCCTCTGCCTGCTGAGACAATAGAATAATCAACTCCACTGAGTCAAAGTGGAAAATCACCTATTTTTTCCGGAATAACATTAGAAACATTATCCATATGTACATTAATAAAGGAAAAACACGTAATTGTATTATATATTATGCATCTGTGCAGTTTAAAGAATTATATTGGTGCTAAGCTATCTAAAGTCCTTTATTCAGAATCCTCTGAATATTCCATATTTCCAAGTGATATGACACTGACATAAGTAATGACAAGACCCCATGGCAATACTTGGAATGGGTCCCACTTGGCCTATTGTGACTGATGATTTAAAGGGCATCTGTCAGCAGTTTTGTACCTATGACACTGGCTGACCTGTTACATGTGCGCTTGGCAGCTGAAGACATCTGTGTTGGTCCCATAGTCATATGTGCCCGCATTGCTGAGAAAAATGATGTTTTATTATATGCAAATGAGCCTCTAGGAACAACGGGGGCGTTACCATTACACCTAGAGGCTGTGGTCTCTCTGCAACTTCTGCACCCTCTGCACTTGGATTAATAGGCTAATGTATTGCTAGGTCCAGGCAGACATGATCACATTTTCACTGCCTGCTCCTGTCATTCAAAGTGCAGAGGGCGCGGCAGTTGCAGAGAGTTGAGCCTCTAGGTGTAACGGCAACGCCCCCGTTGCTCCTAGAGGCTCATTTGCATATATTAAAACTTAATTTTTCTCAGCAATGTGGGCACATATGAACATGGGACCAACACAGATGCCTTCAGCTGCCAAGCGCACATGTAACAGGTCATCCAGTGTCATAGGTACAAATCTGCTGACAGATGCCCTTTAAAGGGGTTACAGCTTAGGCTACTTTTACATAGGATTTTTGCTGAATGCGGCAGGGCTCAGCAAAAACACTTCCGTTACTGATAATACAACCATCTGTATCCATTATGAACAGATCCGGAGTCCAAGACGGATCCATCATGGACTCCATTGAAACTCAGTGGGGGGCGGATCCATTATCTATTGTGTCAGATTGTGTCAGAGAAAACGGATCTGTCCCCATTGACTTGCATTGTGGGTCATGCCGGATCCGTCTTGCTCTGCATCCCATGACGGAAAGCAAAACGCAGCATGCTGCAGTTTGCTTCTCGTATGGGAATGCAACCAAAAGGAACGGAACGCATTTTGGAGCACCCCGTTCTGTTCAGTAACATTTTGTCCCCATTGACAAAACATTTTCCAGTATTGAGATCCTATGATGGATCTCAATGCCGGAAAAGAGAAACGCTAGTGTGAAAGTAGTCTTACCAAGTATAGCACTGTACATTGTATAGCGGCTTGGTATTGCAGCTCAGTTTCATTGGCACTGAGCTGCACCTAGGCCGTATGACCGATAAAAGTGATGTCACTAGCCTGGGGGTGGGGGCATCAGACCCTATTTATCTGATATTGATGACCTATCTTGAGGATACACCATCAGTATCAAAATATCAGACAACCCCTTTAAATTGTATATGCAGGTAGGTTTCTCAAACGTTTTCTGCTGGAGTCTTACCAACTGAACTAAGGCATTGCAGAATTTTTCAGATTTCTTGGGTCCCACAGTGCCTCCACAGCAATGCCTACTACAGCTATAACATTTACCTTCTCCACTTCCTCTTCTGCCAGTAAACCTGAGCACACTTCTATCTTCCTGTTCTGATGTGCGCAGCAATCTGTCATAGATGCTTCTGCCCGGAGAGATGTATCACATGTCGGGATAGTAGGGACATTCACAACCTTGGAAGGTACTCCATGACTCATAAAGAACTAGGATGTGCCTTACAAAGTAGACCCTCCTTATAGCTTGAGGAGCACTGGTCTAGATACCTTATCATCCCTTCTTCCCAGGCTACCTAGCATTGTGCATTCCTTCTTCTCTCCCTTATTAAATCACTATGTCCTTCCATAGCAGTGGCTTCCATTAAGAAAATCTCATAGGAACATATCAAAGGTTTGGATTGGTTGGGGTCCAAGCGCTGAGACCTTCACCAATGGAAACTTTTGATGTCACTATGACATATCAAAATTTTTTTAAGTGGTTACTCTTTAAAGGGGTTGTCCAGGTTTGATTAAGTGGTGGCCTATCCTCGGGACAAGTCATCACCAGCTGATTGGCACCAATCGGCGGTTGGGTGTAGCTCCAGCACCGGAACTACACAGCACCTTCAATTGTGTAATGGAGGGAGCCCATTACTACTGAAGTGAATGGAAGCAGTGATGAGCTCTACCCACCACACAGTTGACAGAGCTGTGTTGTGCCAGAGCTACACCTCAACAGCTCAACCCCGTTAAGATATATTACAGAACCAGCAGTGAAATATAGACAGGAGGATCCCCATAGCAAAGATATAAATTAGGTCCCTTTCAGTAGCTACTTGACATAACCACACTCTCAACCAACCAGGGCAGGAATTTCTGGTTTCCCCATATTATTTTCAAGACAACCTAATATCGCAACACCCATGGACATCAAATCCTCAGGCAGATTCCCACCAGCAATGAAACCGGGGTCAAACTGGAATGGGTCCCCTCTCTCCAGAGGCTCCACAAAAGCTCCCTCCATGGTATACACACCCTTGTCCCCAGCTCACATTTTGTGTACATGATAACCTAAGAACCTGGTGAGACCTGAGTAGATCAGAGTGATAGACTAGGTACAGGTACATCATGATCTTAATCTTACAGATGTAATTTCGTTTTTCCTTGGATACACATTTCGACTCATGCATCAGGATGAGAACAGTAAAAAAAAAATGGTGTAAATGAGGTGATAACAGAACGTTCGGAGACGAAGAAGAACATTTGAATTTTTTTCCTTTTTGACCTACATAACAAGGGCATGTTCAAGAAATACAATTTAACTATAATTATCGGCTGCCCATAGCTGAAGGAGAACAAATGTACAATTTGAGAACATGTTTCCTTTTAGGTGTTCGTTCCTCTCATCATTGTAACCGCGATTCATATATCTCTTTCTCAGTGAGGAGACGGGAGATTTTTTCGATCGAATGAGAAGTGTACTTCAGAAACAAGAAAGCATGCAGCGGTATTGGAGGAACGAGGTACAGTATGTTCAGATGTTTGTGCCATTATTATTCTCGAAATAGCCGTACCACTGCTGTAATGAGAATGGGAAGAACCAGTGAACGAGGCGCCGACAGGTGTTTGCAATCTACTGCCATGTAAGACACATCAGGAATACATTCAGCGCCAATCAATTTATTATGACAGGAGAATCGTATGCTCTACGGAAGTGCTATAACATATAGCAGCACATACAGGAAAATAATTATACCTGGCAGGAATTGTAGTGCTATTGTGCACGCGCAGTGCCGACTATTTATAACATGCTGCCAGCAAGCCGAGCCTCTGGTTATAACCAGACTGTAATATTAAAGGGGTATTCTCATCTTGGACAATGGGGGCATAACACTAGGATATGCCCCCATTGTCTTATAGGTGCAGGTCCCACTGCTGGGACCCGCACCTATATCGAGAACGGAGCGGGGAGCGCTGCGCCTGGAAAACCCGGGGTCCGGCCACCACCAGGCGCAGCTCCCCGCTACGCTCATAGAAATGAATGGGAGCTGGGCCGCGCTTGCGCGGTGCGCTCCCATTCATTTCTATGGAGCCGACGGAAATAGCCGAGCCAGTGCTCGGCTATTTTCGCCGGCCCCATTGAAATGATTGTTGGGGGCGGCTGCTCATGCGCAGTGCGCCCTCCTTCACTTTGGGGGCCCCGTTCTCGATATAGGTGCGGGTCCCAGCGGTGGGACCCGCACCTATAAGACAATGGGGGCATATCCTAGCGATATGCCCCCATTGTCCAAGATGAGAATAACCCTTTAACATGTTAGATGCGTCACTGCCATCTTGGTCAGCACAGTCGAGACATTGACATATAAAATAGGGGGGGTCATGGCACAGAAGGTATAAAAAAACTAAAGGCTCCCATACACATTAGCGTATTGTCATCTGAAACCACCGAGCGAGTTCTACTGGTGGTTTAAGGTGTGTGGTGAGCTCTCCACTCTCCCCCAACAGCTGATGTCGGGGGAGACAAGGATTGGGCAAAATTAATATTTTCACCCAATCCTTTTGTTTTCCAAAGAAATAAAGCTGCCACCGAAAGTGTCTGGCACCAGCTTTCTCTTTTCTCCCTATTAAATACAGTGATCCCTCAAGATACATGGCCTCAGGATACAATATTTTCAACCTACAATGGTCTTGTCTGACCCATCGTAAGTTGAAACCAAACTCAACATACAATGTCTCAGACTCAGATCCACCCAATCAAGGCAACTTCTCTGGTAAAATAGCTGTATTGGGCTATTTTCACACCCGCGGCGCGGGGCTCCGGCAGGCTGTTCCGGTGGGTGAACAGCCTGCTGGATCCGTGCTGCCGCAGGTGCACGTGTGGGGCCGGAGCTACGCGCGAATCCGGCCGCAGCACGGCAACCCCTGCTGAGAGGCAACATGTTGTATTTTCGTTCTGGCCGCCTCTCGGCAGGGGTTGCCGTGCTGCCGGAGGTGCGAAAGGGGCCTAGTCCTGACTGTTATATGTAAGGACTTGGTTTATCTGTCTTAGTTATCTGCTTATTTTTCTTAAATCCTCATTTTCTCTTATCTTGGATGACATTTTGAGGCTTTGGAATCAATTACTCAACTTACAATGGTTTCAACATACAATGGTCGTCCTGGAACCAATTAATATTGTAACTTGAGAGACCACTGTACAAGTATAGGCAAGGTGCTGAATCTCCTTAAAGAGACCAGTCTTGTATGGAGACTCCATGGTCTGGAGACTCATTGGCAATGGTCCATGGGAAACGAATAGGCAAAGAGGTATTCCCACAAGAAAGAGAACCATCTCGCCAGCACCACCTATTAGGAATGATTTTCTATGAGTTAAAGAGGTGTTCCCATCTGAGACAATGGGGGCATATCGCTAGGGACCCACACCTATATCGAGAATGGAGTGGGAAAAGTGTTGGCTGGAGGACCCTGGGTTTCTCTGGGTCCGGCTACCACAAAGCGCTCTCTCCATAGAAGTGAATGGGAGCGCACCGCGATTGCGCGGTCACCGCTCCCTTTCATTTCTATGGGGGTGATGGAAAAAGCGGAGGCAGTGCTATTTTCGGCGGCCCCATAGAAATGAATGGTGGGCAGCCGTGCATGCACCGGTGCGCCTTCCGGGACTTTGCTGGCTGCATTTATGAGATAGGTGTGGATCCCAGAGATGTGGATCCCAGAGGTGTGGATCCTAGCAATATGCCCCCAATGTCTGAGATATGAATAGCCCTTTAAGATCCAGTTTACCAACAAGCCTTGAGATGTGACGTGGAAATATAGCCCAGCCAGATATCCATCTGTAGACAGTTATTTCAGGGTACTTGCCCCAATTAGTAGATTCTGGCTGTCTCAGTGCGATGCCCAAAACGGTTGTCTACTGATGGATATCTGGTTTGGCTATATTACGTTTTCAAATCCCAAGGCTTGTTGTAAAGTCAGTAGAGACAGAGCAGTGGTCTCCAACCTTCCTAATGCTGGACAGGTAGACCTAATATAATGGCCACTGGCTATTTTGATCATTCCTCTTTAAGAATGTCTCGTCAAAACCTTAAAACATCCCTGCCTGCAATGCCGTATGACCAAACTTTTTTCTCATTATTCATACACAATAGAAACTTATGTAAGATTCTGAGTAATCGGTGTTATTTCACATGAGCAGATGGTCACAGAGATAAATGAGTTCATTTGAGTTTATTGTAGACTTTTTTGTGACTTTTTCTTTATTTGTAGGGTGTTTTAAATAACAGCATCCCACCTCCTCATGAGAACACCGGTGAACACAGAGCAACAGACAAGCTGATACTGTCCAAAAGAGAGGTAAGTTATCATTTATGCAAATACGTTTTTTTTTTGCATGAAGAATAACATGTTCGGTTATTTTAAAGTTGTTACTTGAAGGGGATTTCTGGGAATGATTTAAAATGGCTGCCAGCAACCTGTCCTAGAATGTGAGCAGAACTTGTTGCCTCCACTTGTAGAGCTGCCTAGGGGTCTAGACAGGGCCTCACTACACATTACGCTCTGGCACTTCCATATCCTACACATTGGTAAGTGTTCCTGTCAGGCTGCTCAGTCATGATAGCATATCACAGACAGGATCACATTATTACCATCTATTGTAGTGCAGTGTAGTGAGACCCTGCGCCCTCACCCCTCTCACTAAACAGAAGACTGCTCTACAATAGATGGTAATAATGTGATCCTGCCTGTGATATGCCATCATGGCTGAGCAGCCTGACAGGAACACTTACCAATATGTAGGATATAGAAGTGCCAGAGCGTAATGTGTAGTCAAGCCCCATCTCCTAACCTCCCCTAGGCCGCTGTGCAAGTGGAGGCTACAAATTCTGTTCACATTTTAGGACAGGTTGCTGGCAGCCATTTTAAATCATTCTGGGAGAAACCCTTTAAAGAGGACCTGTCAACGCTATATATTCATATATATATTCTAGTTGGCCATGCTTCGATCAGAATGGAATACTTTCACTTATGAATGCGTCACCTGCGAGACCACGCCATACAAAGCTTCCAACGGAACAGCAGCATTTTTTTGCATTGCATTCATTTTGAGCTAAAAATCGTCTTTTCAATTTGTCAGTTGGGGAGCTGACGGGCTCCTTATCTCTGCTCTCTGACATTATAAACACGTATTATAGCTCAGTTCTTATCATACTGATAAGAATGTGGCTTATATAAGTGTTTATAACCTCTTAGTAGTTTAGAGATAAGGTTTATTCGATGACCCTTTGTGACAGAATGGCTCAATATTTTTAATAAAGACCAATTGAAAATATGATGTTTAGCCAAAAATTAGTAAAATGCAATCCTAAACAAAAATTGCCTCTGAAGGTGTACATAGCCTTTAAGTTGCTAGCCTCAAAGTGGACATTGACTCCTGGTGCTAGGTAACGCACGTGAATGTAATTTTGTTTAAGTAGTCTCTAGTAAGCCACTTGTATAGAAGGGAAATTTATGTGATATGATATTGCAGTTACCAGAAACTGGCTGTTATGTTACAAAAGTGGGATTTGGGAGATCCACCCACTGGGACCCCCATCTATCATGAAAAATGGGTAGGATCGCCAGTCATTTATGGTGTATCGGTCTTTGATCAGATTCCTTTAAGGAAGATAACTTCTTTACCATCTCAATTTATATAGCAGGAGTTTTTCCATTGCTCAAACGGGTTTTCCAGGATCCTGATGACCTATCTTCAGAATAGGTCATTAATATCCAATCGTGAAGGTCGGGCACCCAGCACGTCCACCAATCAGCTGTTCCCTGCAGCCTCCAACACTGGATCTAGCATTGTGAATAGAACAGGAAGCAGACAGTTCAAAGTGTAGTGGCCATGCTGGGTTACTGCAGCTCAGCTCCCATTCACTTCAATGGGAGATGAGCTGCAGTAACCCACCAAGGCCACTATTTCTTTTGTCATTCCTGTTCCATTCACAATGCTAGATCAAGTGATGGAGGCTGCAGGCCATAGATGATTGGTTGGGGTGCGGTTTCTCGGACCCTTCTCTATTGGATATTAATGACCTATTCTGAAGATGGTTCATTAATATAAGGAGCCTGAAGAACCCCTTTAATATCTGGATCAGGATTATCATTTGGTACTATAGACTGTAGTAAGGAACTATTCAAAAGCGATACTGCTAGACATTTTATCCTTTCTACTAAAATCCTTTTTTTAATTATTTTAAAGCTGGAAATGCTGTACGAGGAAATTATCTATACATTAGTTTATATGGCTGGTGTTGTATCCTCCGAACATGTTGCCAGTGAAGAAGACCTTTTTTACTACCTTCAAATGGTATGTGATCCCCGCTTTATTTTATATCTTATCCTTCCTATAAACGTGTCTCCTGACTTGTCTTTGTCAGAATTTGTAGGTTTTTGTTTGTCCACCCGTCTCTTGATGATTGACCACAAGTTCTCAATGGGATTAAGATCTGGGGAGTTTCCAGGCCATGGACCCAAAATCTCTATGTTTTGTTCCCTGAGCCATTTAGTTATCACCTTTGCTTTATGGCAAGGTGCTCCATCATGCTGGAAAAGGCATTGTTGATAGCCAAACTGCTCTTGGACGGTTGGGAGAAGTTGCTCTCGGGGGACATTCTGGTACCATTCTTTATTCATGGCTGTGTTTTTAGGCAAGACTGTGAGAGAGCTGATTCCCTTGGCTGAGAAGCAACCCCACACATGAATGGTTTCAGGATACTTTACAGTTGGCATGAGACAAGACTGGTGGTAGCGTTCGCCTCGTCTTCTCCGAATAAGCTGTTTTCCAGATGTCCCAAACAATAGAAAAGGGGATTCATCAGAGAAAATAACTTTACCCCAGTCCTCAGCAGTCCACTCCCTGTACCTTTTGCAGAATATCAGTCTGTCCCTGATGTTTTTTCTGGAGAGAAGTGGCTTCTTTGCTGCCCTCCTTGAGACCAGGCCTTGCTCCAAGAATCTCCGCCTCACAGTGCGTGCAGATGCACTCACACCTGCCTGCTGCCATTCCTGAGCAAGCTCTGCACTGCTTGTAGCCCGATCCCGCAGCTGAAACACTTTTAAGAGACGGTCCTGGCGCTTGCTGGTCTTTCTTGGGTGCCCTGGAGCCTTTTTGGCAACAATGGAACCTCTCTCCTTGAAGTTCTTGATGATGCGATAGATTGTTGACTGAGGTGCAATCTTTCTAGCTGCGATACTCTTCCCTGTTAGGCCATTTTTGTGCAGTGCAATGATGACTGCACGTGTTTCTTTAGAGATAACCATGGTTAACAGAAGAGAAACAATGATGCCAAGCACCAGCCTCCTTTTAAAGTGTCCAGTGGTGTCATTCTTACTTAATCATGACAGATTGATCTCCAGCCCTGTCCTCATCAACACCCACACCTGTGTTAATGGAGCAATCACTGAAACGATGTTAGCTGGTCCTTTTAAGGCAGGGCTGCAATGATGTTGAAATGTGTTTTGGGGGATAAAGTTCATTTTCTAGGCAAATATTGACTTTGCAAGTAATTGCTGTTAAGCTGATCACTCTTTATAACATTCTGGAGTATATGCAAATTGCCATTATAAAAACTGAAGCAGTAGACTTTGTAAAAATTAATATTTGTATCATTCTCAAAACTTTTGGCTATGACTGTACCCTCAGCATCAACATTATTGACGTCAGCACTACGGACAGCTCACTCAATATTACCATGTAGTGAAAGGGGTTGTCCTATTTCAGTAACTTATCCACAGGAGAGGATCTGACCACTGGAGCCCACTGCTGATCACGAGAATGGGGGCTTATGTTCCCCTATTTCAATGGTGAAGTGGACACACATGTCCACTACTCTCTTCAACTCTATGGGACTATCAGAGATAGCCAAGTTCTTGTATTTGGCTATCTCAGGTAGCCCCATAATGCTGAATGGAGACGTTCAAAGAGGGACCATGGACCCCTGTTCTCATTATTAACAGTGGTCCCAGCCGTCAGACCCCCAACAATCACTCATCCTGTGTCCTGTGGATAGGGGATATGTTGTTGTATTAGGACAAGTTCTGAAATGCTGAGCAATGGGGACACAGTAGAGCAGGAGGCCAAGCCTGTGGTCAGTCAGGACGTGGAATTCAGACCCCCCGGACTTCATGTACATATCGTAATTAAACCACCGTCACAGATCATTTCCGTAATAGTGCAGAACTAAACTGTAGCCAGCACTGAGGGAAATATATTAACTCAAGGTGGAAATGAAGTGCTTCCAGTTACGGCTGTTTATACAGTCATACATTAATGGCTTCTGGAAGAGGGCGATGCAGTTAAGCACAAATCTAATATCAACCCATAAATCTATGCCTGGCATTAGTGGCATTTAAAGCGACAACTAACTGCATGAGATGCCAGTTAGATTGATGGTAGTTTAATATCACGGTGCATTATAAATGAAGTTACTTTATGTGCACATTGGTTTGTTATATGTTCATTGGTGGCTTTAAAAGGGTTCTCTATTTTCATAATGCATTTTTATCTGCATATTATATATACCAGTTTTTAATGTCTTCCCTTTCTTTTCCCATTTCTCTGCATCATGGCATCCTGGCAGGATGTTTACATGCAGAACTTCCTGTTTTCATCAGCTTCTTGCTGGGTTTTCTGACCAGTCCTATCATGCTTTCCTCTGTAATGTTTTTCAGTTCTTGCTCCAAATTTTTTATTTGCATATTTTTTGCCCCATGTACCTGTTTTTCATGTCAGCACATTCCTTTTCCTGTTCTCAGCATCACTGCATCCTGGCAGGTTGTTTACATGCAGAACTTCCTTTCATGAGTTTCCTTCTGAGTTTTCTGACCAATCCCAGCATGCTATGCTCTGCATTGCTTTTCAGGGCTTGTTCTGCCCACCACACTGTTCCCCCACGGTAGTCATGCCCCTACACCTCCCTTCTCCATGATAGCTATGTGTAGCAAGCCCTGTGAAACATTACAGAGCAAAGAATGCTGGGATTGGTTAGAAAATCCAACATGAAGCTAATGAAAACAGGAAGTTCTGCATGTAGACATCCTGCCAGGATGCAGTGATGCTGAGAACAAGGGAAGTAAAGTGCTGACATGAAAAACAGATATATGGGGGAAACTATGCAATGTTCAGGCTACTCTGGTCAGATTAAAAACATTCTTTAAAAAATAGGAGAACCCCTTTAAGGGCCCTTGCAGACGAGCGTGAGACTCGGACATCTCCCGCATCGCGGGCCCTGACTTGAACTCCCAGCACAGCATTATACTGATTTATGATACTATGTAACCCTTACAATTCTGGAATGTGTTGGATAACACTAACAGCATTATGTTAGTGTTATCCAACACATTCCAGAACTGTAAGGGTTACATAGCATCATAAATCAGTATAATGCTATGTAACCCCATTCAGTGCCGGGAGTTCAAGCCAGGGCCCGCAATGCGGGAGACGTCCGAGTCTCACGCTCATCTGCAAGGACCCTAAGGAAGTGAATTATGTAATATGTTGGTGGGCAACATTTTTGGCAACAATGTTGAGAGTTTTTTTTTTATAGATATCTGCAACCTATACACAGTGGGGGAATATTTGTCAAAATATTTCACATATCAGCCAGTCACATCACAGTTCTCATTTCTCAGAGGTCTTTTAAAAATGGAGTAAGGAATCTGATTCATTGGTTGATTGGTTGCTCCACTTTTCCACTTCATTAGTTTGGATAGATCTTACTTTACCAAACCTACCCTTCTCCAATTAGATTCATAATGTTTACAGCAACCTTTGAAGAATTAAAGGGATTTTCTGAGATTTTGATATTGGCCTCTCCTTAAGATAGGCCATCAGTATCAGATAGGTAGGAGTCCCACCTATCAGCTGATTGGGTGCTGGCATCCATCTCCATACATTTTAACATTTTATAGTGGCTGTCCCTGGCATTACAGTTTACTACAGCTTCCTCCCATTTAGACCTCGTTCACATGGCGGACTTGGCAAAGGTTTCTGCCATGATTTTCAGTTTGAATGCCATTAACCAACACCCACCGCAGCTTCTATGGCATCCATCCAGACAACACTACAAGAAATGACATTTCCAATCTTGGTGTGTTTGCGGCTTTAAAGTGCCAAAATCTGCACCAAAATGTTGGCTTCGAAACATGCCGTGTGAACAGGGTATTTAGTGAATGGGACTGAGCTGCAATACTAGACACGATGGAGACTTAGTGCACTCGAGATCACTTCAGTCTGCCGATGAGCAGGGGTGCTGAAAGTTGCACCCCACCGATTCGATATTGATGGTCGTCATAAGGAAAAATGTAGATCACCCTTTTAATAAAGGCATCCAACATAGGTAGCTTTCAGTTGCATTTCAGTATCTGTATTATGCCAGAAATGTTGGGAAGTCTTCCAGTCATTGCAGACAGAGATGCCAAGATGTACTCATTAATGCTGAGAGCTGCCTTAGGCCATGTTCAGATAAGGCAGTTTTTAGCTTATTTTTTAAGTGTGAAATCCACACCTAAAATTTGCTGCAAAGTAGAAACCAAACCAGTCAAACTTTTGCGCTGAAATTTGAAGGGAATGCTTCAGATGCTCAAGAGAATTTCTACTGTTTTACCGATTTGCCATGTAAAATCCAGAGAGAAGCTACCAAGGACATCTCTCTGGAGGACTCCTTAAAGGGTTTCTGTCACCAGTTTTTTCGGTATGAATCAGGCTGACATTAGAGATGTGCTAATGTCACCTGATTCCAAATATATATATCTGTTTTATTTACTGGTGCCCCCATTTTTATATAAAATTAACTTTTATTTTATGCTAATAAGGCCTCTAGGTGCAAGGGGTGTTACCCCTGCTCCTAGAGGCTCTGTTGATTGACAGGACCAGGCAGAGAAGAAACACTCCATTCACCATAGCTTGCAAGGACCTTCAATGATGTCATGACCATGTGATCAGTCACATGGTTTAGGAGGAGACAGGCTGTTTGTGTGATCCTAACCATGTGACTGATCACATGGTCATGACATCATTGAAGGTCCTTGCAAGCTATGGTGAATGGAGTGTTTCTTCTCTGCCTGTGCCTGTCAATCAACAGAGCCTCTAGGAGCAGGGGTAACGCCCCTTGCACCTAGAGGCCTTATTAGCATAAAATAAAAGTTCATTTTATATAAAAATGGGGGCACCAGTAAATAAAACAGATATATATTTGGAATCAGGTGACATTAGCACATCTCTAATGTCAGCCTGATTCATACCGAAAAAACTGGTGACAGAAACCCTTTAAGTCATTGTATTGCACAGCCAACCCATTGATTTCAATATGAACTGTGTAATGCCTAGTTTGCCCAGTGGTGGTGCTGCAGGGAAATTGAACACTTGCTGTTGAACTACTCTGTATATTACAGCTGATTGCAGGGGATCCCAGGTATCAGATACCCTCTGGTCAACATATATACCGGGGACTCCTTCTAACACATGGACATTGTCACGTGGAGGACCCCAGGAATAAAAGTGAACATATTTAGGGCTGAATGCTGTGATATCACTATAACATAACATTGAAGGCCCATTTTTGATGATGATCTCATGTTATATAAATGCAATAAATTCTTTCTCTCAAAGCAGCACCATCAGCAGAATGTGAATTAGAAGGCAAAGGTTTTTTCATGTGACATCCAGAGAAATGTATTTTAAGCATCAGCCCCTTTAAGCAGAACGCTTGCCGACAGACATTGCACGCATCCAACACAGACAAGAGACAAAGGCAATTGACTATGAAAATGTCATTCTGCATTTGCTGAGCTGCTGCCTTCAGAGAGCTTGCCAATTCACGGGAAACAAATGGCAGGTTGCTCTTAGCTACAGAAGATAATTAGACACCAAAACATATATCTCCAGGCCTTCTCCTCTTATCATAGCAGTACATTGTTATCTCCATGGTGCCTGGTAAAGAAACTATATATTTTATTTTCACAGGTTTTTGGAATAAGTGAGAGTGACCACGAGTCCATTCTGATGCGTGTCAAAGAGTCGAAGGTAAAGTGATTACGAAGCTCGAAGCGGTGTTAGGTACTGGGATGTACAGTGCAGTATTATCTTCTACTGAACTGATCATATTACAAGACTTTAAATTAGGGGAGATGTTCAAGATAATTCCTAATAACACCCCATAAGAACTTCACAGCTACCTGACTTTGTGACTACTAGGTCAGCTGTGATAGAACATTGTCCCTTGTACCTGATCTGTAGGCAGGTTCCCATTTAGGCCAGATGCTCATGGACCTTCACTGCTCCTCTTGGGTGGTCTTATGGAGTGCACAAGCTCAATGGACGCTTCATTAATACGAGGGGATATAGAAACCCATGTTCTTGTGATTGATGGGGTCCCCTTGGTCAGATCGCCACTGATCGGACAACTCTAGGGGATAAGGAATAAGTTTCATTCTTTGGACAGTGCCTCATCCTCGTCAATTCAGGATATCCTTCTAGACTTCCCTAATATGATCTTCTAACTTAGCTCATTGACCTTTCAGAGGATCCTATTCTTGGAATATGCTTTTCACATAGCCTTCAATATAAAAATAAGGATCAATGACATGGCTTTGTGCTTGCACAGACCCATTATGGTGGTTCTGTATCATGGAGCCCAAGGAACTCTGCGTATGATGTCTCTGTACGACTATATATTCAAAAGTCGTGATATTGGATATTGGACTTCTATGCCCATTAAGCATAGAAAGATCTTAATATGGCCATGTGCAATCAACAGCTGATGATTTGTATTTTAGTTCATGTATGTCAGTAGAGAAAACAAGAAGTAGATTGAGACCTCTCCAGAAGCCCACTTCTTATCCAGGCCAGATTTCAGTCCCATCGTATGCGGTGTATATTTGTTGTCTTCTTCGAGAAGACAGCCCCATTAAAAGATAATTTTGCATTGCACTTTCAAGTGGTCATCTCAGGAAGCTTTCTGCTTCTCAAGTCAAATCTAAATGTTACGTCTTTGTACTGTGGATTGTATGTTGTTCTACAATGGTGGAGAGATATCATGATGGCATCGAGTTTAACGTTGAGGTCCTAAGGTCTCCAAAGCAAAGTACAGGGAGTAATTAAGCCACTTCACTGGATAATGAGTGTTTTCATTTCATTCAAATGCCTTCCTTCTTGAGATGGTAAATCTATAAATGTCGGCAAACAAGCTTGAGGACTGTAAACACTTAAATACGTCAAGTAGTTCATGGTAAAAGTATACCGCCAGTACATCCGAAAGGGAGCTATGGCGCGCACAGAGTAGCTATAGCAATGCACTTAGGGCACATTGACTGAAGTTACTGCTACTTGTCTTCCTTGCAGGGACAAAACATTTTTATGTCTTCTTTGATCCTCACAGAGTTCCATTATTTTTTAAAGTAGCATACAGCATTATAAGCAAAAATCTCTTCATCTCTCCTTCTACTCAAACTCTGTAGTCCCTGTTTGCCCTCCCGATAGGTCCACTTTAGTATATAACTGTATTTTCAATAAACTCTGAATTCTAGGACATCTATCCTTAGAACTCTGCTTTGTGCTAATCCTCTCCTATTTCTTTTAACTAAATTGGCAGCTGGGTGTTACCAGTTGGGGATGTGTCCCTGCACAGTCTGACATTGTCCATTCAGTGCTGGGAGTGTCCTCCTGAGTAGGGACCTACCTCTTTGATAAGGGAACACCCAATCAATTTATTCACACGTTTCTAATAGGATTAACAGAATAGCAACACAATGTAAAAGATGCAACAGAATTATTGGTTCATGTGGAATACATTCATATACTAAAAAATGTCAGTAGAGCTGAAAGCTTTTCTTTAATGGAAGACCCCTGGGCAACTTTTCTATATTTTAAAGGGAGTGTCCGGTTCAGGAGACTCATTATTAAATACCATTTAGTAGTTTTGAGTTGATGTAGGAGAGTCTCCATTCAGGTACTATAAGCTAGAGTATCAGTCTACAAAAGTGCCTTTCGCTCTGGAGGACCCAGCATGTCCATGCATTACATGGACAGCCCATTCTTTTCTATAGATACTGTGTAATCCTCTATTTCTCCTGAGGTGGTGCTAGAGGGGAGTTGAACAGTTGTTACAGGGTTCTTCTTCAAATGATCACTAGGGATCTCATGAATAGTAGACCCATCTACTAAAATTTGATTTTCCAAATCAGACAACCTCTTTAAAGTTGAACAATCCTCATCTTTGTTTTAGTCCCATGAATAAGATTGCTTAATTTTGTTCCCCTGCACAAAATGTTGAGCCAGGGTTAGAAGAATAATTATCATATCTTCTTCATCTTGAATCCATCCCTGTAAATTTAAAGTAAATTTACAAAGTAATCTATCCGCTTTCAGACTTGGCTCATGCAGGCATATGATGTGCACGGTGCATTTCATTCATCTTCAAAGGTCGCTCTTCCCTTTACATTTCTTCATTTGATGTTGCTTTCTTCCAGGCACCTATCTATGCTTTAAAAGTCACTGTGGTTCAGGCCAGAAATCTTCTTGCCAAAGATGCCAATGGTAAGTACTCCCTCATTTAAATTGAATATTTTCTATAGCAAAGTCTAAAACTTTCTTCTTTTTAGAGTTTTGTTTCATTATTCAACCTCGAAATCTACTGCTTTACATCTGACGCCAAAATTGAAGATTCCCATTGGAGGCTGCAAATTTCCATTAGATTGCTCTTCTTTCCTGTCTCTGGATCTCCAGATGTTGGTGTACAGAGGTAACCTCTGTTGCTTTCCAGCTGTTGTTGAACTAGGCTTGCTGGAACTTTTAGTTCAACAACAGCTGGAGAGCCACAGGTTGCCTAAGCCTGGTCAACAGCTGCCATCATCCCAAAGATGTTATCACTCTGGTCAGCGTGGTTTCTTTGTATACAGATATAATTGGTGCTGGTCGATGTATAACCTTTTATTCTTCTGTTTACTGTGAGTTAAGGAGCTTTGTATCTATGGAAAAAAATTATTTTTTAATGCATTTTTGTATTTCTATATGCACTGAGAAGCTGAAGACCAGAGGTCTCCTCAACCTGGTCAACAGCTGCCGTCAACCCATGTTGTTAGTTTGGGTCAACATTGGCCAGCATGGTTTCTTTGTCAGTATTTAACCTGAGGTTATCCCCTCTATTATATTTTTCTATCTCAAAACATTGATTTGCTTTTATTGACCCAAAAATGAAAAGCTTGAAGCCTAGGCCTGGTCATTATTTGTTGTGGATGTTGTCATTGTGGTCAGCAGATCATTACCTGGCTCTTTTTGCTTGAAAGACCTGCTCTGATCCAAAGTTTCTCCTTTATGTCTATCTATAGCTGCTACTGTGTTTGTATACTGTGTATGTATATTGACTTACAAATCTCAAGCATTGACCCAAAAACTGAGAAACCAAACTTAACCTCGGTGACCAGCACCAAAGATGTTGACAATTGGTTCATTATTGACCAGAATGACTTGTTTCTCTTGACGTACCTGACTATGGACTATCTATAACCTGAAGTTACCTCCTTTTCTTCTCTGTTAATAACAACTACTAGATTGGATAGCTACAAAAGAGAAGTTCACTTTCATTGTCTAAAAAAACAAACGTTAGAGATCTTTCCATTCTTTGCCTAATACTTAAGTTGCCAAACTTGCTATGAACTCAAAGATGTTGTTAATATAATCAGCAGATCCCTACATGGATTTTTTTATCCTTGAAGTAATTGTCTCCTCTATGTCTATAGTATGTATATCTGCTATTATGTTTTATAACATGTAGTATGACATGTATACATATTGACCCAAGCATGGATTCTGGTCAACAGCTTCAGTCAACCCAATGGAGAAGCAACACATCTTTCTTCTAACCTACCAGCCAGTATTTAACACGTGGTTCCCCATCTTTTTTCTTAATTACTACTTAATTACTACTTAATAGATTAGATATCTTCAAAAGCTGAGAAGTTGGAGATCATGAATTGCCTAGGTCTGGATCATAGTTACCATGATCTCAAGGATGTGGGGTCAACAGATCTCTACATGGTTTCTTTCTCTTGAAATACAGTGATCCCTCAAGATACAATGGCCTCAGGATACAATATTTTCAATAAATAATCGTCTTTTATGACCCATCATACGTTGAAACCAGACTCAACATACAATGCCACAGACACAGATCCAGCCAATCAAGGCCACTTCTCTGGTAACATAGCTGTATTAGTGGCTAGTTAGCAGCTATTCCTGATTGCTATATGTAAGGACTTGTGTTATCTACCTCACAGGGGTTTTTGCCTTCCTCTGGATCAACTTGCAGGATAACAGGCCAAACTGGATGGACAGCCTTATAAACTAGGTTACTATGTTACTTATAAACTATGTTAGTATGTTACTATGTTATCTGTCTTAGTTATCTGCTTATTTTTCTTAAATCTTCATTTTTTCTTATCTTAGATGACATTTTGGTGCTTTGGAACCGATTACTCAACTTACAATGGCTTCAACATACAATGTTCGTCCTGGAACCAATTAATATTGTATCTTGAGGGACCACTGTAAGTCGTTCTGGTTCAGTCATTCTCCTCAGTGTCTATGCTACTGATCTAAGCACTGAGGCAAAAACATCAAATCATGGTAATCACAAAATACTTACTATGTAGGAAAGAATTAATGCAATGCCATTCACTCATATTCTGTGTAGCATCTAAGCCAGGGTTAGCATGTATGGGATCAATGTCTCATAAATTGTCCTACTAATGTAAGTAGAAGGTTCACATGCGAATGCAGTCTCCTAGTTTAATACAAGCTGTGCACACTATGTGTCAAAAAAATGTTTTCGTCTATTTGCCACTTTTGATTTGGTATCATTATTTTGCTTGCATATACAGAACACAGCAGGGAATATAACAGAATGTATTGGCTGGTTCTAAATCACAGGAAGATAAGGACCTTTCCAAAATCCTGATACATAGCACACTGTGTGCAAGAACCTGTGCGCAATATGTGTTGCCATAATTGGATGAGGATACAATCAGTGCAGTGTCGATCCAAGTTGTGGTTTTATTTTATAAACATTTCCAAGTCCATTCGGTTTGATTGTACGTTAATTAATTTCTGTGATACATTTATTTTGTTGCCATGGTTTTTAGTAGAAGGTGGTTTACTATGCTGATTCTTATGAGGATAATGATGCTTTTTTTACCCTGGGTCGCACCATCCATGAGGCAGGTTGATCAATTCTCATTCATGGCTGCTGGAGGCCCATATAATCAGCAAATATCCTGTGCTGCCATGCACTGATGAATAAGTTATAATAATTATCTTATCTCTGATAAGAGAGATGGGGACAGGAAGAGGAAGTTACAGGAAACAGCTGCTGATAGGCTGCTCTCTTGTAACATCCTGGCTGTAGAGGAAGAAGTAGCTTGGGATCCAGGAGCAGGTAAGTGTCATTATAAGGCTGGAATTATAGGTGCTGAGTCTATATCCTTGGGGGCATTCATAAGATCAGTGCTATGGAGACTGCGGCTAGGCTGGTATAGTACACATTACTATGACGGAGGTACTACTGCTATAGTGTATTACTATTTTCCTTGGTGTTTCTTGAAATGTGTGTTCAAAATCTATATCTACACAGTTGAGTCACATTATTCTGACCACCAGCTAATATCCAGACAACCGCCATGTGCAGCACGGACAGCAGCTAGTCGGGCTGTGAGTGACTCAGTAGTAGGTTGTCAGAGGTATCTGGAGCCATGCTGACTGCAGTGCTGCTGGAGGGTGCGTGGGGAGGATCCATAGATTGAACATGATGATCAAGGTGGTCCCACCGATGCTCAAATGGGTTCAAGTCTGGGGAATTAGAGGGCCTGGGTTTTACTTAGAAGTCTTGGTCCTGCTCTTCTAACCAATGCTGGACATTGCGAGCCACGTTACATGGCTTCCCCCATCCACCCCAGGGAAGACATGTATGTGATCTACAAGGATGGTTTCCTTTTTAAATCGGTTGAGAGCGCCTTCCACATGGATGACTGGGCCTAGAGAATACCACAAAAACCTTCCCCAGACCATAACACTGCTACCACAGCTTGTGCTCTTCTAGCAGTGGTTGAAGGGTGTTTGTTCTCTGATCTTTCTAACCTGACTCACCAACGTCCATCCTTTCAATGAAGCAGAAAACACGACTCATCAGAGAAGGCAACCCTTTGTCAATCAGCAGAGGTCCAATTCCGATACTGCCGAGAAAATTGAAGTCTTTCTGCCAATGCAACTTCGTTAGCAGAGGTGCACTGACCATACATCTGCTTCGAAGCCCCGTAGGCAGTAAGGTTCGCTAAACTTGTTGTTTTAGACACATCTGGTTCATTTTGGTGGTGAGCCGCTCCACTGTATCGTGTCGGTCCAGCCTGTTGCACCTTCATAGGTGACATTTACCTCTTACATCAATGGCACATGGTGCTCTGCAGTTTCCACGTTGATTATTCATAATGGTACCATTAGTCCCCTCATGATACACTTTTCACCACAGCAGCAGGTGAAAAGTTCACAAACTGCGTAGTTTCAGAAATACTTTCACTCTTGGCCCGAAAGCCAATGATCATCCTTTTTTTCAACTCTGATAAATCTCCCTTTTTACACACGACAGCAATAAGGGATATGTGTGCAGACAGCCTATCACACACTTTATACAGTATACCCCGTGATGTCCTTCATGAGCTTCGCGCTGCCGACGTCGAAAGTAGGGAGTGGTTATAATAATGTGACTCCACTGTGTAATTTTCCTTGTGAGGTAACTGAGGACCCCTGAGGCACTTATGGTGCCCATATGGAGCCGCCCATATTGCATGTGGGGCGTGTGCATTCTGTAATGGAATACCTCTTTATAAGAGATGTGACACCAATATACTAGATGCTTGTAAAGAATATATATGCTAATTAGTATATTATGCGACTTTGGAAACAGGAAAAAAGAAAAGGTTAGCACGCTGCTCGTCTATGGAGGGTAAGTGTAGTCTGTATCAGTGGCATACATAGAGAAGTAAGGGCCCCATAACAAGGAACAGACCCGGCCCCCCACACAGGACAGAAGGGTTTCCTTCAAAACCCCTTTCAATGACCCTTGGGCCATTTTTCCACTACTTCATCTGCTAAAAGTTGTTCCTTTAGAGGGTGGAGTCCTGACCAAGTTTTCACCCCCAGTAGAAGAGGAGATAATCCCAACTAAGACTGGGCCCCCTCTTGCCCTGGGCCGCTAAACAATGGAGTTTATTATAGGTCATATATTATAATATCATAATTCTGCCTTTGTTCCTTGTGTTGTGTTTTGTGTATTTTTATCTTTAGTCACTTTGTATCTGCACAGCAACTCTCTAAACGTTACCAGTGCTGGAAGTTATTTCTTCCTCTATTCATACATCTATTCTGGGTAGCAGAAATCAGCCCCTAAGACCGAGCAGCTTTTGTACAGCAGATGTGCATCTTTCTGGTTCTTTGAGTGAAATAACAAAGGGATGGCCTTCTGCTAGGATTCAGGACAGCAGCCGTAGGCACATGTCAGGATCCATTCATCTAGATAGGAGGAAGTGTCACTCTCGACCACAGGTCAAGAATAACCGTTGAAAGCCATCAAGCTGGTAGTGCTCGGCTTCGGATTCGTGGATCGTTGGCCATTTGCTGCACATGTGGCCTATCGTAAAAAGTGAATACATCGGAGAAGAAAGCTAAAATCAGAGCAAGTCCTCGGGGGCGCTTTATCAAGACATCCCAGTCTGTGAACAAACGCTGCAGTGAATGGAAAAAAAGAAACTGGTGCAGATCCAACGCCTTTATGTTCAAGCCTTGTTTAATTATAAATCTGCCTCCGCGTCCAGGACTACGAGCAGCTGACACATTTTGATAACTTTGCCCCGAAGAGATTCCAAGACACTTATAATCCATAGGAGATATGCCAGCTTCTTAAACTGTTTCATGTTGGTGACTTATGAGATGCTAGGAACCCATATAAACGGCCTCCTTCAAAAGAGTAGAAGTGTAGGAAGGTCAATGAACTACAAAAGGAGCTGAATGTGATCAGGGGAGATGTTTCCGGTTTTCTGAAGATTACTATATGGCTGGATATACTTAGTGACAGAAGACAGCTACGTATTTTGGTCACAACACCCGGACCTCCTGGATTCTGCTGAACCAATCTTTACTAGGTTCTATGATGATTTACAAATGTTCAAATGTGGGACATATCACAGTCATCTGTAAACGGCCTAAAGGTGGCCATACACCTTAGATAGCTGTGGCCAACAGCTGTTCCTCCTGACCTCCTCCCACCATAAATATGCACACTCGGATCAACAGGTGTAAGAGGTATAAGCTGCTCCCAGACACCTATGGAGGTGGCTCATCTTCTGTAATGATGAAGGATGAGGCATGTTCAAAGGCAACATTCTTGATCCTTCTTGTCCTCAAAAATTGGGGGAGGGTTAGGACACATTGGATGGTTGTCCAATCTACTGAAACAGGTAGAGCCAAAGTTCATTTAATATGTATGACCTGATGTTATGGATGATCCTCACCAGAGAAGTGGATCCTTAAAGGGGTTCTCCGGGAATTAAGAAACTAAAAATACGCAAATATTACTTTAATATAACTATATTCCCAAATACCTTTCATTAGTTATAATGGCTCGTTTTATCTGGGGAACAATGATTAGGAGAAACAAAATGGCCGCTGTCCTTTTAGTACACACAGAACCTGTCCTGATCACACAGGAGGACAAGTTACTTCACATCACTGAGGTAAAGAACTGCCTCATCCTCCTCTCTGCTCTGCTTGTACGGGATTATGATCCTGAATACAGTTTAATATGATCTTCAGCTGAATCTCTGTAGGAATGGAGTTCATGAGGAGACATGAAGTACAGAGAGGACGGACAGGACAGACTGTGGTAATGGAGACTGCATACAGGTGCTGCTGCTCATTAGCCACATCTGATCATGAACTCCATTCCTACAGAGATTCATCTGAAGATCTTATCATCTGTATTCAGGCTCATAATCCCTGACAAGCAGAGCAGAGAGGAGGAGGAGGCAGTTCTTTACCTCAGTGTTGTGAAGTAAGTTGTCCTTCTCTGTGATTAGGACAGGTTCTGTGTGTACTAATAGGGCGGCGGCTATTTTGTTTCTCCTAATGATTGCTCCCCAGGCAAAATGAGCCATTATAACTAATGTAAGGTATTTGGGAATATATTTATAATGAAATAATATTTAAGTATTTTTATTTTCTTAATTCCCACAGAACCCCTTTAAGCTGCAGTCAGTTTGACGTGAACTAAACTGACATGAGGAGTAAAAAGAATTTCCTTGTTTTTCACCCTAGAATTGCAGCAATGAGGTTATGGTCTGTGGGCTATAGCAAGAAGGCTATGGTCTATGGGCTATCTAAAGGGGTTTCCAGTAATTAGATATTGATGGTCTGTCCTCTGGTTAGGTCATCAATATCAGGTCAGTGAGGGTCCAACACCCCCACCAATCAGCTGTTTTGGGCAGTTGCGGTGCGGGAAAGTGGACAGAGCTGGACAAAAAAGGTTCTGTCTACTGTGTAGTGCCCATGCTACAGCATTCAGGTATATGGGAGCTGGACTGCAGTACACTGGTGCCAGAAACTGCACAGTGAACTGAGCCTGTCCATCCACTGTATCATTTCCAGTACCGGCAGCTGCCCAAAACAGCTGATCGTGCGGATGCGAGGTGCCAGACTCCCCACCAATCTGATATTGATGACATATCCTGAGTCCTGGAAAAACTCCTTCAATATTTTCAGAATTTTTAGAACACATTAAAGGGGTTCTCCCATGATTGATTTAAAAAATGAAAATCAGACATCATATAGTACATGACAATCTCTTTCTAACAAAGCTAGAACCAGCCCTGTACCTCACATGGATCCAGAGATCTTCCATTCATTGCTCCTGTTTGTTCTGCTAGAGTATCCACAACCTGACAGCACGAAGGGCACATAATTTCTGCTGCAGCTCTCTATGTTTCATGACATAACCAATTTAAGGCTGTATGCACAATGCCAAATAACAGAGCTGCATTCTACAGACTTGTGGTAAGGCCATACTGTACCTTTATGTGCTACCCCTTTATACAGTAGAATACACATGCCATATTATGTAAGTATTCTTCCCTAAAACCAAAGGAGAGCCTATGGGTCCATAATACAGATATGTAACCATTCCATATGCCAACATACAGTGCACAGCCACACATCTTTGAAGGCATGGACCCCATTGACCTATAATATAGAGATTCTAGTAGCTTTCCAAAGATGGAGCTTCACCATAGACCACCAAAACGTGGTCTATGTAAAGAATTCTATTCCTATGTAAAGACTTCATTCCTACGGTGAATGTTTGGGAAACAGGCCTTCGAGCTTGACCAGGTTTCATCGTTTTCACTGGCTTCATCGTTTTGGACCATGAAGTTTATACTCGTGGAGTATTTCTACAATTTTGGATTCTTATTCCCATCCAGACAAGCGGCAGGTGGTGGCACCCTCATTATTTCCCACGCCGTTTGCCTCATTTACATGCGTCTGTCTCTTCTGTATAATTCTTGCTGAAATTAGAAATGGATTCCAGCAGAGGAAAGAAGCAAAACTTTCCCAAAGGAAAAATATAGAAAGGGAATGAGTTCTGTCAGGATTGTTGTTTTGCCTCATTCACGCCAATGGGGATTAGACTGAGGAACGGATGCAATCTGTGCCTATTTGTTATTCATTTTTCAATCATTTTATGTCATTTGTGGATCATAAAAAAAAACATATGACAGAAAAAAAAGTCTAAATCTAGGATTAGGTCTGTATCACAGCTGATCCATTGATGGCTAATCTCCGGCACTCCAGCTGTGGTAAAACTACAACTCCCAAGATGTACACTTGTTTGACTGTTCCCAGAACTCCAGAGAAATGCATGGAGCCTGCTGGGACTCATAATTTCAGCACAGCTGGAGTCCCGGAGGTTAGCCATCACAAGTACTAAAGGGAGAGATTTATCAAACTGGTGTAAAGTAGAACTGGCTTAGTTGCCCATAGCAACCAATCAGATTCTGGCTTTCTTCTTCCAAAGGAGCTGTGAAAAATGAAAGATGGAATCTGATTGGTTGCTATGGGCAACTAAGCCAGTTTTCCATTACACCAGTTTGATAAATCTCTGGTACATGTCCTAGGCCTAGGGTCTACATACAATGTCTTCAGGGGGTACGTGCAGTGTCCTAATGTTAATGTGCAGCATGATGATAGCCTTGGAGGAACCTTCATGCCATTTATTTCGTTTTGGGGCTCCTTGGCTGGGAAACATGGAGAAATATTGCTGTTAGTACTCCTAGAAGTAAATGAGGGCCTACTAGATCCCACACGCATGTGCTTTAAAACAGATCCACGCCTAGGATTTATCTATCGAAGGGCATCTCTGGCACTGTAGCTGGTCCTGAAACTACTGTACTACTCCCAGAATTCTCCTTCCACTTCTGTGGGAGCTACAAGAACCGCCGAGTAAGTTTGCATGCTGGGAGTTGTAGTATTACAGCAGCTGGAGTGTCGAAGGTTGCTGATCCCTGTTCTATCAGATGGGAGGGGGAAAAGAAGGCTTAAAGGGTTGTTCCAGTCATTTCAAGTTATCTTCTATCCACAAGATGGGACATATCTATTAGATCGATGGGGCCCTAATGCAGGGACCCCCACTGATCATGACAACTGGGGCCCCGTACTATTGTAGTGAGCAGAGTGCAAGTTGAACATGCGCAACCGCCATTCCATTCATCTCTATGGGACTATTGGAGATAACCAAGTACAGCGCTCATGCCCAACCTACGGCTCTGTTCATTTCAGGGACCCCTGCACGGTCCTTGTTCTCATCATTGGTCCCAGTGGTAGGACCCCCACCAATTTAATAGATATATTCTATATGATGGATCGGGTTTAACCAAAACACCCCTTTAAAGCACACTTATCTATATACCTTACTGCCACAAATGGAGAATTCCTTTAAAGAGGTTGTCTCACGAAAAATATTCTATAGTTTTCAAACCAGCCCCTGGATCTGAATATTTTTGTAATTGCATGTCATTAAAAATATATCACTGCTACTGAGTTATTCAATGAAATTTATCTGTATAGCGCCACCTGCTCTTTGCTCTTTTTCTAATTTCTCTGTCCTGCTCACTGAGACGGAAGCATATGCTCAGTTCTATCCTTCAGCTGCCACCATATGCCGTAGAGAGGACACACCCCCTGAGCTGCCAGCTGGAAATAAATCTAGCAGAGCAATGAATGGGGAGATCTCTGGATCCATGTGAGGTACAGGGCTGGTTCTAGCTTTGTTAGAAATAGGTTCTCATGTACTAGATTATCTATGATTTTCATTTTTTACATTAATTATGGGATAACCCCCTTTAAGGAGACGATGGCTCATTGGTTAGCACAGGTGTCCTGGGTTTGATTCCATACTCGAAAAAACATACTGACAGGTTAATTTGGAATTTAGATTGTGAGCCCCAGTGTGGACAGGGACCAATGTGCATGATGATAATCTCTGTACAGCACTTTGGAATATGTTGGTGCTATATACATGAGGATAATAAATAAATGAGAAGGCTTATGATTGTGTCTATAGCATATTGGTGAGGGACGGGTTAATACTAGGCTGTGAATATTACAGTCAGCCCTATTAATATACAGCAGAGGGGAGTATCAGTCTGCCAGGGGATGCATGTTAATAGAAGCCATTAAACTGCTTTCGCCCCTATTCGCTGTTTAAAAGCACATTTAGCTGGTATGTGATGAATGCCACTGGAACGGTACAGAACAGAAATTTTCTGAATATATATTTTTTTTCTTCTCGTTTTAGAGGTCAACAATTCAGTGAAATTATAATTCTCATTAAATGCAAAATCACTTGTGTTCAAGGCTCGGTTACATGGCTTTTTATAATTGGAATAGGTTTCAGCGACCCGTATTGCATGCTGGGAATTATGATTGTGCAAAGCTCAAAAGAAACCGAGGAAAAGAAAGAGAGGAAATTTAGCTTCAGAAAAAAGAAAGACAAAATGGAGAAACGCTCGAGTATAAGGGAAGTGCTGCCTGCAAAGTATATCCAGGTCACCGAGGTCAAGAACAATACCTTGAATCCAATTTGGAATGAAAACTTTCTTTTGTAAGTTGAGTGACACCAAGCACCTAAAATATCTGCAGGGTTTTTTTTTTAACTTACTGAGATGGGAGCTGCTGAGTCTTATCCTAAAATAAACTACAAGCAGGGCCCTTGCCAGTATTTCGGGCAATATCTCAAATGTTCTATAAACCTGTGGGGCACACCACCAGAGGGAATAAACCTCATTTATAATTCCAAATATAACTGTTAGATAGATAGATCTCTGAAAACGTGTATGGGGGCATTTATACCATTCATATGAAGTCGTTGTGGTTAATATGGTTTATATAATCAGGTCTAGTGGGGAGAATTTATAGGATAGATAGAAGATAGATAGATATGAGACAAAGATAGATAGATAGATAGATAGATAGATAGATATGAGATAGATAGATAGATTGATAGATAAAATATAGATGATAGATGATTAGATAGATAATAGATGATAGATAAATAGATGAAAGATAGATATTAAATGATAGATAGATAGATAGATAGATAGATATGAGATGGATAGATTGATAGATAGATAGATAGATAGATAGATAGATAGATAGATAGATAGATAGAAAAAAGTAAACCATGCACCGTCCCACACTTATGGTCTGGATAGTGGAGTCATCGAGTGGTCATGGATGCTTGAGAAAAGTCCCAGTGTGAGGACTGAAACGTCGCTCCTGATTAAATAAATCACTGTTTGCTTTAGCACATTTCTGGTAGTGCTGTTGATTTTTTCTATTAGATAGATAGATAGATAGATAGATAGATAGATAAAAGATAGATGGTAGATAATTAGATATTAGATAGATGATAGATATTAGATAGATGATAGATAAACAGATGAAAGATAGATATTAAATGATAGATATGATGTCACAAAATAGGTAGGGAATAGTGCAGCCCTGAGCTCCACCCACACCACTATCCCTACCTACTTGCACGGTCCATTCTAACTAACGGTGCGCAACTGGACGGCGGTCCCTAGCTTACGTAAGTGCCAGGCCTTACAGGGAGGGGTAACAGTGGGAGAAAACTACAGACTAAGCCAGACAACACCGATGCGTAATCATTATAATTATTATATATAAATAATATATAATAAATATAATTATTATAATAAAAATATATATATATCTGCCAGTTCAGATACCGAGAAGTCAAATAATCCAAACTTAAGCAAAAATCAGAACCAGAGGAAGCCAAGGTCAAGAGCCAGGAGGTCGCCTCAGTACAAAGGGGTATCACAAGGTCAAAGTCAAGTACAAGCCAAGGTCAATAAACAATAGCACCACATACAAGGAAACGCTAGTGAGGAAAGGAACACCAATCACAGGTAACCTCTGGCCAGCAGGTTGCCTGTTTAAATAGGCCAGGCTGATGCGTCACGAGACCCTGGTCAGAAACAACTACACACCTGAACGCCGACTCATCTACGTCGGCGCTCACATTTTCCCCTGTTCCTGCTCGTTGCCTAGGGGTTGCCCTGTTCCTTGCTCATTGCAAGGAGACGAGGACGTCCGACGCTGGCTCCTTGCTCCTCCTCACTAGCGGGAAGCCGGCGGCTCTGCAGGGAGGGAGCGCCCCGCCGGCTCCCCGTTACATATGAGATAATTAGATATAGAGATATAGATATTAGATAGATAGATATTGATGCATAATAGATAATTAGATATGAGATAGATAGATAGATAGATAGATAGATAGATAGATAGAATAGGAAAAGTTGTTGCTGAAAATTTAAATCATTTGTATTATTTTCCATGTGACCAGAGTCTGTTTTATTTCTCTCTTTTCACTTTTTTCACAGTGAAATTGATGACATTTTCAGTGACCTGCTACACCTGGATATTTGGTATGAATACCCAGAGTATAACGTATATATTTCTAAACTCAAAATGTATAATTTTCACCCTTTTAGGTCGCCTTAAGATTTGTAATCTGAAACCAGAAGTAGGTAAAACTGTATTATGTCTTCCCAGGGATCATGATGATGATGTGTCTGTCGCAGAGGCTTGCAAGAAGCTAAATGAAGTCAGTGGATTTAAAGGGATGGGCAGGTAAGTGACCAATTCCCTAAAGGTCTTTTTTTCATTTTTTTTTATTATACTTATTGAAAAAGCAAGTTCTACAATAAAATTTCAAATTTATTGCGGATTGCGGACTCATTTAAGTCAATGGGTCCGAATCAGTTACACAGGGTGCACACGGCCAGTGCCCATATATTGCGGACCCACTGTACGGGCATGGGCGCACACATATATGAGTCCTAAAGGAGTTCTCCACTTAGGGCAATCCATACCTGTTAGAAGGGTCTTGCATAATGCCCATTGAAATCAATAGTTTGTCTCTGTAATGTAGAACAGGACAAGTCCTCCAGAGCAAGAGGCACTCTTCGTAACTGCTCTCCTCTCTGGCCAAGAGATTAGGATCCTGGACTGAGAATAATCCTCTATAAGTGGCGTACCTCCAATGGATGCAGACCACGCAGCTGCTCTGGGGCCCATGGGGAAGGGGGCCTGCAGTGAACCAAAGGCCCTGCCCCCTAATTACATTCAATACAGACTCCAGTCTAGAATCCCTGTCATCAGTGGAGAAAGCTAAACATAATCTACTAAGGGAACTGTAGTGTAGTTCTCAGGTTACACAAGTATATCTGCCAGGACCTGTGATGACATCATCACAGGTCCTGCACCATCTAGTAAAGGAACTGCACAGAGAATGGTGTAGTTCTCAGGTTAGAAAAGATTTGATGACAGAGCTACAGTAGTTACATAGACACTCCCCTATCACCGTCCCTAACAACACCAGCTAGTTTATAGCTCCTCCCGACCAGCTAGTTACATAGACACTCCCCTATCTCTGCCCCGCCCATGGACATAACATCACTGGAAGTATGAAAGAGCTGCATGGACACAGTCATGTGACCACAGCCCAGAACGGGAGAAAGGAGCAATAAAAGTAGAAGAACTATATTACAAAATTACAGCGACCTTCATAAGGGATTATTTGAAGCAAACCAGAAAACCCCTTTAATAGTTCTGGTTAATCGCAGTAATACTATACGTTGTTTGCACGACTTCGATACACGATAAGCAAATTTAGATTCCAATTAGTAGACACTTGAAATCTTGCCTTTTAATAAACGTCCCCACAGTCTTTTTATGTCGGAGATTTCACAGACTGTCAGCAGAATGTTCAGCAGAGCTGCAGCAATTAGTGGAATAAAATCAATTAAAGAAAATATTACAGTCTAGTCATAATTTAAACTATCAGTTTTTCAGTCTGTTCAATTTTAAACTCGTATATGAGTTGCCAATTTACTTTCCTTGGGTCAAGACTGTAAAAAATATTCCCACTTAAACATAGATTTAGTTCTGGACAGGAAAATTATTTTTTCTCTTTTTTTCTGTTTACAGAGATCACCCCCTCCCCCTTTTTTTCTTTTTTTTTTTGCAAACTCCCCTTTTGGAAAGGGAAGCATACTTACCTGTTACCTGCCGCTGGATCCCAGGTCCTTCACTCCCCAGCCTTGGCTGCATCATTCAGGTCCTCTCAACGCTCCGGCCGCCAATCACTGGCCGCATCGGTGACCTGTTCCCCCTTGCGTCATGTCAGTTGGTCACATGATGCAAGGGAGGCAGCCAGCGATGAACTGCAGCGGCATCATAAGAAAACGATGGGGAGCTCCCCACATATTGGTTTATTATTGCTTTCAATGAAAGCTGTATAAAACCATATGCGGTGAGCTCCCTCTAGTGGCAGGAGCAGGCAGAAAGAATTTTATCATTTAAATGAATGGTTGTGTGTATCTCTGTATCTGAACTTTGACCCCCTATTAGAATTTCCAGCCCTAGTCATGCACAGTTAACCCTTTCATATAATCACGACCATTTCATTATATTATTGGGTTGTAACATTAAGCTTTAACCACACTAGACCTCCAGGAAGATTCAGTGCTATCCCATAGTCATCCTATTAACCCTTTTATCACCCTAGACCACCAAAGATACTACAATAATACTATTACTTTAAGGAATATTCCCATCACAGACAATGGGAGCATATCGCTAGGATATTCCCCCATTGTCTGATATGTGCTGGTCCCACCTCTGGGACCTGCAACTACACCCAGAAGTGGGACCCGCACCTATCAGACAATGGGGGCATATCCTAGTGATATGCCCCATTGTCTGCGATGGGAATACCCCTTTAACCTGAAAACAGTAAACTCATGTAAAATATGTCTGAGGTTGTTCAAGTAATGGTGTAGAGAGTATAATTGGGTGTGGAGTGGGAAGGAACAGAATTTACAGTCAAAACGGATTAATTTTCAGATGCTCATTGTTGCCCCCTGCTGACTAATGAACCACCAAGAGGAACTGAACATCTTCTGTTAGTGTCCATTCAGACGACCCTGCCTGGAGACACGCACCCGGAAGCCCATGGAAACACATGGAAGCTCTTCCTTGGGCTTCTGGGTCCATGCTTCCACACCGCAAAAGATAGGACATGGCCTATATTTCCCCCTACGTTGCAAATCACGGACCCATTCTAGTCAATAGGTATGGTATGCAGTCCGCAACAGGGACATGGCTACACCACAGTTGTGTGAATGTCATTTTCTGAGTCACTTTCAGAGTCAATATGGCTATTGGCCTGAATCTCTAAAACCAGTTACCACTCCCAACCTCCCCATAAACGTGCACTTACAGGTATTTTGGCCATACCTGTTTATAACAGTGAAGATCAGAGGAATAAGCTGCTGACAGTCATTTCTCCAGTGGCCTATCTTCCCCTGGAATTAAAGGGGTTTTCCAATACTATAAACTGCCACCCATGTGCCGGGCCCCTCACAGGGAATATACTTAGCCCGCTCCCTGCGCCGCTCCTGATCCCCGCACTGCTTCTCCCCGTGCACGGATGAAAACATCCAGTGGGAGCAGCCAATGGCAGGCGGGGGCAGGGACGAGCCTCCCTAGCGTCACCCGCGATGCTAGGGAGGCCCCCCCATCACCGCCTGCCATTGGCTGCTCCCCCCGACACCGGATGTTTTCATCCGTGCACGGGGAGAAGCAGCAGCGGCGGTGCGGAACCAGGAGCGTGCAGGGAGCAGGGTAAGTATATTCCCTGTGAAGGGCTCGGCACATCAGGTGGGGGCAGTTTATAGTATTGGAAAACCCCTTTAAGGATGGGGCAAGTTGAAATTCAACATGTTCAGTCCTTCTTTCACTTGAGGTCTGTCGGGATGCCCTCATACACAAGAGATCACCTTAGATCCTACAAGTATGGGCAGGTTGGGATGACCAGCATTACACCAGCACCTTACTATAATACCGCCCCTATAAACAAGAATATGGATCTGAACAGCTATGAAAATTCTCCTATGTCTTCCTTTTCAAATGTAATCATAAAATAGAATCCATGAATACCCAGATCATTGTAATTCATTACATTTGTATTAGTACAAAGGATATGGAGAGCTTCCAGCATATGGCAGTACAGAATAAAACAGAGCCATGTATTATCTGTTATAAGCCGTAATAAAGTGATTACAGCATTAGCTCATCCTGTCGAGATCTCTACACAGGTACTTCAAGCAGATAGTGAAATCGGCAAGAGCAAACGGAACAACCGGCTCTGCTGAGGACAATGCAGATGACTTCTTAGGATGCCTTAACATCTCCATTAACGTAAGTAAACAGGAAAGCATTAATTACTGCCGCCAGAGCGAGAGCTGCTTGTGTAGCGTGACTCATCCCGTAATGTCGCAAACTGATGTGAATATTCAGATTTTATTTTTTACCAGTTCTGGAAATTGTAGAGACAAAAATTGATAAGGTTTCTATGAATAATTGGGAAATATAATTGTAGGGCTGCCCTACCCCCACAAAGTTTTAATGACTCCCATCATGCACTACAAAGAGTGATGACGTTTTATTCGACTGGAACCCCCACCGATCACAAGAAGTAGGTCTCTGAAAACGTGTAGGGGGCATTTATACCATTCATATGAAGGCATTGTGGTTAATATGGTTTATATAATCAGGTCTAGTGGGGGGAATTTATAGGATAGATGGAAGATAGATAGATATGAGACAAAGATAGATAGATAGATAGATAGATAGATAGATAGATAGATAGATAGATAGATACAGTGCCTTGTGAAAGTATTCGGCCCCCTGGAACTTTTCAACCTTTTGCCACATTTCAGGCTTCAAACAAAAAGATATAACATTTTACATTTCTCGTGAAGAATCAACAACAAGTGGGTCACAATTGTGAAGTGGAACGAAATTTATTGGATCATTTAAACTTTTTTTGTAATAATAAAACTGAAAAGTGGGGCGTGCAAAATTATTCGGCCCATTTACTTTCAGTTCAGAAAACTCCCTCCAGAAGTTGATTGAGGATCTCTGAATGATTCAATGTTGTCCTAAATGACTGATGAAGATAAATAGAATCCACTTGTGTGTAATCAAGTCTCTGTATAAATGCACCTGCTCTGTGATAGTCTCAGGGTTCTGCATCATGAAGACCAAGGAACACACCAGGCAGGTCCCTGATACTGTTGTGGAGACGTTTAAAGCTGGATTTGGATACCAAAAGATTTCCCAAGCTTTAAACATCCCAAGGAGCACTGTGCAAGCGATCATATTGAAATGGAAGGCGTATCAGACCACTGCAAATCTACCAAGACCCGGCCGTCCCTCTAAACTTTCATCTCAAACAAGGAGAAGACTAATCAGAGATGCAGCCAAGAGGCCCATGATCACTCTGGATGAACTGCAGAGATCTACAGCTGAGGTGGGAGAGTCTGTCCATAGGACAACAATCAGTCCAACACTTCACAAATCTGCCCTTTATGGAAGAGTGGCAAGAAGAAAGACAGTTCTCAAAGATATCCATAAAAAGTCTGGTTTACAGTTTGCCACAAGCCACCTGGGAGACACCAAACATGTGGAAGAAGGTGCTCTGGTCAGATGAAACCAAAATCCAACTTTTTGGAAACAATGCAAAACGATATGTTTGGCGTAAAAGCAACACAGCTCATCACCCTGAACACACCATCCCCACTGTCAGACATGGTGGTGGCAGCATCATGGTTTGGGCCTGCTTTTCATCAGCAGGGACAGGGAAGATGGTTAAAATTGATGACTAAATCTAGGACGGAGATTTATCTTCCAACAAGACAATGATCCCAAACATAAAGTAAAATCTACAATGGAATGGTTCAAAAATAAAGGTATCCAGGTCTTAGAATGGCCAAGTCAAAGTCCAGCCCTGAATCCAATTGAGAATATGTGGAAAGAGCTGAAAACTGCTGTTCACAAACGCTCTCCATCCAACCTCAAAGAGCTCCAGCTGTTTTGCAAGGAAGAATGGGCAAGAATTTCAGTCTCTAGATGTGCAAAACTGATAGAGACATACCCCAAGAGACCGCAGCTGTAATCGCAGCAAAAGGTGGCGCAACAAAGTATTAATGCAAGGGGGCCGAATAATTTTGCACGCCCCACTTTTCAGTTTTATTATTACAAAAAAAGTTTAAATAATCCAATAAATTTTGTTCCACTTCACAATTGTGACCCACTTGTTGTTGATTCTTCACCGAAAATGTAAAATGTTATATCTTTTTGTTTGAAGCCTGAAATGTGGCAAAAGGTTGAAAAGTTCCAGGGGGCGAATACTTTCGCAAGGCACTGTATTCTTCCTTCCCAGGTATTGGAATTTCAGTGGGCTCTTTGAGAGGTAGCCCCCTTTGGGGTGTCTCATCCGAGTCATGGCACTATCTGTTGGACTCTGTCCGCAGATGAAGTAGATTTTTCAGACAATTCTTCTTGGGAAAGAACTTACATGTTTATTGGCGACAAACGGCGAAGCAGATTACAGAACAGGTCAAAAGAGCAGGCAGACTACAAAATGCAAGGTGTAGAATAGAATGGTAGAATGGTCGAACAGTAACATTTTTCTCAAATAATAGATTTTTATATCCAGGATGACACAGGCATATCATTAAAGGGAGTCTTTCACCTGTTTTTCACCAATATAACTAACAGCACTGCCCCACAGAAGATTGCAGACACATCCCAGACATACCTGTGTGCACTGTGTCTGTATTACATGTCACATCCCAGACATACCTGTGTGCACTGTGTGTGTATTACATGTCACATCCCAGACATACCTGTGTGCACTGTGTGTCTGTATTACATGTCCAGGAAAAGCACTTTTATTCTGCAGGAAAACAGCTCCCAAGTGCCCAGCTCTGCTGCTGTAAGTGCCCAATGCAAACCAGACTGAAGAGGGGAGGGCTGCTTTAGTTGCTCATATCCTGGGATTGGTAGCAGATAGAAAAATGGTTCTGACCTTCTTTGAAAGCTGACACTCCAAGCTTTCAATGATACCACAGAATTATATCCAGTATATTAGAAGATATAGCTTACAAGACATTTCCTATACTTGGACCAGATGAACATACCCTCTACACCTTTCAAGGTCTCATTGGTGGGCAGTGCCATGGAAAGCAGGGCTGTTGACAACTTTTAGAACAAGACATTGATATTTTGGGTCCATGATTCTCTCTTGTGAGTTGAATTAAAGGGGTTATCTCATCTCAGACAATATCGCTAGGATATGCCCCCATTGTCTGATAGGTGCAGGTCCCAACTCTGGGACTTGCACCTATCTTGTAAACAGAGCCTTCAAAATCACAAAGAGTGCACCGCGCTCCCATTCATTTCTATGGGGCCGACGGAAGTAGCCATGGAGGGCAACCATGTATGCGCGGTGCGCCATCCTTGACTTTGAGGATCGTAGCGATATGCCCCCATTTTCTGAGATGGGAATACCCCTTTAAGGGAAACAATCCATAAATGACCTGTATGGGGTTATTACCTAATGTTACCTTATTTACTTAGTTTCATGTGAAGTGAAGAGAGGAGGAGCTGTGACTATAAAAAACCATTTTGCATCTTAACTTACCAGCTGAATATTGTTTTTCTTCAGGAGATCCCCGTGGGAGGTGTAGATAAATGGTTTAAGTTGGAACCAAGAACAAGTTCTTCAAAAGTTCAAGGAGACTGTCACCTCATCATAAAACTAATTACAAACCAGGTAAATAATCCGGGAAATGAAGAACCTTCGTTGTATGACTTTATAGATGACTCCACTATCCAGACCATACGTGTGGGACGGTGCATGGTTTACTTTTTTCTTTCTATCTATCTTTCTATCTATCTATCTATCTTTCTTTCTATCTATCTATCTGTCTTAGGCAGACAACAATAAAGGGGCTGAGGTACTGAAGATGCACTTTCATGGTGTCACCCAGTGGTAGCAGCTTGTGTTGCTAGGCAACTGCCATAGTTTATTCAGTCTCCATCTAGCAAGAACAGAGTCTTACAAAAATTATTTGTAAGGGGATCCAAATCCAGGATAATTTCCATGAGAAATTCTGGGGTTTGCAATCTTTGCTCTAAAACCATAAACTGCATTTATTATGTGATATGTCTTCAGTCTAAAGCTGGCATTCAGGGGCGGATTGGAAAAAAAAAACTAAAAGTTGACCCATTTTGTAGGCAGGTCCAAATTGACAGAAGACATGCCAAAACAAGTAGGCAGGGACAACAGAATTGGGCGGGGCCTGTAATACCGTAGTACAGCACATAATACTGCCCCAGCAGAACCAAATACTACAATACAGCACAAAATCCTGCCACCTCCAACCACAGTATTCAACTGTATCACCATCATGAGGACAGTAATACAGTTGAGTTCAGAAGGGCACCTGTGGCCATTAAGCATCAGATCATTATGTACTTTACCTGACCCATTGCCATCAAGAGGGCTTGAGTGGCCCTCTGGGCATCAGCCCTATGGGAAATTTCCCTGTAGGTTCTATGGCCAATCTACCCCTGCTGGCATTAGATTATTATTATTTTTATTACCCACTTGAACATTTAGCATTTTTACATTATCATGAGCTTCTCTTTCCTGTTTAACTTGATATTCTAAGAATTTTACAAAACATTTTCATGGTATCATCCTTATGGGTGCAATTTCCATTCCTTTGCATTACCTTACATGTAACATGTTCTCAGCCCATATAAATGCTATGGGGGGAATTTATCATGAGGGGGAAATTTCCTTGAGTCTAAGTTGGAGTACTTTATGGCAAATTTATCAAATGTCTCATGTTACTTGATAAATCTGTCTTATCCTTAGACCTAACATTTTGTCTAAAGAAGCTTCTCCAGTTTTCTTACTCCACCCTCCTCCTGGAGTGAGATTGCAACTTTTTTGCGACTTTTTTAAAAGTCTCAATGATAAATCTGGAATGAAGCATAGCTAACCACACCCACTTTGCCACCCAAATTAAAAAACTGGAGTGAGTGGTGTAAAAATGCAAAAAAGTTGTAAAATTTTGCCAGAATTCTGGAGTGAAGGCATGATAAATCAGGGCCTATGACTTTATCAGAAGCTACAGTTGGTTTATATAACATATATATATATATATTTCTATGTATTTCCATTCCCACGTGCAGAGCAATGTTTATTGTGGCTCACCAGAGTACCAGGGGGTCCTCGGGAAACACTCATGAGCCCCAAAGGTTCAGTAGAAGACAACCACATTTAGGGTCCGTTTGGGGTGGTTAACAAATAACCTATTAGACTTTTTTTATTATTATTATTCTGTGTGTACAATGATAAGAACAAAGATTATATTAGGAGTGACCTCTCTGGTGGGCTCAAGGAAACCCAGGCCAACATAGATTGGAACCCAAGTTTATAGACATAACAGTAAGACTATGTTCACACTGCTCTCAGAAGCTGCGTTCAGAATCTCCATCTGCAGCTCAGTCAGATTTGATAGAAAGAATAGTGGTGCATGAAGTGGAACCCAATGGACCCAGCTGTAAGTCAGTGGCGCGCAGGGGTGGACTGGCCATAGACAAGGAAATTTCCCAGAGGGATGATGACCAGGGGGCCACCCAAGACCTTGTTATGGCCACTGGCCGGGTTCATAACCTGATGCTCTTAGCATTAATTAGTGTAGGAGCATTAAGTACTTATGCACCTGAACAGCAGTGCCCCTTCTGAACTCAACTGTATCTTTGTCCTCAGTACAGTGATACAGTTGATTACTGTGGTAGGGGCAGCAGTATTTTGTGCTGCACTATGGTATTTGGTTCTGCTGGGGTGGTACGATGGTATTGCAGGCCCCGCCTACATCTGTTGTCCCTGCCTACTTGTGATGCCCAGTCTTCTGTCATTTGGACTCGCCTACAGCTTGAGGCCACTTTTATTTTTTTTTCCAGGGCCACTTTAAAGGGGTTTTGCCATCACATACAGTGGGGGCATATTGCTAGGATATGCCCCCATTGTCTGATAGGTGCGGGTCGGATAGCATGTGCAGCCACCCTCCATTCATTTCAATGGGGCCGCCAAAAATAGGCAAGCGCTGGCTTGGCTATTTCTGTCTGCCCTATACAAATGAATGGGAGCAGTTGCCGCGCATAGATGGTGCGCTTCCATTCACTTGTATGGGAGCAGTGGGGAGCAGCGGGGAGCAGCACTTGGTGGCGGACAGACCCCGGGAAAGCCGGGGTCCTCCAGCCACAACTCTCCGCTCCTCTCTCCACCTCTGGGACCCGCACCTATCAGACAATGGGACATATCCTAGCGATATGCCCCCATTGCATGTGATGGGAATACCCCTTTAAGTCCCCAGTCCACCCCTGGTGGGGCAGCATGGTATCCATTGTGCAACACATCCAGCTATGCATCATGGCACTACAGTTATCCTTGAAAACCATGATGGAAGTGTGAACAGAGCCTATGTGAAAGCAGTCACCTCGATTGGTCAAATTGGCCACAAAATTGTTCCCGATTGCATCTTGAAATGTGTTACATCATCCTATATGCAACCCACCATGAAAATTAAGATGGACCAGACTTGAGGCCACCTCCCATTCTGAGTTTCCCTGGCACAGACAAAGGTTTGCAAGAAACTCATTTAAGCGGAAATGTGAATAACAAATGTTAATCATCAGGCCAGGTAGGCTGCTTGATCACAGAAGGATCTGTCTTTTCCTGCGCAGCAATTTCCACCAGGATTGACAAGAAAATGGCTTCATTGTAAACATCAGTTCTCTGTGTTCATCTCAGGGGGTTACATGTCTGTTTAATTAAACCTCCCAAGCTTGTAAAATAGAGACGTTGACGGTAGACCGCCATTATTAAAAGAGCCTGAGCTAAAGAGCAGGTCTCGCTTTCACTACAAAGATGTCACCACACTGCCGTGATAAACATACGGCACGTCCCCAAGGCTTAAAGTACATCACACAAGGACGGCAGCAGTGGTATTTAGACTCCTTTAAACACATTTGACTCCTGTATTTTTCCTGTACCGGTGTCTCTAGAACAACATCCAACTTTTTATTTTATCCCGCACTGTGCAATTGAAATATTATAAAAATTAATTCCTGTTGGGGCGACTTGTAGGCCTTGCCACCAACTGTTGCCTATTTTGCCAACTCACTGGAGAAGGTAGGATGGATCATAAATCATTTTATACCGGTACTACATCAGCTAGCGTGTGCAGTATAGTGGATGATAGATGGCCATTAGCAACATCGTCTCCGGTGTCATATGATACTGTTGGACCAGATTTGGATATAAAACCCCTGTGTGTCCATCTAGGACACAAACCATTGAGTCCACCATGGAATGAAAAGCCAGAGCTCAGATTGATCACCGTCCTCAATGCACAGGGTCAGGGACATTTTATAACATTCATGAGCTCACTTCAAATTTTTATTTAAGTGTTCCCCCTCCGGACATGTTTTCTCTAGTCTCTGAAAATTAAAAAGCCCTCTACCCTGCTCTTCCTGACCCCTGCTTGGTAGGAAGTAATCAAGTAGCAACACCTAAAGCAGGATGTTATGCCACCATAACTTAGCCCAATGTTGGCACCCACAGACTCTCTTATATATTTTTACCTCAGGTTGCCCCCAGAGTGCAAGCCAATGAGACCCTCCAAAGAGCTTGCCATAGATGTCTCCTGAATCATCAGTCACTGATGCCCCAGAACCTATACAGCCTAGTTTTACCTCTTCTGCTCCACCAGGTTCCTTAATTATGTCTTATTACCCCTGGATGATGTGTCTGATGCAGCTGTCCCATTTGCCCCTGAGAAAAGTATTTAAAAGCAGCAAGAACAATACCCTGTAGTCCCAAGATGGCAGACGGCGGTTTTGTAGATAGGACCCCATTATGATTCATGCCATGGAGCCCCACTTTGCCCATGCATCTGATCCTACTTACTTCTGTCCTATAGCATTAGGTCCAAAGTCTCCATGTACTCCAACATTATAAATTATACAATATATGTGGAAGATTATATGTCTAGTTGACGTAGTCAGGTAAAGTCATCTACTGTTAGATAGTAGACCTGGAAAAGGGTATTACGATACCATATAAATAGCAAATATACACACTATGGGGGTCATTTATTATACTGAAATATGCCTATATTAGACGTATTTCAGGTGCAGATGTCGGTGGTTAGTTGCGCCACTATCTGCGACTTTGCCACACTCACGTCAGGTCTAAAATTGTGGGCGTGGTGTGGGCAGGGAAGGGGATGGGTTGGCAGGCCCGTCTCATTTACCATTTTCTACGCCTGTTTTAGGCGTAGAAGGTCTAAATGTAAGACAACTCGGAAGCTGTCGTACATTTCGAATTGGCGCTGGATGCAACGAAGTTATGGAGATGCCAGCGCCTCGTCATAACTCTGGCTGATCCACCTCTAGCTTAGGGCTTTATTAAGACAGGAGTCTAAAACGCCTTAACGTCTTAATAAATGTGCCCCTATGTGCTGATTAATCTAATATCTTTATAAGGGTCGGAGTTGTAGTTCTCTGATACAGAGTTCCAAATCCTCTGCATAGTCATAGATTTGACAGCATGGAACAACCGCTAGAGGGAGCTTAGAAGCTTACTGAATACTGGTCATACATTGCCCTGAGCTCCCTGTAGTGGTGGCTACAAGCCATCAAAATTTTATCATTCAAAGGGGTTGTGTCATCTCAAACGTTGATGGCATACCACTAGAATATGCTATCAAAGTCAGATAGGTGTGAGTCCCAGCTCTAAGACCCGCTGCTCTTCGCTCACTTTGAGGGTCCCATCCCTGGAGATAGGTTCGGGTCCCAGAGACCTATCTGACATTGGTAGCATATCCTGGCGATATCCCACCAATGTCTAAGATGGTTTGTGAAGGGAAGCTGGGACTTTGGAGCTTCATCCTCTATAAAGATATCATACGAAACTAATCAGCGCAGAATATTGATTCTTAAAATTGTATTACACGGGGTTAAAAGATGAACATTTCTTAAATTCTTTACATAGGAGTTTTTCAGTGGTGCCATGCTCGGTATATGGGGGTTGATAGGTATTTGCTCTTCTAGGAAAATGATATTATGCATGTTTTTACTCATGCTTGATCCTGTTGTTTCCACCCAGAGATAAGTGGCAGCTGCACACCCCCTCTCTCGGTAGGAATTTGTTATGCATGCTTGGCCAAGCTGAACATGCATAATGTTGGGGGGGGGGGGGGTCAGCCATGATGAATGCTGGATGGCAATTACCTCATGCATTTGCCTAGATTCCCTGTTTATACAAATGTCATTAGTATATACAGATCACATATTAGTCTAACCCGACATTCCGAAATGATATTTTGCCGAGAGAGGCCTTGACAATATATGACAGATACCAGCAGCGGGTGTGAAGCTGTCATTTAAGCATTCCTGAAAAGCACGTTAGAATAAACATTCATTAGAAAATAGAACTAATTTGTCTTTATCCGTGTCATTATGAAATAATTCTACAAGTACCGCTGGCCCCTTGTCATGGTAGAGCGAGGAAACAATGATTGATGCTACCGTACGAGCCCGTACGCTCCCGCTCCTAATCCGAGCTTGACTCGCGCATCTGCGCTTTGAATAATGCTCTAAGTGGTTTCATATAGGAGTTAAATGTCTGATCTCCTCATGTCTTCCTAGGAAGCAGGTCTCAGCTGTAATTCAATTGGGCAAATATTAAAACAAATAGCACGGTATGAAATATGCGAATTAACAAATGTGTTTTCAGAGGGACACGGTGCTGAGCAAGAAGGCATCTGGCGCAGTGATTCATGAAATGCTACTAACCCAGCTGCTACAGTATGAACACAAGCAGACGAAGGTGAGCCGACACCCGCCTAATCGACACCATCTTTCTCCAGTATTGATGTTTCTGGAGCAAAGTGACAGACAACGGTTTTATGATGAAATGTCTTTGATTTGAACCTGTCATCCAGGCAGAAGTGATTGTCATTTGTGGTCATGCTTTCTTCTGCACTCTCTTCTTAAAGCGAAACTTTCAGCTAGAAAAATAGCACATATTAAAGGGGTTGTGTCACTTCAGCTAGTGTCATTTTTCATGTAGAGAAAGTTCATACAAGCCACTTACTAATGTATTGTGATTCTCCATATTGCTTCCTTTGCTGGCTGGATTCATTTTTCCATTGCATTATACACTGATCGTTTCCATGGTTACGACCACCCTGCTATCCATCAGTGGTGGTCGTGCTTGCGCACTATAGGAAAAAGTGTCAGCCTATCTGGTGGCCGGGACTGTGGGACCTCATATAAGCTAGTGCTTTTTCCTATAGTGTGCAAGCACGACCACCACTGATAGATTGCGGGGTGGTCATAACCCCTGGAAACGAGCCGTGTATAATGTGATGGAAAAATGAATCCAGTAAAGGAGGCAATATGGAGAATCACAATACATTAGTAAGTGGCTTGTATTAACTTTCTCTAATAAATGCTATATGCTGAAGTGACACAACCCCTTTAACAACCTATAGGTAAATACTTATATATTATAAAAAATATATGGTTCTCAGGATATAATATTTTAAAGTCACTCCATGCATACAGGTTCGTGTTTTGGCTCTTCCTCTCTGTCTAGACTTTTTGCACGCAGAGAGTCTCACTCAACACTCTGTCAGACCATCAGTCAGACCAGGGAGAAGGGAGGAGTGGTGACTCAGTTAGAGCACCAGCTCTCCACCAGCTATCCCCGTAGCGCTTTTCTCATGATACAATCAATGCACTGCTCCATTTGACACTTAGAATACTGCCATCTTCTTATGTAGCAGAGGGTTTTTGGGGTCAGTCACCATGGCTTAGGTATACAAAACATAGCCAGCTAAACCCACTCAGACATCAGGGCGTCCCATGTGCACAGAGAGCGGAAGGAACATCCAAATGGTAAGAGGACATTCCAGCACAGCAAAACAATCCTGTGTGTTTCTTCCTTTATTCTGACATATGCCTAAGAGAGTACAGCATGTAATAGAGTAAACTAGAACTGCTTACGCGTTTCAGATGATTAAGGATGATTTCCATCTGAAACGCATAAGCAGTTCTAGTTTACTGTATTACGTGCTGTACTCTCTTATCGGTATGTCCAAGGGCGGATTGCCGTAGACCTTACAGGGAAATTTCCCGGTGGGCCGATGCCCAGGGGGCCACATCGGCCCTCCTCACAGCCTCTCAATGGAAGTTTTTTGGGATGTATTTTGTGCTGCTGACAGTATATTGTGATGGACTGTGGTATTTGGCTCTGTTGGGATGGTATATTGTGCCACGATATGGTATTGTTGGCCCTGCTTTCCATCAATTTGGACCCAGCTACAAAATGGGGCCACTTTTAGTATTTTTTCCAGGGCCACTTTAAGTCCCCAGTCCGCTCCTGGGTATGTCAGAATAAAGGAAGATACACACAGGATTTTTTCCTTATCCTGGCCTGAGTGCAACTGCTACCACTGCACCCCTATATACCTGCACTGCTGTTCCCCATATTTTAGTAGTCTGTTGGAATGGTTCCTTCCTCATCTATGACTATGGGTTAATATGGAAAAGCAGAGCTGTTGCAATTCATGTTACTGTTATAGTATAGTCACCAACACAGGTCATTCACTTAGTGCTCCATCAGTATGATGGTATCCTTATTCTGTCTAAGGCAAAAATGCATATGGCACATAGTCTTGGGGCCTTCAGTGGTGTGGTGATATGATTATCTAAGGGGACCTTATGGGTTAGTTGGCTTTTTAGGGCTTGAATTTATTTAGCAGGGAACAGCCGCAAAATTTGTATTGTACCATGTTTCACATAAGCTCCAACTGGCACATGAAATAAAATACTCTAGATCCGGAAAACCATTTTAAGTTCCCCAAAAATTATCATGGTCAGTTCCCCTCCTTTACAGAGACCCCAACATTAAAGAAGAACTCCTGACAAAAATTTTATTCCATATCCTGCTAGAAATGTACATGATATAATCCGTAGTGAATGTCATTTTCTTACCAGTGTCTGAATTTTTGACTTATATCATCCTGAAGTTTCTTATCTGTGTCATGTGACTAGGAATTAGACCCACCAACTCACACATAGACTTATGTGTGGACAGGAAGTCTAATTCTCTATGTATTCCTATGAGACTGAAAGTGAGGCTCCCATAGGAATGAATAGAGCAGTTACTGGCTTCCTGTCCTGGGTCAGTTGGAGGTCAGGGAGTTGGTCACATGACCCAGCTACAATAAGAAGAAAGGTTATTACTGACAATGACATTCTCTGATAAGAAAATGACATTCACTACAGATTATATCATGCACCTTTCTAACAGGTCAGAGAATAAAAAATTTTGCGGGAGTTCTTCTTTAACTGACAAGCTGTGGTTTATACAGAAGAACAAGCTGGACCCCAATCATTGTGCCATATTTCAACATCTCCTCCCCGCCATCTCCTTCCCATTGCCCTTGGGGCAATACCCCAATATCCCATCCCCTAATTTGCTAAAATTTAATTGCTATGGAGGGGAAAATTAAAAAATGTTTATACGTGAAGTATCTAGTATTAATGTAAATGCACTTCGCATGAAGCCAACAGAATCCAAATACCTCCAGGTAGTGGCGTACATAGAGAAGTAAAGGCCCCATACCAAGGACCAAACCAGGCCCCTCACACAGGACAGAAGGGTTTCTGCCTAAACCCCTTTCAATGACTCTTGGGCCATTTTTCCACTGCCTCATTTGCTACAAGTTGTTCCTTTAGAGGGTAGAGTCCTGACCAAGTTTTCACCTCCAGTAGAAGAGGAGATGATCCCAAATAAGACTGGGCCCCCTTTTGCCCTGGGCCCCATAGCAGTTGCCTGGTCTGTCGCTATGGTAGTTACGCCCCTGGCTCCAGGTCCATTGGAAGTTTTACCCACTCTAGGAGATATTAGAATTTTGTTTGGCAAAGGCAGACATTGAAAAGTGATTCACACATTTCTAAGCCAAGGTGCCAGAAATGGAGCTCAGAGGGGATATCACACAGCCTCCCTTAGGATGTGAAGCACACTTGAGGTGCATATAATAGAGCATTAAAAATTCCATTTTCCAACTATCCTTGCAAGCCGCATATAAATGAATACTTTGAACCATATAGCACCATAAGCGCTGCCATAGGCTAAAAGGGGTTGTCTCACTTCAACAACTAGCATTTATTATGTAGACAAAGTTAAAAGGGTTCTCCCATGAATAATGAAAAAATGAAAATCATACATAATCTAATACATGACAACCACTTTCTAACAAACCTAGAACCAAGCCCGTACCTCACATGGATCCAGAGATCTCCCCAGTCATTACTCCAATTGTTCTACTAGATTTATTTCAAGCTGGCAGCTCAGGGAACGTGTCCTTTCTCAGGGGGGGGGGGGTGTTTTTTGCTGCATCTGGTGACAATTTAAGGATGGCACTGAGCATGTGCTTCCATCTCTGTGAGCAGGACAAAGAAATTAGAAAAAGAGCAAACAGCAGGTGGCGCTATACAGATAGATTTCATTCAATAACTCAGTAACTATAATACATTTTTAATTACATACAAGTATTCAGATCCAGGTGCTGGTTTGAAAACTGTAGAATATTTTGCATGGTACAACCCCTTTAACACAAGGCACTTACTAATGTATTGTGCTTGTCCATATTGCTTCCTTCGCTGGCTGGATTCATTTTTCCATCACATTGTACACTGCTCGTATCCAGGAGTTACGACCACCCTGCAATCCAGCAGCGGTGGTCACACTTGCACACTATAGGAAAAGGAGCCAGCCTCTCTGGTGGCCGAGACCATGGGAACTTTTATAGGCAAACATGCGCAGCAGCTCCTGACCCGGCTGGATACAAGCAGTGTATAATGTGATGGAAAAATGAATCCAGCCAGCAAAGGAAGCAATATGGAGAATCACAATACATTAAGAAGTGCCTTGCATTAACTTCCTCTACATGATGAATGCCATCTGCTGAAGTGCGACAATCCCATTAATATTTGGGTAATTGAGTAATTTGTTGTCGCCGTTATGTTTTAGGTTGAATTTTGGAACTGGAAGGGGGAAGTGAGCAAGCATGCATACACCATAATGTCACACCATAGTATGCAGACTGACCTGTCCAGTCTACAACAGGCCGTCATGTAAGTACCATGTGATGATATAATAATGCTGTATATATTCCTTTTATATAGGGCTCCTGGTTGACCTGTGCCAAAGCAGAACTAGTGAGTACAATGGCATTCATTTAAATGGCCAAAAAATAAGAGGGTCGGGAGAAGGGAAACTCTCTGAGCCAATGTGGAACTATATTTAGTAACAGCAGTTATACAATGTTGCAATTTTGTCTGCTGCGTCAAGTGTCTCCATGGTAACAGACTACAAACAAACACTGCGTGGTCTGATCCTGCATTTATACTCCCTTCCATTTGTCTCCTATTTTTTACATGCATATATTTAGTCAATTAGCAAGAATAGGACAAGGGAATGGAGTGATGTACTGTATACTGGTGGAAGCTGATATATAGGAATGAATTACAGACTGGATGTACTGGCATACAAACGAGGCGGGAGGGCTTCTGTGCTATGAGATTGGATGTACTGGTATACAAACAACGGGGGGCGCTATGAGACTGGATGTACTGGTGTACAAACAAAGGGGGGGTGCTATGAGACTGGGATGTACTGGTATACACACAAGGGGGGAGCGCTATGAGACTGGATGTACTGGTATACAAACAAGGGGGGAGCGCTATGAGACTGGATGTATTGGTATACAAACAAGGGGGGTGCTATGATACTGGATGGTACTGGTATACAAACAACGGGGGGGGGGTGCTAAAGAGACTGGATGTACTGTATACAAACAAGGGGCGGGTGCTAATGAGACTGGATGTACTGGTATACAAAACAACGGGGGGCGCTATGAGACTGGATGTACTGGTATACAAACAAGGGGGGGCGCTATAGACTGGATGTACTGGTATACAAACAACGGGGGGGCGCTATGAGACTGGATGTACTGGTATACAAACAAGGGGGGGCGCTATGAGACTGGATGTACTGGTATACAACAAGGGGGGTGCTATGAGACTGGATGTACTGGTATAACAACAAGGTGGGGCGCTATGAGACTGGATGTACTGGTATACAAACGGGGGGGCGCTATAAAACTGGATGTTCTGGATCAAAAAGGGGGGGCGCTATGAGACTGGATGTACTGGTATAGCAAACAAGGGGGCGCTATGAGACTGGATGTACTGGTATAGCAAACAAGGGGGGCGCTATGAGACTGGATGTACTGGTATACAAACAAGAGGGGGCGCTATGAGACTGGATGTACTGGTATACAAACAAGGGGGGGGGCGCTATGAGACTGGATGTACTGTATACAAACAAGGGGGGGCGCTATGAGACTGGATGTACTGGTATACAAACAAGGGGGGGGGGCGCTATGAGACTGGATGTATTGGTATACAAACAAGGGGGGGCGCTATGAGACTGGATGTACTGGTATACAAACAAGGGGGGGGCGCTATGAGACTGGATGTATTGGTATACAAACAAGGGGGGGCGCTATGAGACTGGATGTACTGGTATACAAACAACGGGGGGGGCGCTATGAGACTGGATGTATTGGTATACAAACAAGGGGGGGCGCTATGAGACTGGATGTACTGGTATACAAACAAGGGGGGGGCCCTATGGCTTTACAAATATGGGTGACACATTGGCATTGAGGTACAAAGTAATTTGAGGACAGCTGCTCATCACATAGATTCCTTCTTTGAACATTTATTAAGTATATATTGTCTCGGTTCCAAAGATCTTCTGTGGAGCTTTTATGAAAGTCATTGAATGGCATCTAAAGGCAGTGAAAGAAAATGTCAGAGACCATTGATTCGCAGACTGCGGCGATATGGGCAGAGCGATGGCACATTTATCTAATCCTCTTTAAGAGCAGGCGGGATACTTATTGATCTGTGAACCTGAAGGGCTCTTACCGTCTGCCACTATATGGGTGTTTATTATTAGTCCTCAAACTACTTTCTCCCTAATATCTGATGTTACTATGACTGAAGAATGGGAAGAAGTACTGGGAGTCAGGTTGTAAGCGGAAATAACGGTATAATTAGGAGACAAACGGGATTGCTCTTTTATGGGGGGTTTGAAATACGGATCATGAGGCTTACTTTGTCAGACAGCGCCTCTCTTGTCCAAGTGTCCACAATAGCAACCAATGATTGTCAAGCTTTTCCTTGTGACAAACTGCACTGACCTTACTTTCTCTGGAAAAGAAAATGGCAGGCATTTAGCAAACACCACCAAGTGCACCCCCTGGACTACAGTTATCTGCTTGGACTTCTTAAGAACATCGAGGAACAGTGGGATCCTGCCTCATGTACTAGAGAATTGGTATGAACTTGTATTTAGCCAGTTTATCTATCTATCTATCTATTATCTATTATCTATCTATCTATCTGTCTGTCTATCTATCTCGTCTATCTATCTATCTATCTATTATCTATCTATCTATCTATTATCTATCTATCTATCTATCTATTATCTATCTATCTCTTTACTATCTATCTCTTTACTATCTATCTATCTATCTATCTATCTATCTATCTCTTTACTATCTATCTATCTATCTATCTATCTATCTATCTATCTATTATCTATCTCTTTACTATCTATCTATCTATCTATCTATCTATCTATCTAGTCTATCTATCTCTTTACTATCTATCTGTCTATCTATCTATCTATCTGTCTATCTATCTATTATCTATCTATCTATTATCTATCTATCTCTTTACTATCTATCTATCTATCTATCTATCTATCTATCTATCTATCTAGTCTATCTATTATCTATCTATCTCTTTACTATCTATCTATCTATCTCTTTACTATCTATCTGTCTATCTAAATAACTATCTATCTAAATAACTATCGATATTGCAAAAATACATGTGAAATAGTTTTGACCGAACTGAAGTGTGTGAAGTGGACTTCGATCCAAATTTCAGGGAAAATTCAATTCGCAGCAAAGCCGAATTTCCTCGTGCATCGTGGTAATGAATCGATTTTTCCTGAAATGGTGTGAAAAAAAAGAAATCATACTCAACTCATCCATTTGAGCACGAAGAGCCCATTGCCGTCTTGATTGAAGATCCCGCATGGTGACGTCATACGTTACCACGCCAGCCAACATTATCACATGCCGCGTAAGATTTCGTGCTAGATCTTTAATCAAAATGGCGGGGGTGGGCACTTCGCAATCAAATGGATGAGGTAAGTATGATATTTGATTTCTTTATAGACCTTAATATTACTGTCAAATGCTGCGATCAGCGATAAACGCGGCATCTGAAGAGTACAGTGACGGGGAGCGGCACATTCATCGTTCCCGGTCATTGCACCCACTACTTACAAAGAAATGCAAAGTAATAAGTCACAAAGTGGTGGTTTTTTTTTTGTAAAATTATAGAGCCTTTTTTATTCTGGAAATTAGTGCTGGTCCAGGATGACAGACTTTATCAATGGGATCTTCTCACACGTATATAATGGGGCACAGACATGGGTAGAGGGGAGAAGCCAAACTCCCCTAGCAGCAGTTGTTCTCCCTGAGAACAAAAGGATCAGGCAGTTTAAGTCCAACGACCTGAGAGTCGGGAAGCCCCCATACACATTAGATGGCTGGTCGTCCCTTCCGAAATCAGTGGGCTCAGCTGCCATTTATCTAAGGCTTCTGGCCAGTGTCTATGATATGACATCTGCAGTATTGGCCAGTGACAATACCAACAAGTTCCTCATCCATCATCGGTCTAGCAGCAGAAATTTGATTTGTGTCTTCTTTATTTTTTTGGGAAGTCCACAGCCAAATCACACATGTTTCTGAAGCGTCACGTATTTGGTCCACAGTCATGCAGAGCATGACTGGAATCTCAATATGTCGATTTATCCCCTGCCAGGGCTATATTACTGCGATTTAGTTTGTTTTTCTTCCTTCTCTCAACTATTTGGCCAGAAAAAGAACAATGTGGTCTGAACGGGAAAGGCGGCAGAATTGATTATACGTTATTTTATCACTCTTAGATTTCCCCCTTTTTGGTAATTAGGACTCATTGAGAGAGGAGATTGAAAACCTTGAGAAAAGCAACACATTTAATTATCAAAATAGAAGCTTCTGCATTCAGCGTTATAATTCAGTTCAGTTTCATGGACCAAAAATTGAGCTGTTTTGCTGTTTCATCTTGTACCTGTAATTAAATTTATTACATAAATTTGATGAAAAATATCAAAAAGCAGGAAAGTAGTAACAGACTTAAGCTGACTATACACCTTCAGCAGCGCTGGCTATACACCTTCAGTAGCGCTGACTATACACCTACAGTAGCACCGACTATACACCTTCAGTAGTGCTGACTATACACCTACAGTAGCACTGACTATACACCTACAGTAGCACCGACTATACACCTTCAGTAGTGCTGACTATACACCATCAGCAGCGCTGGCTATACACCTACAGTAGCACCGACTATACACCTTCAGTAGCACTGACTATACACCTTCAGTAGCGTTCACTATACACCTTCAGCAGTGCTGGCTATACACCTACAGTAGCGCTGACTATACACCTTCAGTAGCACTGGCTATATACCTTCAGTAGCACTTGCTATACACCTACAGTAGCGCTGACTATACACCTTCAGTAGCACTGGCTATATACCTTCAGTAGCACTTGCTATACACCTTCAGTAGCGCTGACTATACACCTTCAGTAGCGTTCACTATACACCTTCAGTAGAGCTGACTATACACCTTCAGTAGCGCTGACTATACACCTTCAGTAGCGCTGGCTATACACCTTCAGTAGCGCTGACTATACACCTTCAGTAGCACTGACTATACACCTTCAGTAGCGCTGACTATACACCTGCAGTAGCGCTGGCTATACACCTTCAGTAGCACTGACTATACACCTTCAGTAGAGCTGGCTATACACCTTCAGTAGCGCTGGCTATACACCTTCAGTAGAGCTGACTATACACCTTCAGTAGCGCTGACTATACACCTTCAGTAGCGCTGACTATACACCTTCAGTAGCACTGACTATACACCTTCACTAGAGCTGACTATACACCTTCACTAGAGCTGACTATACACCTTCAGTAGCGCTGACTATACACCTTCAGTAGAGCTGACTATACACCTTCAGTAGCGCTGACTATACACCTTCAGTAGCACCAACTATACACCTTCAGTAGCGCTGACTATACACCTTCAGCAGCGCTGACTATACACCTTCAGTAGCACTGACTATACACTTTCAGTAGCGCTGACTATACACCTTCAGTAGCGTTCACTATACAACTTCAGCAGTGCTGGCTATATACCTACAGTAGCGCTGACTATACACCTTCAGTAGCACTGACTATACACCTTCAGTAGCACTGACTATACACCTTCAGTAGCGTTCACTATACACCTTCAGCAGTGCTGGCTATATACCTACAGTAGCGCTGACTATACACCTTCAGTAGCACTGACTATACACCTTCAGTAGCGTTCACTATACACCTTCAGCAGTGCTGGCTATATACCTTCAGTGGCGCTGACTATACACCTTCAGTGGCGCTGACTATACACCTTCAGTAGCGCTGACTATACACCTTCATAGCGCTGACTATACACCTTCATAGCACTGACTATACACCTACAGTAGCGCTGACTATACACCTTCAGTAGCACTTGCTATACACCTTCAGTAGCGCTGACACACCTTCAGTAGCGCTGACTATACACCTTCAGTAGCGCTGGCTATACACCTTCAGTAGAGCTGACTATACACCTTCAGTAGAGCTGACTATACACCTTCAGTAGCGCTGGCTATACACCTTCAGTAGCGCTGGCTATACACCTTCAGTAGCGCTGGCTATACACCTTCAGTAGCGCTGGCTATACACCTTCAGTAGCGCTGGCTATACACCTTCAGTAGTGCTGGCTATACACCTTCAGTAGAGCTGACTATACACCTTCAGTAGCACTGGCTATACACCTTCAGTAGCGCTGGCTATACACCTTCAGTAGCGCTGGCTATACACCTTCAGTAGCGCTGACTATACACCTTCAGTAGCGCTGACTATACACCTTCAGTAGCGCTGACTATACACCTTCAGTAGCGCTGACTATACACCTTCACTAGAGCTGACTATACACCTTCAGTAGCGCTGACTATACACCTTCAGTAGCGCTGACTATACACCTTCAGTAGCGCTGACTATACACCTTCAGTAGCGCTGACTATACACCTTCAGTAGCACTGACTATACACTTTCAGTAGCACTGACTATACACCTTCAGTAGCACTGACTATACACCTTCAGTAGCGCTGGCTATACACCTTTTAATCACCCCATCAGGGATTTCTGTTCCCCATTAAACACTCTCTTTTGCTATACCTCCATGTTCATGAAGTATATACAATATTCATACAATAGTCATTCATCGTTCTGTGTCCATCATTTAAGGAGGAGAACTTAGCAGAAAGCTTCACCCTCTTCACCGAATATTGTCTCCTGCTGCTGAAGAAGCTGAGGGACAACTTCCCGGTGCTGAACACCACCGTTATCTGCCGCCTGGAGTTCATGTTAAGGTAACAGACACCTACATGCGTCACTTCACTGGCGTACCTTTTATAAACTTTACTCACTACTGGGGGGGTAATGTGTTTGGCACAGGTGTCTCAACCAGATCCAGAACATGCAAGCCTTCAAGACAGTGTGTCCCTTCCACAATGAACTGCATCTGGAAATCGCAACTGTGTTAAAGGTACACAACTTCTCAACACTGAAGCACTGGCAAAGAGCCATGGCCAACGAGCAATTATAATGTTAATACAAGGTCACCTACACAAAATGTATGAGCACACATTACCTCCCTCAACGTGGGACAGAAGAGCTCGGCAATTGTCCTCTAATTCAATGCTTTGTAGCAAAGAAGAGCAGAGTTTCCTAATTATATCAGTTTCTGACATAGCTGACCACTAACATGGTGACCCTTTAAGGGGTTTGCCAGAATACCTACACTGATGACCTTTCATAGTAACATAGTTTATAAGGCCGAAAAAAAACATCTGTCCATCCAGTTCAGCCTGTTATCCTACAAGTTGATCCAGAGGAAGGCAAAAAACCCCTGTGAGGTAGAAGCCAATTTTCCCCACTTTAGGGGAAAAAATTCCTTCCCAACTCCAATCAGGCAATCAGAATAACTCTCTGGATCAACGACCCCTCTCTAGTAACTATAACCTGTAATATTATTACCCTCCAGAAATACATCCAGGCCCTGCTTGAACTCTTTTAGTGAACTTACCATCACCACCTCCTCAGGCAGAGAGTTCCATAGTCTCACTGCTCTTACCGTAAAGAATCCTCTTCTATGTTTGTGTAGAAACCTTCTTTCCTCCAGACGCAGAGGATGTCCCCTCGTCACAGTCACAGTCCTGGGGATAAATAGATGATGGGAGAGATCTCTGTACTGACCCCTGATATATTTATACATAGTTATTAGATCTCCCCTCAGTCGTCTTTTTTCTAAAGTAAATAACCCTAATTTTGATAATCTTTCTGGCTACTGTAGTCCACCCATTCCAGTTATTACTTTAGTTGCCCTCCTCTGAACCCTCTCCAGCTCTGCTATGTCTGCCTTGTTCAAGTGTTTCCTTAGGTAAATTTGATCAAGGATGGGTTCCGATCATTGGTGCCTCCACTCAACAGCAGAATCTGAATTCTGCTGCCTGAGGTGAAAATTTAAATGTCCCTCCCCCATCCTGCACATGTCTAGAAATGATTGTATATTGCACAAATATGGCAGTTTTTGCAGCAAATTGCTACAAAAACCACAACAAAACCGCTATGTGCAATTATAACCACATGTATACATGTAGTTCTAGCAGAGCGCTGCCTGATTCCACTGCTTCACTTTGCCTCATAAGCGGTGCGCCTCTGGGCGCTGTGCTTGCTATGCTGTTCTAGAAATAAATCTAAGTAAAATAGACTTTTTTGTAACTTATTAAGAGCTAAATTCAAGGAACACAAGAATATATACTGGTGATTTGTCTTAAATAAGTCAGCGGAGGGGTGACTGATATGAATTGGAGAGATTACCCTCTTTTATTTTCAAAAAGGGTCTCTGAAAAATGAGAGTGGGAATCTGATTAGTTGCTCTGGGCAACTGCTGTACTTTTCCTTGCCACTCGTTCTAAATAAATCGCCCCTATTGCTCTTTGCTCTATACATATCCAGTACTCAATCCTCCCCAATTTATGGCTAGGCATGGTGACATTTCCAGGTGCTTCTCCTAAGTGATTGAATATAAACCCGTAAAGGCAAGGTGATGATTGCAGGCAGCGGCGTAATGTGAGGCCCTGGCTTTCATCAAATAACCCTTTATTGAAATGCTGCAAAAAGATTGAAGCTAAGAGAAATCATTTTACTCATTACTTCAATTTCTGTCTTTCAGAAAGGAACATTGGAGTGGTACGAAAAGACGTACACGTCCTATAGGCCTGAAGAAAAGGTGAGTCACTCCATCTTCAGGGACAGGACCTGCTTATTCATTTATCACGGCCATATTTTCACGCATAGGTTATTGCCGACTGTATGTGGGAAGTACAATGCAGAGGTAAATTCTGCCGCAAATGCACCTACCGCTGCGCCATAGAGGGGCTCCAGCTGTTGTGAAATTACTACTCCCAGCATGTACACTTGCTTGGCTGTTCTTATAACGCCCAATGGAAGTGAATGGAGCTTGCTGGGAGTTGTAATTCCAGAACAGCTGGAATGCGGGTGGTTGCTGAGGTAGTAGTCACACCAGAAGTGGCCCAAAGCAAGAAGGTAAACAGAAGACCTCAGTATTATAAATGGCTCAAAATTTCTATTCTCTGACATGTTTGAAAGGTGCATGATGTAAACTGTAGTGAAGGCAATCTTCTTACCAGTGTCTTCATTCGTGAGTTATCCCCTCCCTTCTAATCCTCAGCTGCGTCTTGTGACCAGCACTCAGACTTTCCAAATAACACAGCATCTTATGTGTGGACAGGAAGCCAGTTTCTCTATGTATTCCTATGGGAGCCTCAATGTCAGTCTCATAGGAATTAATAGAGTAGTAACTGACTTCCTGTCCTGTGTCAGATGGAGATCAGAGTGTTGGTCACATGACACAGCTGAGTATCAGAAGGGAGGTTATAACTCACAAATACTGTCACTGGTAAGAACATTACCATCACTAAAGATTACATCATGCACCTTTTTAACAGGTCAGAGAATAAAAATTTTTGTGGCGGTGCTATTTTAAAGATTTTGCACATGTAATCCTGGAGCTTTTATTTCAACTAACCTCTCTCTATTTAAATGGCATCTGTAATCAGATTTGTACCTGTGACACTGGCTGACCTGTTACATGTGCGCTTGGCAGCTGAAGGCATCTGTGTTGGTCCCATTTTCATATGTGTCCGCATTGCTGAGAAAAATGATTTTAATATATGCAACTGAGCCTCTAGGAGCAACGGGGGCGTTGTCATTACACCCAGAGGTTCTGCCTTCTCTGCAACTGCCACACCCTCTGCACTTTGATTGACAGTGCCAGGCAGTGAAAACATCATCACGCCTGGTCCTGTCATTTAAACTGCAGAGGGCGCGGCAGTGTAATTTAAGAGGTAAACGCCAATTTTAACCCCGAAACCATGGCGGTCATTAACAATCAATCGGACAACCATGACAGTTAGGTAGGTACTCACCAGGTATGTCTGTGTCCTAGAACGATGTGGAGCAGCTGCGGTGTCTGGTGAAGTTGTCAGATGCCGTTCATGAAGATATAGAGAAAAGTCAGAACATCTACAACAAGCTCTTTGTCAGGTGAGTCCTGTAAGACAGTGTGAGAAGCTGCACCAGAGGTTGAGCTCTGTGCACACATCCGGGTCATATAAGCTTGATGTATACTGGAACCCATAGGTTACAATGGGGCCGACATCCTGGAAGTGTGAACAGGTTTACGTCTGGATGGTGCTCTACTGGAGGGCACTGAAAAATGTTGGTATTACAATAGTATATGTGTATATGCCATTTTCTCATCATTTTTTTCAGCGGCAAGGTCAAGGACATGTTTGATTTAACTTTCAAAAGGGTCAAGACTAGAGATGAGCGAATCAAAATTCCATTGAGGTTCAATTTGGCCAAATCAATTCTGCCTGAATCGAGAAAGTGCCTCAATTGGCCTGAAAATTTGTCTATGACCCTCTGAGATCTCCTGCGAAGAGTTGGACCCCTGCTGATCAGATATTGATGACCTATCCAGAGGACTGGTCTTTAGTTTGTACTGGCTGCACAACCAGTACAGTTATCTCTCCAAAATTCACCTGAATAAAATCGCCCAAAAATTCGGCTTTGGATGCAACTTAAATTTTTACAAAATTAGGGTTGAACTCGATTAATTTAGATTTCGATTCAGTCATCTCTAGTCGAGACAGAGTTGTGGCTTGCTATTTGAAGATCTGTAGCATAGTTACCAATGTCTAAATCAACCCGTGGCTGATAAAGGATGCTGGGAGTTGTAGTTTTACAACAGCTGGAAACCATTGCTTTAGATATCTGAGGTGGGATAAGTGCCTACCAGTGCCATGCCACAGTGCCCACTTCAGTTCCATGACCAGAAAACAAACCAGTGCCCCCAAGAGTACCATTCTTAGTGGCCCTATTAGTGTCAGCCACTGTTCCCATAAATACCATCCAATGAGGGCAAAACCCCGGTACCCCTATGAGTACCAACCATAGTGTCCCAATGAATGGCAGGCAGGTAAATTACTCACCTGTTCCCTGCTCTTCCTTAAATGTGAGCGAGCAGAAGAGGACAGAAGTGGCATCTTTTATAGGTGCACCTTTCTGCATGATTGGTAGTAGTGCTGGTTGAGTCTTACTATTGATCACATTGGATAGGGGGTATCGGGCAGAGGGGCAGCCGTGCCCTAAGCATGAGACATTATAAATTCATAGGCCCTGGTATATTCTTTATATATACTATTTTATACATGTGAACCAACTGACGGCAGGACTCTTCTCTCCTTAGCATTGTGAAGGTGGATTACTTCAGTATCACCTACCGGCAGCTAGAGAAACTGGTAAGATGGGATTTTTATTAATGGTGCCTTAATGACAAGCAGATAAATCTGAAATATATCTCAATAAAATTAAGACAATCGTTATTTTGGATGACCGTTTCATGCTGTAGATGGCCACACCTAAGGTATGAGAAATGAAGCAGGTCACCTTCATTGTTGGAGATGGTGTGGCCGTCCAAGAATGAATTCACTGCCATATATGGTCCAGATTAATGTCCAGTACATTCTTTGTAGGTGGCTGATGAAGTGAGCATCACAATGGAGACCATGAAGGGATCAGAGCATGAAGAGCCGCATATTACCCATGCTATAGGGGAGATGTTATTTGAACTGTACATCACCCTCAATGAACTGAGGCGCTTCAGGGATTACTTGCCCTTAAAGTAGGTCCATTAATATAATACGTGGGTCCTGTTGGAAACCTTTACCATAGGGCGCATTCACACGACCGTATACATGGATCGCCGTCCATTCCACAAAACTGCGGAACGGGTGCAGACCCATTCATTTCGATGGGGCAGCAAAAGATGTAGACAGCACACCGTGTGGTGTCCGCATCTGTTGTTCCGTTCCGCTGCCTCGCAAAAAATATAGATCATGTCTTATTCTTGTCGCAACCGCTTTGTACTTCCCCTGTTAATCCCTGGTCTTAAAGGGGTTCTCCAGTCCCATAATGACATTTTTTTATCAGACCAAAGTACAACGAACGCTGAATTTTTTTGCCCTATATACATGTTTTTAATGTCAGCACTTTCCATATTCTCAGCATCACTGACAGGACGTTTACATGCAGAACTTCCTGTGTTCCTCAGCTTCCTGCTCAGTTTTCTAACCAGTCCCAGCATGGTTTTCCCTGTAATGTTTCTCAAGGCTTACTCTGCCTGCCACACTGTTTTCTCTGTAGTATTCATGCCCCATACACTTCCCCTCTTCATGTTAGCTAGGCGGAGCAAGCCCTGTAAAACATTACGGAACAAAGCATTCTGGGATTGGTTAAAAAAAACAGCAGGAAGCTGATGAAAACAGGAAGTTCTGCTTGTAAACCTCTTGCCAGGATGCAGTGATGCTGAGAACAGGAAAAGGAAAGTGTGACATGAAAAGCCGGTATATGGGGCAAAAGTATGCAATGTTTGGGGCATTCTAGTCATATTTAAAAAGTATAATTAAGGGACTGAAGACCCCCTTAAAATTTGTTTTCCAGGAGTTAAATATTGATGATGATATCTGATCGTGGGGACTGACTCATGGTAACCCTGACAATCACCTGTCCTGGGCATAGGTCATCAATTTTTACCTCCCAGAAAACACCTTTAAGGTCATGGAACTGTGCTTCATTTCATCCTGAAGACTGTACTAGTATATTGAGACCGTAGGAACATATATAAAAATACCAGATAACAATCCAAACCAAGTTCTTAACTAAATGTCTACATAGAATTAGAAATTTTACAGGACCTTAGTAAATATCAGTTCAGGTCAGGTTATACAAAGCAATGACCAGTAGCCCTTTGTTTCCACAGAGACAATAAATCCTTGGCGTTGACAGGATTCCATGAGCTGTTTAAAGTCTCCATTCACACATGGCTGCAAACCGTGCATGAAAAGACCTGTGAGCGGATACAGCGAGCGGTAGAAGTGGATAAGGTATTATGTTACATAAGAAAACACAAAATCAGCCGATCTACCTGCCACGTCACTGTTATCGGCAGGATCCTCTCTTCTTCTTTATATTGTTTGTACATATTTTAATCATCTATTTATATGTGCATGCATCCCCTATTACAAAGCTTAACAGAATGGTGATGTTATACATAGTTGACAATTTTGTCCTCTCTGGAAATGGGTGGGGCTTATGTAAGCTCTACCCATAAATGAGCAGTCCCACCAAAACACATTTGGTTGAACAATAGTAGTAAAATGCAGACATCACTAGACGTCAGTGGTAATATTGGGGGGTGGAGGGGTCAGACAGCAAGTCTGACATCATCAGAGTTTTTGAAGTTGCTGTAAGCTGCCCATGACATTTCCTCCCATAAGGAAAGATCGAGGTTGGATAACAAAAGTCACTGTGGAGCCCTAGGATTTATAGTAGACAAGGAGGAGAAGGGAAGAATGGTATGCAGCTGCAGTATCTCTCCCTCAGTACAAGGAGGAGGAAGGAAGAGGGGTATGCAACTACAGTATGTCTACCTCAGTACAAGGAGGATGAGGTGGGAAGAGGGGTATGTAGCTGCAGTATCTCTCCCTCAGTACAAGGAGGATAAGGTGGGAAGAGGGGTATGCAGCTGCAGTATCTCTCCCTCAGTACAAGGAGGAGGAGGGAAGAGGGGTATGCAGCTACAGTATGTCTACCTCAGTACAAGGAGGATGAGGTGGGAAGAGGGGTATGCAGCTGCAGTATCTCTACCTCAGTACAAGGAGGATAAGGTGGGAAGAGGGGTATGCAGCTGCAGTATCTCTCCCTCAGTACAAGGAGGAGGAGGGAAGAGGGGTATGCAGCTACAGTATGTCTACCTCAGTACAAGGAGGATGAGGAGAGAAGAGGGGTATGCAGCTGCAGTATCTCTACCTCAGTACAAGGAGGATAAGGTGGGAAGAGGGGTATGCAGCTGCAGTATCTCTACCTCAGTACAAGGAGGAGGAGGGAAAAGGGGTATGCAGCTGCAGTATCTCTACCTCAGTACAAGGAGGATGAGGTGGGAAGAGGGGTATGCAGCTGCAGTATCTCTACCTCAGTACAAGGAGGAGGAGGGAAGAGGGGTATGCAGCTACAGTATGTCTACCTCAGTACAAGGAGGATGAGGTGGGAAGAGGGGTATGCAGCTGCAGTATCTCTACCTCAGTACAAGGAGGATGAGGAGAGAAGAGGGGTATGCAGCTGCAGTATCTCTACCTCAGTACAAGGAGGATGAGGAGAGAAGAGGGGTATGCAGCTGCAGTATGTCTACCTTAGTACAAGTAGGATGAGGAGAGAAGAGGGGTATGCAGCTGCAGTATGTCTACCTTAGTACAAGTAGGATGAGGAGAGAAGAGGGGTATGCAGCTGTAGTAACTCTAACTTAGTATGTATTTGTATAAAGAGTCACAGTATCATTGTTATCAGTCACATACAGGAGCCATGGCACTTTCTTGCAGCTGCACAGATGTTACCGCTTGAACTGTATGTAAAGGCCTGATGTAAAATGAACACCCACCATGAGGAGGTACCAGAAATGTGCAGGCAACACAGAGGGTTTCCTGCTGAAACATCTTTCTATCAATTCGGGCACATTCACCAACGTATCTGGGGCTGACATTTCCCAGTGCCATATTACAGAAGTGTACACACCTTGTACCTATCCAAACTACTCCTCTAGAGGGCCCATTTTCCCAACCTTCCCACACTAAGGATCCTCAGGGGACTGCCTGCTCCTGACTAAATACAAACCGCAACCCTCACCGCCTGATGTCCATGTTTCATAAAACGTAACACATTTCAAACAGTACATAATAGGGGTCATTCACTAAAGACAGATGTTTCACATGCTGGTCTTAGTAAACAGAAAAAAAAAACCACAGGAGGAAGTTCTGGTATAAATTTGTCGCATTTTTCTGCTGTCCATGCCCCAGAACAGAAGACTACTCCAGCCAGGAGCTGGAGTACATTTTCGTTGTAATGTGCACCAGTTTTCTGGTACACGTTGGTAAGTGAGTGGGAGCACGGATCTTTCACCTGCGGACCACCTCCTCCAAGCCACGTTTTGGAAAAGTGGCGAGGGTGTCGTAAAAAGATGTAATGTGACAAAACAGGATTTGCGACAAAATTTCTGACTTTTCTATAAATATAAAAAAAAATATGCACAACTCCCCCCAATAAGGACATACTCCCCCCAACCAGCTTCCACATACAGATGTCTTATACCATCACTAGTTTGGTCCAGAAAATAGACATGTATGGATCTAAGAAAGGATCTTAAATTAGATTTTCTGTGCAGTCTGCAAATTCCTTTTCATCTGCCTGCTCCCTGGGATGTGGCACTTTCATTTTTAGAAAACTGAGGTTAAAAATAAAACCCAAGTTGAGACGGATAAAATGAAGAAATATGAACCCAGACTAATTCCTACCCAACCTGTTGCATAACCCCACGCTCAGAGGCTTTGAAGCTGGTAGTCTGGAAGCTTTGTACCTAGACCTGTGATCCTTCCAAGTGTAATACGGTGGCTTAGTGGTTAGCATTGTTCCTGCGCTGCGGTCCTGGGTTTGAAGAACAAGATCTACAAGTTTGTATGTTCTCTGCGTGTTGGAGTTTCCTTTGTTCCTCCCACCCCACACTATAGATATATTGATAAGAGCTGATCTCCTGGGAGTCTCTGAGATTGAACCAGCAATGATCAGCTATTTCCAAGACTGGTTTGAATCTAAAATGGGTTGTCATGATGAGATAAATCCTTAAAAATTTGGTGAGAATTTTTTCTCTTTTTTTTCTCCACTTTATCTGACTGCTGTGTCAGAAAAAGTACACTATAAAACTGACTGCCTGCAGCCACCACTAGGGGGAGCTCTGTGCACTGAAATGTAAAGAGTTACCATAGCTATCAACTGAAGCTGTAAACAATCTGTTTGCACTGAGCTCCCCCTAGTGGTGGCTGCCTGAAAATGCAGTAAATCTTTGTTGGGAATAGGAGAAGCTTTTCAGCTCAGCCTCCCCATCCCCCAAGCTACATAGCAGTCGTACGGTCTGACTCTATGGTAGGTATATCACTGACCTGGATCTCTCTTCAGCATTCTTTTTTTCCTCTTTGCTATAATTCAGTGAAATTGTTAATTCTCAGAATTTCTGTCTATTCCTTTTATTCACACAGCTTGAGTATGTGGACTCTGTTTCTAAGCACAGCAGCTCAGCAGTAGATGTCACAATATGCTTCTCACAAATCCAAGAGTTTTGGGCACAGCTCGCCTGGCCGGACTCCTCCGAGGCCTTTGTCTTTTTAACTCAGATTTCTGATGTAAGTAAAGAAGCCACTGTACATAGCCAAATTACAGTGGTGGAAAATATTTCTTCATCCCATGGGCTCTGAGGTTGTAATTTGATGACTATTGTTCTACCTATATAGCTGCAAGATATACAGGGCTGCATAGCGTTTAAGCATATGAGGGCACATTTATTAAGTGCGACATTTTAGACGCTGGTCTTAATAAAAGCCCATAGCTTGCGGTGGATCCGCCAAAGTTATGAAGAGGGACTGGCCTCTCCATAACTTCGGCACACCCTGCTCCAGTTCTAAATGTAAGATAGCTTTCTTGATGTCTTACATTTAGACCATTTTCTACATCTAAAACAAGCGTAGAAAATGGTGAATGAGACGGGACCACCCTCCCGCCCAAGCCACTCCCACAATTTTAGACCTGGCGTCAGGGGCGGACTGGGAACTTAAAGTGGCCCTGGAAAAATTCTAAGAGTGGCCCCACTTTGTCCAAATTGATTGAAGGCAAGGCCAGGAATACCATATTGTGGCACATTATACCACCCCAATAGAGCCAAATACCAAAGTCCATCACAGAATACTGACAGCAGCACAAAATAAATCCCCAAAAACTTTCACTGGCCGGCTGTGATGAGGGCACAGGTGGCCCACTGGGCATCGGCCCACCGGGAGATTTCCCTGTAAGGTCTATGGCCAATCCGCCCCAGCCTGGCGTAAGCGGAGAGAAGTCGCAGATGGCAGCGCAACTAATCGTTCCAGGTATAGTGTAATGAAGGTTATTGACTGCATCCCTAGAGGTCTAGGGGAGTGAAGGGATCAATGTAAAGACTCCTGGTGGTCTAGTACACTAAAGGGGGTTAATATGAGTATCCTAGGTGGTCTAGGGCAGTGAATGGGTTAATGTCAGTATACCTGGTGGCCTAGGGCACTAAGATTAATTCCACTATCCTAGTTGGTTTAGGGCAGTGAAGGGGTTAATGTAAAGATCCCCCAGTACAGAAACAGCAGCGCATTAATAGGTAATATTAATGGCAGGGATACCCTATTAAACACCATTTCAGCAAATCATAATAACTGCATACATACTGTAGAAATTCATCCCCTGTAGGGATCTAAGTACATATGCCATGTCCACTGACAAATTTGTGTAAACAATACTCCCTACTCCCACAGTTGCAGTTCCTGAGATCACCAGTAGGGGACTGAACCTCAACAAGTAATACAATGTTATTGAATGTCTAATACTTTATTTAAAACCCTTTCAAGACCTTTCAAGTTTATGTTTTTGTGCTTTTATTTTTTACTCCTTGCTTTCCCAGAGCCATAACTTTTTTTTTATTTTTCCGTTCACATAGCTGAGGACTTGTTTGTTTTTGGAACAAGTTGTACTTTCTAATAGCACCATTTACTGTTGCATATGCTGGAAAAAAATTTCAATAGTGAATGAATGGTTCCCCCGAACAGTGCATGGGGGAGCACTCCAGGCCCGGAAGCGCAGCTCTTCCAGGTTTTCAACTCTCAGATGCTGTGGTCACATTTGATCACGGCATCTGAGTGGTTAAATGCCTGCGATCACTGTTATCGCCAATCCCAGACATTAGCCCCGGGTGTCTGCTGTTTAAAACAGCAGAGACTTGGCGACCATGGCTCCTGTTGCACTTGCGAGTGGGCACCATTTTTCCTTTTCAATGTTGACTCCTTTGGCAGTTAAAACGTAATAGAAAACCAAAGCTGTGAGTTCTTTTCTTTTTGGTTATAGTCACAAATTTGGAAGACTCTTAAACAGTCAATAGGTGTCTCCCCACTACAGTAATGGCTGTAGGTTGCCACTTACATTTACTGTGTGACGTACAGATTTGTATTTGACTTGTTTTTGAGCCCCATTCTGGTAGAATATATCTTACACCTAGGTCTGTTATATAATATTCAAAAGCATGCTAAAAATATTAAAGCTCAAAAAATTTAGCAAATTAAAGGTGAAAATATTCAAACTCACAGTTTAGAACCCAAAGACGTTAATTCCTCATCTGCTTTTACATACAGTATAATGTAGGCAATTAGGTAATTACTAGAATGTTTTGTTAAGCTGATAATATGTATTTGACTGTTTTTATGTTTTAGGATATGTGCAAAGCAGCAATATATTATTCAGAAGCAATTAAACGTAAAGTTGATAAAAGTCACCAATCAGCAGGACAGACTGTAGTTACAGAGCAGGTAAGTCACAAATCCACTATAGGTATAACATGGGTTGTTTGATTTGAACATTCCCTTTTTAGAAGGGTCCCAGAAGCAGAAACTGGCTACAGCATTGCTGGGAATGATGGCAATCAGATGGGGTAACAGGTGTTCAATTTACCTGCAGCTTTGCCACCGGTGAAATGTAGGACTGCACGGTTCCTATTGAAATCAATGGGCTGTCTGTGTATGGCATGATAGTGCTTGGTCCTCCAGAGCAAAAGACACTCTTTGTAAGCACCCGTTTTTCATTTCAGCAGCACTATACCCCTGAAAATGAAATATTAAATATTGTCCTTCTGTAGCAGTCAGCACAAATGATACGACAGGTAATCCATTTTCCATCCATTTCAGCTTACTGCTGCTGTAAGGGGAAGATGTTATCAGAAGGGTAATCTTCATAATAGTAGGTATTATAGGCTAGCTCTATTGTTCTCTTTATAGCCCCAGATAAAGATGCCCAAAGAAGAGCATTGCACTGATCAGTGTGATGCTTTAATTGAATTTGTCAAGAGGCCATTGATCCGGAATCCACTTTACATCAAAATAACAAATAGCTTGGCTATAATGATTCCTTTCTGGATCTAATTATAAAAAATAACTTTTATTTCAAATTGTTAAAATGACTATAATGTCCTAAATAAGTGTCATGTATTAAAAACACTTATAGCAGTCAGCCACATGCCAAATTTGTATCTGCAGGTTTGTCCTAAAGCTAATATATATATAGTGCCTATTTTATAAGATATAAATTCTATTGAGCATTAATCTTCATGCTCTTTACATATGTCCAACAAAGGCACTATTATTAGGTTGGGATATACTGTAATTATAACAAACACTTAATTATAATCCTAGGATCACGTCTGATCCAGGATACTAAGTCACTTAAAGTTAGTTCGGGTGCTTATATATCAACACTCCTTCAGACTAGCCCTATTACTGGGCTCTGTAATCCCAAACTAAAGCTCTGGACACTATTGAATATCCTGCCTACATTGTATCGTGTTGAGATAACTATCAACTATATAGAAGGCTATGTCAGCTGACTGCTACAGCAGTTTAAAATAAAGAACTGCGCTCCCCCGACATGTTTCACCACGTATGTGGCTTCTTCAGGGGTTAGGAGCCGCAAAATGCTTTAATTGAGTCACTACAGGAGCTCTCTCTGGCCGCAGTGATGGTTTCACAGAGAGAGTTACGCAAGGCTGTTTGTGGTGCTAAAAGTCTAAACTAAGAGACAAGACAGGAAGGAGAATACATGGAGTGACTTCAGAAAACTACATCCAGAAAACCATCCACCCGTTTTGTTTTTTTTTTAAAATAATTTTGAAAATGACATAGTTACATAGTTACATAGTTAATACGGTTGAAAAAAGACACATGTCCATCAAGTTCAACCAAGGGTGGGGGTAGGAGTGATGAAGGGGAGGGGGACAGGTAACCTTAAGACATGACTCTACATTTTCCTGCCAGGCTGAATACTGCTTTAGGCGTCTCGCAGGCTGAATACTGCTTTAGGTTTCTCGCAGGCTGAATACTGCTTTAGGCTTCTCGCAGGCTGAATACTGCTTTAGGCTTCTCGCAGGCTGAATACTGCTTTAGGCTTCTCGCAGGCTGAATACTGCTTTAGGTTCCTCGCAGGCTGAATACTGCTTTAGGTTCCTCGCAGGCTGAATACTGCTTTAGACTCCTCACAGGCTGGATACTACATAGTAACATAATAACATAGTTTATAAGGCCAAAAAAGACATCTGTCCATCCAGTTCGGCCTGTTATCCTACAAGTTGATCCAGAGGAAGGCAAAAAACCCCTGTGAGGTAGAAGCCAATTTTCCCCACTTTAGGGGAAAAAATTCCTTCCCAACTCCAATCAGTCAATCAGTATAACTCCCTGGATCAACAACCTGTGCTAATAGGGGAAGCCCTGAACAAGGAAACTCATCTGTTACCTCTCATAAGACCAGTAACTAGGGTTAACTTTAAAGGGGTTATCCCACAAAATCTATTGTCAGATCACTGGGGGTACAACTGTTGGTACCCCTAGCAATCCCGAGAACAGAGGGTCCACAAGTTGACTCTCTGGATGGAGTGGTAGAGCGCATGTTGGCCCACTACTATATTCAAGGCCCTGTCTATGTCAGTTATATCGCTGTGAATGGAGCTTGTAGACCAATATATGTACTGCTATCCAGACAGGGGATCCAGTGGTCAGACAACCATCAATCTGTGGATAAGTGATCAATAATTTCGGTGGGAAAACCTTTTAAAAAGGACCATTCCTTGTGAAATCTGATTGCTTGTTTCTTACTTAATGTCTTCAGCCATTTATCTGTTTTTCGTACTGATTTTCTTTGAGCAGCTCTGCATCATCCTGAATAACATCGAGCATGTGCGCAAGTTCATGGGCAATGTCCTGAAAAATCTAGATTGGAAGTCTCTTGAGACAGCGGCAGAACAAACAAGTGGAAGTGAAGCAAAGCAGCAGGTGCAGAAGGCGTTGAGTACCCAGCTTCAGAATATTGATATAGACATGCAGAGGGAAGCCAAGAACATGATCTCGCAGCTAACAGAAAGGGTAAGGCAATTATTACATTGACCATTAACTGGTGTGTTCCAGATGAGGCCTCCCTTCTGTACACTGGGGTTTTATTATCAGCTGCCATAATGGTGGTCTACCTGGAAATATGGACTCAGCATCCATAACTCTGCAGCTATGGCTTGTGATTGTTCCAGGTTGACCCAGACATGGTGGTCAGAGGAACATACAGCAACCACCATCCTGATTCCACAGTTGGAGTCATAGGTAGAGGTTTGGCATGTGACTGTGATTGGCAAACAACTATGGTCGACAATATGGTCTGGATTTTGCCTTTGTAGCCTTAAAGGGTCTGAGATCAGACAAAATCTAGCCAAGGAAGGATAGACCCAATAGTCACCTGTTATATTGACTGCCATTTCAGCGCCTCCGCTCTGGCTTTGTTTACTTGGCTGCAGTGATGATGTGCCCGTCTACACATATGATCGCTGCAGACAGTAACTGGCCTCAGCAGTGTATTGCTTGAGGCCCAGTGATTGGCTGCAGTGGTCATCTGTTTAGACGGGCACACTGGGCAATTTAGGCTACTTTCACACTAGCGTTTAAGTTTTCCAGAATTGAGATCGGTCATAGGGTCTCAATACCGGGAAAAAACACTTCAGTTTTGTCCCCATTCATTGTCAATGGGGACAAAACGTAACTGAACAGAACAGAGAGCTCCAAAGTGCATTCCTTTCCGTTCTCATACTGGAGAGCAGCATGCTGCGGTTTTCTTTCCGTCCTGGGATGCAGAGCAAGACAGATCCGTCATGACCCACAATGCAAGTCAATGGGGATGGATCCGTTTTCTCTGACACAATCTGACACAATAGAAAACTGATCCGTCCCCCATTGACTTTCAATGGAGTTCATGACGGATCCGTCTTGGCTATGTTAAAGATAATACAACCGGATCTGTTCATAACACATGCAGATGATTGTATTATTAGGAAGTGTGAAAGTAGCCTTTACAGTTAAGAATTGGGTTATTATTTTATGCAATCCTCCCCACCCTACATTGGCTAGACTTGATGCAGTTCCAGTAGGATAGGCCTCTTAGGAGGATTCCCAATTATCCCTTGACAACAAATAATGGTTGAAAGAAGGATGCTAGATTTCAACATTCCCAAATTAGCAGGACATTTTAAGTCTGCTCAGAAACGCCCCCTTTGGAGTCATTTGCACCAACCCCATCCCTATGAGATCCTTGTCCATGTCCATTATCTATGCAAATCTTTACTGTATACTATATATATACTATATTTATATATATATAATCCTGCTGTCTCTGCAGATGATCGGAGATATAAAGAAATATATACAACACATAAGCTTATCACCGGATTCCATCCAGAATGACGAGGTGCGTACACAAGGAAAGTTCACGATGTCCATTTTATTGACAATTGCAAGAATGAAATCTGAATGCTAAATGATTGATGAAAAGAAAACCATACCACACTACACGTGGGGGGAATTTATTATGCTATTTGCAATAGCTTTGTAGCATAAAAAATTCCCAAATTATGGAGCATGCCCACAGAGATAGTTTACAACTTTTATTGCCACTTGACACTGTAGAAAAGTGACGGGAAATCTAGGCAGGGTTTTTCAGGAGCGAGCGTGGTCTCCACTGTATTAAAGGGGGCTTTGGCAAGTTTTGAAGACATCCCCAGGTAACTGATCCTAAGAACGAGGGTCATGGTACCCTGATCTAATGAAGCGGCAAGTCATTCTCTATGGGACCGCTGAAAATAGCCGAGTGCTGTACTCCTCTATCTCCGGCAGTCCCATAAATATTGATTGGAGCAGCACGAGCTCGACCTGCAGCACCATCAGATCGGGAGACCCCTGTTCTCAGGAACGGTGGCGGGCCCAGTGGTTGGACACCCATCGATCAGTTAGTTATTCCCTATCCTGTGAATGGGGGATAATTTCAAAACTTGGCACAAGTCCTTTAAGTCTAAGGCTACTTTCGCATCTGCGTTTTTGCTGGATCCGGCAGGGGATCAACGAAAACGCATCCGGTATATAATACAACCGCCTGCATGCGTTTGGATCGGATCTGGATATCTCTAAAATGAACAAGACGGATCCAGCACTAAAACCATTGTAAGTCAATGGGCGCCATTGACTTACATTGCGTTTCATGCCGGATCCGTCTTGATCAGTATCCCATGACGCACACAAAAATGCGCAGATGTGAAAGTGGCCTCAATCCAGAAAGCTCTGCCTGCTGTAGATTTTAATTAAATTAAAATGATCTTTTAATAAATTTAGCACTTTTTACTCCAGAAATAAAATTCAAGGATGTAAAATTACTGATTATTTTAAGACTTTAATAGATTTTATAGGGGGTGTCCAGCTTTTACTAAGTGGTGGCCTATCCTCAGGATAGGCCATCACTAGGTGATCGGCGAGTGTCTGACACCCAGCTCCCCCCGCTGACCAGCAAATGATGGCCTATCTTGAGGACAACCCCTTTAATACATTTCACGATGTCGTCTTGTCGCAGGCGATACGTGCGTCCTGTGCTGAGCAGGAATGGGGGGTATTGTGCCGTATTTTTAGCCCCCTGTCAGTGCAATCACTATGATGTTTATGAAGATCTCCACAAATACGGGAATAATTACAGTGATAATGAGAATTAATTTACGGCTTCATCCATTGGAACATTGGTAATTTGTCTGTCATTTTAATCACTGACGTGCGGCGTGTAATCTGTTTCAGGCTGTGTCTCCACTAATGAAATATCTGGATGACAAGTTAATTATACTGAGTGAAACCTTGGTGAAGGAAAACTTGTACAGGTAGGAGCTGAGCGTCCTCTGTGTCAATGAATGAAACCGGAGAACTTGGGAGACATGTTACCCATCAAAAGCAGACATGTTCATTATACACTAAGCTATTAGTCTCATATGATTTTAAAGGGATCCTGTCATATCAAGAATGCAGTCCAATCTGACAGCACCATGTTATAGAGCAGGAGGAGCTGAGCAGATTGATATATAGTATTGTGGGGGGAAAGTTCTTTAGAAATTGTAATTTATTGATCTAAACCTCTGCTCTTTCTGACCTTAGGAGTCCAGTGGGCGGTCTCCTTCTATGATTGATGACCTTGCCTGTATTAGTTTACATACAGTCATTGAGTAGGACTGCCCACTGGACTCATAAGGTCAGAAAGAGCAAAGGTTTTGATCAATAAATTGCAAATTATGCAGAACTTTTTTCCCACCAAACCATATATATATCTGCTCAGCTCCTCCTGCTCTATAACCTGCCACTGTCACATCACACTTTTTTTCATGACACATTCCCTTGAAAAATATGGTCTCAATAAGACATGCCTTGCCCATATGCTTTTTTAGGACATGTGGGGATCATGGAGGGGGATTCTCCATTTAATATCCCCCTCTATTAGCCAGAGTTGTCAGCCTGGCCATATATTCCATGTTAGCTGTTAATCTGAATGGGTGCAATGTGATATGACATTGTGGGGCTGGTATAAGGTTGCCATGGCTACAAAAATAAACCTTAAAAGTAAAGCCCCTTCTTTGGAACCACTTTACAGAGTAATCTGGGGAACAGCATAAAGAAAAATCCTCTAATATAATGTTAAAGCGGTTTTCCGGGACTTTTATACTGATCCTCTGGATAAGTCATCAGTATCTGATCAGTGGGGGTCTAACACCCAGGACTCCCGCTAATCAGCTGTTTGAGAAGGTACCGGTGCTCGCAGTAGCGCTGCGGCCTTCTCTCAGCTCATCAAGCACAGCGCCGTACATTGTATAGTGGCCGTGCTTGGAATCACACCTTAGCCCCGTTCACTTCTATGGGGCTGAGCTGCGCCTCACCTCATCCTAGAGATCGGGAGGTCTCAGCCCTCAAATCCCCCACTGACCAGAACTTTTTTGAAAACTCATTGACTCTTTAAGAAGAAATATTCCATGCCCTTTTCATACCTACTTGTAGCACTTGCTTAAAGAGGACCTTTCACCGCTCCTGACATGCCTGATTTAATAGCTTCATGCATTGCCCATGTAATAACTATTCTGGAGCATCTATTCTTATGGCTCTATGTTGTGCCATTCCTTTATTATTCCTGCTAGAAGTTCTGAATGAATTGCTATTAGCCTTCAGTAAGGGTAGATAGAGGAGGTAACCAGTTGGGGGTGTGTACCTGCACAGACTCACTCTATCCAATCAGTGCTGCCATTGTCAGACTGCGCAGGTACACACCCCCAACCACTCTGTACCCTTACTGAAGGCTAATAGCAATTCAGTTATAACTTCTGGTAGAAAGGAATGGCACAACATACAGACACAAGAATAGATGTTCCAGAATTGTTAATACATGGGGAATGCATGAAGCTATTAAAACAGACCTGTCAGGAGCTGTGAAAGGTCCTATTTAATGGCTATGTACACTTTTGGGGGCAATTTGTTTTATTATTATTGCATTGGACTCATTTTGAGCTAAAAATCATTTTTTCAATTCGTCTTTATTTACAAAAAATTTAAACCACTGTCTTTGTGCAGCCTTGAGTTTCTCTAGTAGCAGGATCTGAATTTTCACTCTGTTCCATCAGGCAGCTCATCTGATGGGCTCCTTATCTCTGCTCTCTGACCTCCTAAATACTCATTATAGCTCAGTTCTTATCTTACTAATAAGAATGCAACCTTTTAGTAATTTAGAGATAAGGGTTATAAGATGATAGCACAAAGTGAAAGTACCAGGTGCACAGCTAAAAAAAAAAAAAAACAGTTAACCCTTTGTGACAGAATGGCTCAATATTTTTAATAAAGACCAATTGAAATTGAAATGAGTAAAATGCAATCATAAAAAATTGCCCCAAAGGTGTACATAGCCTTTAACAACTAATATATTTGATTAATAGTATAATATACTTCATGTTATATTTTAAAAACTTCACATATTTTCAGAAAACGATTATGTAAATACACCATATAAGCATGGCATAAGGATAAAAGAGGTCTCATATGGCTGTATTATTAGAAATAATGAAAAATATGGACGCGGTAACACATTTTTAAGCCATCAATGCTTGTTGTAGATTACTATGAAGACCTATGTGTTTCCATGGTTACAGACTACAAATAAACCTTATGTGTTGTCAAATCCTGCAGTAATGTGCCACTCCACTTCTTCAGGCATCTGTTCTTGATAATCTAAATAAAGTCAAAGAGAAATCAGATGGAAACGAGGAAAGGACCCATTACATGGGCGGATAGAGCAGGCAATTATCAGGAAGGAGGAACATTCATTCCTGATCATTGCCCCTGCACATTAGCTGCAACAAACTGCTGCTGTATGGGGATGAACAATCGTACTACGATTGTTCATCTCCATACAATTTCATTCCTGTTTACATGGGACGATGTGCCGCTGACAAAGGACAATTTTGGGTGCTGAGATCACCTGACAAACGAGCGTTTCTAGTGATCGGCAGCACATTTATACAAGCCAGTTATAGGGAATGAGCGGTACTCCCTGATCCTCCACCAGTGTACAGTAAAAGGGCCTTAATACATAACTGCAGGATCAGGCTACGCAGGGAGTATTTGGTGTCTGCAACCAAGTATGTACTGGAACAAAAAAAAAAAAGATTTGTTGTACAAGTGTACATACACTTTACAGTTACATACCGGTACATGCCTTGTTTTAGGATCTGTATCTCTATGCCGGCTGTCTTTATTGGATAGATGTACCCACAGATTACCAGACTCAATCTGGGAAACAGATTGTCCCTTCTTTACAATGTATCATCAGGAATTAATGATTTACACATTTATGATTTCATTAATATTGCGGTAAGATTAGAAATGTGGTGCAGGTCACGTTGCACCGTTTATTCACTATACGTTCCGCTTGTCATTCTCTTCCCTATAGGGTCCTCGAAGCTCTGTGGTGGCTCCTCTTGAAATTCATTATTGATGCAGTGGACTCCAACCGAGGAGTGTCTGTAGAGTTCTATGGACGGTTTTATTATACACTGGAGGTAAACAGCTCCCTAATGCATGGCACAAAATACGCGGGTTAGGGGGCGTTCACACAACTGTATCCGTTTTACCTAGTGCCCTCCTTTTCAGCTGCAGATCAATTAGTTCCAGGGCTCTTCTTCTGTCATTCAAGATGACGGCACCGCTTCTTAGACTATCTGAGGCCCACTGTGCATTTGGTAGCCTGAGACACTTCCCTCTGCACTATAGCAGCACTGCTCACATGAGTAGTACTGGCCAATCCCAGAACAGGGCTGGGCAAGCAGGAAGTGTCTTGTGTTACTTATACACTGTGTGGTAGTCTGAGAAGCGGTGCGGCCATCTTGGTTGTCAGAAGAGGGGCCCGGAACTGGGAAATCTGCAGCTGAAAAGATAAAAAGGAGAGCATCGGGGACTGTGATTTATTTATTTTTTTTTTAACTGGATCTTTGCTTTAAAGGGGTTGTGTCACTTCAGCAAGTGGCATTTATTACGTAGAGGAAAATAAAGGGGTATTCCCATCACAGTCAATGGGGTCATATCGCTAGGATATGCCTTCATTGTCTGATAGGTGCGGGTCCCACCTCTGGGACCCGTACCTACGCCGAGAACAATGCTGGGAGAGTGGTGGCTGGAGGACCCTGGGTTTCCTGGGGTACGGCCACCGCCAAGAGCTCTCCCCATACAAGTGAACGGGAGCCCACCGCTCCCATTCATTTCTATGGGTCGACAGAAATAGCCAAACCAGGCTATTTTCCGCGGCCCCATAGAAATTAATGGGGGGCGGCTTTGCATGTGCAGTGCACCCTCCGCCACTCTCCCCGCTCCATTCTTGTTGTAGGTCCGGGTCCAAGAGCTGGGACCTGCACCTATCTGACAATGGGGGCATAACCTAGCAATATGCCCCCATTGTCAGTGATGGGAATACCCCTTTAATACAAGGCACTTACTAATGTATTGTTATTATCCATATTGCTTCCTTAGCTGGCTGGATTCATTTTTCAATCACATGCTTGCACACTATAGGAAAAAGTGCCGGCCGGGACTACGAAAGCGCACATAGGCTGGTGCTTTTTCCTATAATGTGCAAACACCACCACCACTGATGAATTGCAGGGTGGTCGTAACCATAGAAACAAACAGTGTATAATGTGATGGAAAAATTAATCCAGCCAGCAAAGGAAGCAATATGGATAATAACAGTACATTAGTAAGTGCCTTGTATTAACTTCCTCTACATGATAAATGCCATTTTCTGAAGTGAGACAACCCCTTTAACAGTATGTGGCACAGGGATGTTGCATTATCAGATGTATATTGAGGGGGTGGGGCTGTAGCACAGGAAGGGGTGTGGCTAATCATAAATATGGTATGCAAAAACAGGACTAAGGACAGAACTACAGCCTGGACAGTGGACATGGTTCTGCTCTGTACACTCAAGCATGGAGTTTGAAGAGACACACTCCATTGTTTAAGGCGTTCTTAATTCTTTGGTTTAGTGAAAATGTTAAAAATGTTATAGGAAAGAACAGTTCATGTGAAGAAAAGCAGACTGCGACTGTAAAAATGAGACCCAGACATTTGGCTGTGCTTCCCTGTGGTTCTTTCCGTGAGGTGGCAGCGTAATGACCTGTTAGGCAGGCAGTACGTCCAGACACCTGTCTGGGGAAGATGGCAGCGCCACACGGTCCGTCTCACTAATGAGTGTCTCTTTCTGACAGGCTCTGGTAGACTTTTTCCACGCAGAAGGACAGGGGTTACCACTGGACACCTTGCGGAATGGAGATTACCGGGTGATTGACTTTAATTGCTATCTTTGTAATTTGGTCGTCAGAGCAATGAAGCCGCAAACAGCGGCTTGTCAGAGATCAGCGTCACGTAGCTTGCGGAGAGGAGCCATAATCATGAAATAATTGCTCCGACTCCCTGCCCTGCCTTTACATGAGGACAATTCCAATTCTCAAACACAATTCACAGTCCAAATCTTAACATGACGTTCAGCAGCCCTGTAAATAGATTTATCTTGTACCGATTTTAAGCAATATGTCATTTTCTTCTCCATTCATGCCCAAAGTGAAAGGATTCTGCAGATTCCTCAGTGGAATCTGGATATGGCTCATCTAACCTCTAAAGACGGTCGTGAGACCTCATAGTCCAGCTCTACCTCAACAACTGTCATCAGCGATCCTAAAATGCACTGCTGGCCGCTCACAGGAATCCAGCAGAATTGTGTACTTAAAGAAGAACTCCCGTAAAAATTTTATTCTCTGACCTGTTAGAAAGGTGCATGATGTAATCTGTAGTGAATGTCATCTTCTTATCAGAGAATGTAATTGTGAGTAATAACCTCTCTTCTTATTGTAGCTGGGTCATGTGACCAACTCCCTGACCTCCAACTGACCCAGGACAGAAAGCCAGTAACTGCTCTATTCATTCCTATGGGAGCCTCACTTTCAGTCTCATAGGAATACATAGAGAATTAGACTTCCTGTCCACACATAAGTCTGTGTGAGTTGGTGGGTCTAATTGCCGGTCACATGACACAGATAAGACACTTCAGGATGATATAAGTCAAAAATACAGACACTGGTAAGAAAATGACATTCACTACAGATTACATCATGTACCTTTCTAGCAGGACATGGATTAAATTTTTTTGCGGGAGATCTTCTTTAACTTTGTGTCTGAACAGAGAATAAAAACATCCTGGGCCTGGCATAAAAAAAAAAAAAATTCTATATGTAAATGAGAGCTTCAGTGCACTGACGGGTGCGACCAGCACTGGAAAGCCGAGGTGCACCGAGGCTGGGCCCCACCCCTAGTGCACTGAATCCTTCATTTGCATAAAGAATAAAAGTCTTTTTTAAATCTCAGGTATCATTTTATTCAGCAGAAGCAATAGGGTCAATCTTGCTGACAGATGCACTAGGGGTTTTCCGGGATTTTCAAATTGTTAGGGCTCATGCACACAACCGTTGTCAGCCGGTGCCCGTATTGTGGCTCTGCAGTATATGGGCACTGTCCGTTTGTGCAACGCATCACGTGAATGGGTCCGCAATCTAGAAGGTCTGGTGCGGAACGGAGGCACGGGTTTCTTTCAACATGCATTACTTTTTTGCGGTGTGGACCATCAGATGCGGATCACGGACCCAAGGGCGTAACTAAAGACTCATGGGCCCTGGTGCAAGAGTTCTGCTTGGGGCCCCCCCTTCCTTCAGTGCTTTGTGGCCGGGGGCAGGGAAGCACATAGCCTTCATGCTGCCTGAGGCAAAAATTGAAACGGCACCCCCCTTCCTGCCAAATTCTTGACCTAACCCCTATACCAGTGTCTTCTTATGTGGCACAAGGGTCTTTGGCCCCCCTCAGGCTCCTGGGCCCGGGAGCCTGAGGGGGGATCTCTGCACCCCCTATAGCTACGCCCCTGCGCGGACCCCATTCAAGTGAGTGGCTCCTGCGTCCGCATAAGGCGGCCCTACAGTCGGTGCCCGGGCGTTGTGGACCGGCCCAGAATGCGTTCATGTGCATGAGCCCTTAGTCTATCCTCAGGAGATCGGTGGAGGTCTGACTCCCAGCACCACAGCTCACCAAGCACAGCTCCTTCCATTGTATAGCTTGAAGCCCAGGCCCATTCACTTCTATGGGACTGAGCTGCGCCTAGGCCATGTGACCGGTGAACACGACGTCACTGGCCTAGGAAGGGTCTTAATTGCCGCAATCGCGATCTCCTCATACAGCTGATCAGCGGGGGTCCCAGGAGTTGACCCTAACCGATTGGCTAATAATGAGGGGAGGCTATTAATATCAAAATCCTGGAAAAACCCATGAAATTACAATGTGTCGTATATTATATATAGTTATAAAAAAAAGGAAATATTAACAAATTTACTGTATTTTCTTCCACCGTTCAGTTCTTGGAAGAAGAGCTGCGTCTGAATAAATGTTCCACCAGTGAACTTATTGAAAAGTACTATCTGGATAACATTAAGGAGCAGGTAATCCCTTTAACACACTGGATATTGGCATTTCAAATCTCAAACAAATTCCCACATTTCTTTGATATCTTTTAATGTCTTTTAAAGGCGCTTTTAGCTTTCCAGCTGTTGTGAAATTACAACTCCCAGCATGCAGCTAACTGGGAATGCTGGGAGTTGTGGTTTCACAACAGCCAACGAGCCATACATTGGAGACGGCTTCTATATGGACTGTAGTTCTCATACTGTGACTGATGGCCGGGGGGAGCTTAGGCTTTCCGTACGTACAATATAAATGTTGGCTGAAGGCTCTTTTGATCAACAGCTATTTCTCCTGACTTCACTGCGTACATGCAAGCTCGGCTTGGCCAAGTCTCCATGTATATTTCAAAGGTAGAGGGGAACAAGCTGATGTCAAGACTCCTACACGAATAGAGGACTAGGCAAGATGAAATCCAACATATCCTATTACTTCTTCCCCCAACATCTGTTATCAGGGAAAATTAAAGGGCATCTGTCAGCAGTTTTGTACCTATGACACTGGCTAACCTGTTACATGTGCTCTTGGCAGCCGAAGACATCTGTGTTGGTCCTATGTTCATATGTGCCCGCATTGCTGAGAAAAATTAGGTTTTAATATATGCAAATGAGCCTCTAGGAGCAACGGGGGCGTTACCATTACACCTACAGGCTCTGCTCTATGCAACTGCTACATCCTCTCTTTGATTGACAGGGCCAGGCTTGATCATGTTTACACTGCCTGGCCCTGTCAAAGTGCAGAGGGTGCAGCAGTTTCAGAGTGAGCAGATCCTCTAGGTGTAATGGCAACGCCCCCGTTGCTCCTAGAGGCTCATTTGCATATATTAAAACATCATTTTTCTCAGCAATGCAGGCACATATGAACATGGAACCAACACAGATGCCTTCAGCTGCCAAGTGCACATGTAACAGGTCAGCCAGTGTCATAGGTGCAAAACTGCTGACAGATGCCCTTTAAGGAGGCCCCATACTTATAAGACTGCTGAAATTTGGCGACTTCTATTTTAGGTCTACAACGAGTTTTAGAGAAAGCGCATATAGCTTTTTGGATGACAAACATGACTGATGGCCAGGGAGAGCTTACTGAAGGAAGAGGAAGACTCTGGGTGACCCCCCATGACAGTTAATATGGCTGACAATGGTGCCCATCAGACAGCTACTTCCTGCCCCAGACACATAAGGATGTAGGGGCTCAGCCACGTTTTCATTTTTATTAGGAGGTTAGCTATAACTGAGGCTATAATGGGTGACGGGATTAGTTCTGCAAAGACAGAGCGCGTAATATTTACCGGCTTTAGCGTCTCCCACGTCTCCCACTGTGCGATCTTGTGACACGACCATGTGTGTTTTCCAGAGATCAGCCGAGCATAGTAAATACGGAAGAATTAGCGTTAAGTGCTATTACGAGACCTCAGAGCAGAAGCTGTACGTGGAGGTGCTGCACGCCGCCGATCTGATCGCACTGGATGCAAATGGTGAGCAAAGCAAACACGTGAAGTAATTACTCCGGCGTTATTCTACGCATTATTAGCTGAGAAAATCTACAATGTATCTTAACATGTATAGAGCCCTGAGGAGGGTTAGATGGACTGGATACAAATGCAGCAAACTCTCAGCTGTGAGAAGTATTAGGTCCGTGAGAGTTTATAGCCTCCGTCATCAGCTGAAAGAGCGTCTCTCGCTTTGGAGGGCCTGGCCTATGTTTGCCTTATGGCTCATCCACACGACCATTTTTTTTTCGGATTGGACGCGGACCCATTCATTTGAATGGGGTCACAAAAGATGCGGCCAGCACACTGTGTGCTTTCCGCATCCCTATACCCGTGCTGCAGCCCTGCAAAAAAGATAGAACATGTCCTATTCTTTTTGTTTTTACGGACAGGGATAGGACATTTCTATTGATGTAAAAAATGTCAGCATGCACATGGCCAGGATCCATGTTTTGCATCTTACACAGATGCTCCATTGATTTCAATGAGAAATGTGTAATTCTTCATTTCTCCAGGGGTGGAGCTGTAGGGGAACTAATCAATTGCCGCCTGTTTCTCCCACAGTTTACAGCTGTGGTTCTCAATAGCAGAACACCCTGTGATCAGTTTACCTTCAGGGGCCCTTGCAAGGTGCACATGGTCGGTGCCCGTGTTTTGCGGATCCCCACTGCTTATAAAGTGATAGCACATCATAGAGATATAGGAAGATAGGAAAAGCTTGTAACTCACAGAGACACTCTCAGTAGCATTAGATGGACTGTAAACTGCCCGCAGGTCTTTTCTACGTCTTATGCTTTATCCTACAGGTCTTAGTGATCCCTTCGTCATCATTGAGCTCTGTCCCCATCATGTTTTCCCAATGGTCAAAGGTCAACGAACACAAGTTAAAGCCAAAACCTTACACCCGGTGTATGATGAGCTGTTTTATTTGTAAGTATATGAGTAACAGTTTTCTTCTTCTTAAAGGTCTCTGTAAGGAGTCTTTAGATCCACTGTGACCTGTGCTGCACCTACTCTGTGGTTCACCCCACCTCTGATACCCATGAACTAAAGTGACGACTGTAATGAATAGAAGAGCTCACCTGTCCCCATAGATTTGAACACGCTATGGGGACAGGGACTACTGGAGATATCCAAGTACAAGTACTCGGCCATCTCCGACAGCCCCAAAGAGTTTCAATGGAGCACCTGTAGGCATGCAAGTCCACTGCTCCATTCAACTGTAAGGGGCTGCCGGAGTTAGCCTGTGGATAGGGGATAGCTTGTCTTTATGAGACATCCCCCCCCTAATTTCAGAGGAGTCCAAAGAACCAATAGGTAACCTGTGCAAGCGACATACACATTCCATGCAGATGTTGCTTTGCTATAAGTGGAGGAGAAATTTTATGATGAATATCTAACATACGTTTTGTGCCCTTCCGCAGCTCAGTGTCATCAGAGCAGTGTCGGAGGAAATCCGCCTGCATTGTCTTTACTGTCATGGATCACGACTGGCTCTCCACTAACGACTTTGCTGGTGAGGCTGTCCTCCCTATGAACGTCATCTATGGATTAAATCGGCCTCACATTACAGGTGGAGTGAAAAACGTCCAGCCCACAGTACTGAAGCTGACAAGACCTAAGGCCAATGGTAATGAAATGAGAACTGGGGGTCAGCATAGAGGTGCACACATTTTCCCCCTTTTCGTTCATAAAAAAAAGAATATATATTTATGAGTTTTAGCAATAGTATAGCGCACTTTGTATGTGTAAGATATACAAACATACAGGCAAATTAAAAAGTAAAAATATAGGAATAGGTATTTGTTTCAGCTATATTTAGAATAGCGTATTTTTTTTTCTGTGTAAAATATACAAATGCATGTGTATTATTATTTTTTGTTTTTAATAATAAAAAAAAGCTTGAAATGTCCAGATTTCCCCAAGATGAATACATTAGGGTGACAACATAAAAAATAGTGACTTTGAAGGAGTTTCTAATGTTTTGGCCCAGTACAACATCTGTACAGGGAGTACGATGCAATAGAAAAAGGGGCCACCAGAATCTAAAATGCGCTTTAGTCTTTTGAAACCTTGTGGTGGGTCCAGACAGTAGATAAATAACACAAATACCATCATAGTACAAACGTATGGTAACTAAAAAATATTTTGTCTATTATATTTTTGTGAAATCTTTTGTAACAGATAAAAGAAATATACACATTTTTCTTAATTTTCAGTTTTTCCTTAAATATTTTTTTAATATATCTATTAGAGATGAGCGAACGTGCTCGTTACGAGTACTGTAGCGCTCGGCTCCCCGGCGAACAAATGCCCGCAGGCATTGCGGATCCGTCCTCAGCTGCATGTAAGTCAATGGGGACGGATCGTTTGGTATGACACTCATACCAAACGGATCCGTCCTCCTCACCCAACTGAAAGTCAGTGGGGACAGATCCGTTTGGTATGAGTGTCTTACCAAACGGATCCGTCCCCATTGACTTACATGCAGCTGGGGACGGATCCGCAATGCCTGCGGGCATTTGTTCGCCGGGGAGCCGAGCGCTACAGTGCTCGTTACGAGCACGTTCGCTTATCTCTAATATCTATCCAATGGCACAAAAGAAAGGTCTAATGTGTCTTGTGAAAAATAATATCAAATATATGTAGGTTGGCTCAGAAATTACCGTATTTTTCAGACTATAAGACGCACTTAAGATTTAGAGCAGGGAAATAAGAAAACATTTTTCCATCAGACCTCAGAGCAGGCCTCAAATCAGACCCCCAAGCTCCATCAGCCTCCCATCAGACCCTCCTGGCCTCCATCAGCCTCAGTTTACTCATCCCCTCCCCCCCCATCAAACCCCTCCTCCAGAGTGCAGAGCGGAGCCAGGGAGATGACTAGGGAAGGCGAGTACAGCCTGCAAAGCGCTGTAGCGTTTGGACTTTTGGGTGAAAATAATTGTCTTATAGTCTGAAAAATACAGTAGTTATTTGCAGTTAGATAAGTCCATAGCATGGGGAAAGGGGGGGGGGCAGTTTGGTAATGAAGTGGTTAAAAAACTGAAACTAATCTCTGATTGTTTTTTATGGCCAATTTTTCAGTTTTGATAAATCTCCCTCGATATTTCTTCAATTTTTTTTTCAGTGAAGTCAATACTGAAGATGCTGGACGGCAGAATAGACAAAGAAGCCCAAGATTTTGTGAAGAAACTTCGGGAACTGGAGAAGTTTATGGAAGACGACTGAAACTCTATTTATACTGTAAAAAAAAAAAATGTAAATATCTTAACCCCTTGGCTGCCAGGGGGGAGACAACACAGTCGTGCTGTATTGTGTCAAAAACCCCTTTGGAAGGGAACCGATGAGGCTTACATAACTTTATGACTTTTCTTTGTCATATATTGTTAAGTTTTTGGTCCGTTTTTGAGAACTGAAGTTTTAAATATTAAGTGTTAATTGAATATTGTAATAATCGGTGTCTCATGGAATTGATTTCTGTTTCACCGACCAAGTAAAAAATTCTTGTCTTGAATCTATTCAGTGGAAATTCTGGGATCCGTCAATATCCAATACCAGACATGGAGTGCATTGGAGATGAGACATGGCGCCACCTGCTGGAATGTATAATACATACAATTTTCACGCAGATGGATATATAAAACGGAGTATGTTCCCCAGATTGATGTAGTATAATATCCGACAACAGTATAGGTATTTTTCCAGCCTTATTACTAATAGTGTAAAATATCTGCAAGAAGCAAAATGCTACAACCACAAATAACCTTTTTAAAGGGAGTCTGTCAGCAGTTTTAATCATACTAACCTGCTGTCATCCCTAGGTAGGGGCTGGGGACAGCAGTACAAACTCACCTTTTGCGTATCTTTTCTCATCAGGAGGAGTGTGAATATGATGTTTTATTCTGCTTTCAAGTGCCTAGGAGGCGGGGCTTCACTGTGAAGTCCCATCTGCTTTCTGCATTGAGCTGTTTCACAGCCCTCCCCTCTGACTGAATGACACCTACAGTTGTCTCCTGGTTGGATTCTACAGCTCTCACTTGAGCAGAGGGGAAAGGGCCATGAAGCAGCTCAATGCAGACAGCAGAGGGCACTTCATACTAAAGCCCCACCTCCTGGGCACTTGGTAAGAGCAGAATTTGGCAGAATAAAACTTAATATTCTTTATACTCCTGATGAAGAACGCTCCACCAGAGATATGTTTGCACTGCACTCCCCAGCCCCTCACCTAGTGCTCCCAGCAGTTTAGAATGGTGAAAACGGCTAACAGAGTCCGTACAAAGTAAATTTCTAATTTTTAAGATCAATTTTTGGGTTCAACATTCTGTACTCTGAAATTTATCATAAATTCTTATAGCAGTTACAGTCCGAAATCCCATTGCACAGGAATAGATCTAAAAGATAGCACGTTGTCTACCTGCAGTCACCACCAGGGGGAGCTTAAGCCTTTGTTGTATAATGTTTTATTATTCTGTTCAATCTTTAGAATGTAAGCTCCACCTAGTGGTGGCTGCAGGCAGCACAAATGTTATCTTTTAACTCTATGCAGGGAATTTGGAGCTCTGTATGAGAAAATGGAACCAATTTTCTCAAACCTATTATAAAAATTTATTACGAAATCAATCAGCACAAGTTGTGTGCACATTCACTTTGAATCTTAGTTAATGGTAACTGAAGGAACTGACACGACTTGCAGGTAAGATATGGTGGGCTTCATAAACATCTAAATAAGTATAGAGGGTCCCAATTCATAGTTCACAGGGCAGCAGCTGTTTTTGGACAGATCCCATCCCAGAATTTCCCTTGAAATAGACGCCATGTTTGCGTTACGTTTTGCTAGCTGCTAAAATTTAAGAAAAAGAAAAATACACGTAAGTGGCTTGTACGGTCTCCTCCATGTTTTTAATGAAAATGTAAGGTCCTACTTCATACAGACGAGCTTTTCTGAAACCTGAGCCTTTGCTGTAGTTGTCCATTTCAGCTCTGTGGCAGGAATAATACGTGTACGATGACACTTGTGATGTGACGTTCGTATGCCGACGATTTATACATCACGGGCTGTGGCACTTGTTACGTGGCGCACGCTCGCACTCACTGGATCCTGACCATCTCCAGGTACAATATCGGGGTTCTTGTTCCAAGTTGAATGTAGAAAATGTCTAAATGCTAATGTTTCCAGAGATCAGTATGACAGCGTAAAGTACGTTTTCCATGTGGGACTGAAATGTTTTATATTTGTATTTTACATTGTATTAATAAAATGTGAAATAACGGAAGTCTTCGTCTCTAACTGTCCATTATACTGCTCCATAAAGGTTACTTCAGTATTTGGGACCATATTAAGTCCTTGAAGGTGATACACATATTTGATTACAGGGAACTTGTCAGCAGATTTATGATGCCCTAGCCATAGGCAGCATGAAATACCAACAGGCTCAATCCTTAAAGGGAACCTGTCATCACCTTTATGCTACCCATACTAACAGCAGAATAAAGTAGAGACAGGTAAGTTGATTTCAGCGGTCTGTCATTTATAAGTTAAAAGTAAGTGGTTGCCGAGAACCAACATCACAAACATTGCAGATTAGGCCTGGAAAAGAGTCAAATCTTCATGAGAAGAGTCATGGTTATTCATGAATTCCTGCTTTCCCTGCCCAACTGATGATGACTGACAGGCTTCTACCTAGTTTTCTCCCTTTCTCTCTAGGAGAGAACTGCCAAACATCAGTAGATGGGCAGGAGAGCAGGAGATTAGGAATAACCATGACTCTTCTCAGGTAGATTTGACTCTTTTCCAGGCCTAATCTGCAATGTTTGTGATGTTGGTTCTCAGCAACCACTTACTTTTAGCTCATGAGTGACACACTGCTGAAATCAGCATTTCTGTCACTATTTTATGCTACCCTCAGTACAGTCAGCATAAAGTTGATGACAGGTTCCCTTTAAGCTCTTTAAGAGCAGAGCAAGCATGTGCCCCAATCTTCACCAGCCAATGGCTGGTCACCTCGAGGATACTTAAAGTGGTAGTCCCACGAAAAATATTCTACAGTTTTCAAACCAGCTCCTGGATCTGACTACTTTTGCAATTGCATGTAATTAAAAATTTAGCATAGTCGCTGAGCTATTCAATAGAATGTGTCTGTATAGCGCCACCTGCTGTTTGTTTTTTTCTTATTTCTTTGTCCTGCTCACTGAGAAGGCCGCACATGCTCAGTTTTATCCTTCAACTGCCTCCTGAACTTTGAAAGGCAGAGCTGACACGCCCCCTTAGCTGCAGCAGAATAGACACACCCCCTGAGCTAAATCTAGCAGAGCAATGAATGTGGAGATCTCTGGATCCATGTGAGGTACAGGGCTGGTTCTAGCTTTGTTAGAAAGTGGTTGTCATGTTCTATATGGTGTCTGATTTTTATTTTTTATATTCGTCATGGGATGACCCCTTTAAAGCACCTTCCCCTAGGGGAAGGTGTTTGAGCAACAGATGCCCAAGAGTGCTAATCTCTGCAGATGTGTACTGTTCATCTGCCTGTGTACATACTCTGCCTGATTCCTTACTCTAAGGCCCAATTCCCACGACCGTATGTATTCCGTATAAAAACAGAACGGAAGACATACGGAAAGTCTTCCGTAGTGTTCCGCAATTTTGCGGACCCATTGACTTTAATGGGGCTACGGACGTAATTTTGCGGCCAAGTATAGGACATGTTTTATTTTTTTTTGCAGAGGAACTTCTGTGAGATACGGGATGCGGAATGCACACGGTGTGCATTCCGCATTTTTTTCTCCTATGGAAAAATGAATGGGTCCGTATGGTTCCGCATCTTATCCGCAAAAATGCGGATAAGATGCGGAAATATACATACGGTCGTGTGAATGGGGCCTTACTCTCCACTGCCTGACCTGTGCCAGATTACTGTTATGACCCTTTGCTTTCTGCCCTGACCGGTTTCACAAATACGCACAAACTCTGCCTGCCCTGACCCCTACCTGTTACTGACTATGAGTTTTGCCTGATCCCTTGGTGGAATGCACCAGTGTCTCTGACCCCCATTGGTAGGCTGTCAACCACATCGGGACTGCTCGAGGAGGTAGCAGCCTGGTGGCGCCCCTGCAGCGAAGTCCAGGTTCCTGTAGGACTGCCAGGAAAACGCCCTTAGGTTTAGCCCAAAGTCAAACTGGTTAGTCAACACATCGGTTCCAAGCCTACTGCTGGTTAGACAAGCTGAGCCATGCACGGAGAAGTCAAAGAAGAGCCACCCAGAAGACTCTTCTCCCCATGCCCAGCTCTTATTTTCTTAGAAACGCTGCAGCCCCGTTCCTGCACTGCTCCAGTCCCCGTTGCTCTCCACTTCCTGGTCCCCGCTCAATACAGAGGAAATGGTTTGGACTGCCAGCTCGGCTGATCACAAGCGGATGCAGATAACCGCTGCACCAAGCATTCCAAGCCTTTTCCTGTGTTGAGGAAGTGGAGAGCAGCGGGGAACAGAGCAGAAAAAAGAAGGTTGAAATGAGGGATTGGCAAGATAATTGCTTTTTTTTACGTTTTTTTTCTCCCTGGAAAAAAAACTGTCAAGAGGTTTTTTCCATATCTTCCACAGAGATGAAAAGAGCAGCATGCGCGCACTTGACCTGCAGCTCCGTTCATTTCTGGGAGGCCCCCCATTCTCATGATTAGTGGGGGTCCCCTCCACTGATATTATAGTTATCCAATGTCCTGTGACTCGGGGATAACATGCTAAAACCGGAATGGAAATGGAAAGCTGAAGTTACAAGAGACAATCTTGATATTCATCATCTTCAAATTGTGAAGTGATGGAGTAAACATATAAAATTTCCGAAAAAATAAATTCAAACTTGTGATCAAAGAAGCTACTTAAATTAAATTTAATTAATTCCAACATTTTCTGTACAAAACACTATACATACAGGACGTCATATAGTTCCCGAAGGGGGAGGTGATGAGCTTGGATTTCACAACTCAGTCTCGTAGTCTCTTTTTGACTCCTTTCCAAACAACGGGTTTACTACAGGCCGCCTCACCTTCCTCCTCACTCTCTTTTCCAGAGCCATCATCACTTCCTTTTGCAGCATCACTACTATCCTCTTCTTCCTCTTCCTCCTCATCCGACTCGTCATCCTCCTCCTCCTCCTCCTCATCTTCGTCATTTGGTAATCTGAAAAATTGTAATCACAATTATTATCTTTTTATTTCAATATAAGATTTCACAGGTACAAAAATTCGGGAAGCGGCAGCATAACATGTGTCTTTATGCGACAGCGACCTTAACCCCTTGGTGCACTCTGCTGTACGTGTGCTCCACAGCGAGTGGGGAGGTCAAGCACTGTGCCATTCACGTAAGGCGTAATGATGGCAGGAGCTCAGCAGCAGGTTTCAGCTGTAACATACAACTGATCTCGGCCTTTGCAGCAGGTGGTCAGATTCTGATACTGAATGCTTAACCCCTTAGATGCTGCGGTCAATATCGTTAGCACCATCTAAGGTCTTCATAACAAGGCGTTCACAGGGTGCTGAAGGGTCGTCATGACAGCTGGGAGACCAGATAAAGGGCCTACCATATATGTACACCTGTACAGGCGTTATACTGTTATAATAAGTGCAATGCAATATGGAAGTATTACAGTGAGTTATATATAATATTGCTGACAAATATATATATATATATATATACACACACACACACACAACACACATTTGGTAGTGACATTATTGTATAACTGCAGATTAAAAGTGACACCTTATTCACACTGCTGGGTGAACAACACAATATATTAAAAAAAATGCCGGAATTGATGTTTCGTTATCACTCCATCCAAGGAAGAGTTAATAAGATATAGTTAATGTATAGGCACTAGGGTTGCAGCGGTAACCGGTTCCATGATATACCACGGTAATGAAATGCACGGTTATCAAACCGTGGGCATTTGCTTATTACCGGTAAAAGGTAAATGGCGACAAGACTTTTTAGTGTTGTCGCCATTTGCGCCTGGACCCGACCGCATTACTGATACTAGGCTGCGCTACTGCGCAGCCTAGTATCAGAGGACATGGAGAAGATAAAATAAAAAAAATCACTTACCCGTCCTGCGCCGCGGCTCCGCTTCGGTGTCCGGCGCTCCTCCTCTTTTCCGGGTCGCGCTGTACTGTCCTGACCGCGTACAGCGTCAGGACGTAGTGCGCGCACTCTGACCTACGGGAGACTAAGGAGCGTCGGACACCAGAGAGGAGCCGCAGCGCAGGACAGGTGAGTGATTTTTTTATTTTATTCAGATGGTGGCCACAGTGGGCTGAAGGGGGCACAGTGGGCCGATCTGAGGTCTGAAGGGGGCACTGGGGCTGATCTGAGGTCTGAAGGGGGCACAGTGGGCTGATCTGAGGTCCGAGGATTAGTGTATCTTTTAATAATATATGTAACAAACTGTGATACCATGATAACCGTAATACCGCGGTATTTACGGAGACGGTTATCATACCGTGAAAATTTCATACCGTTGCAACCCTAATAGGCACCTACAATGATGCCACTTGGTTCCTGTGCAGACATGCCTGTACGTTTCCACGGTAACAGACCAAGAACAATCTGCCTGCTATTGTTTTTTAAAATATTTCTAAAAACTGGAATCCGGTTGCTATGGGCAACTTCTCCACCTTCCTCTTGCACTTGTCTTTATCAGTGTGCCCCATAGTTGTAAAGATTTGCCATATTGCGGCTCGTGGGATTGTAAAATTACAACAGAAATTACCTTTTTGAGCAGATGACTCGATTGGGATTCGAAAACTCTCTGCCAGAATCAACATCAAAAGGATCTAAAAAAATAATATGCATGTGTAACAAATAAAGAAAAAAAAATATAATACAGTCATGCAATTATTAAAGTGGCTAGAAGGATTTTACATAGCAACGACAGGAGTAAAGACCTCTGCCCAGAGTGCAGAACAGGGCGGGATAGGGTGTATGTTAGAAAGTTGCATCTAGGCCCAAATTCAGGTTTTTGCATCACACAAATTGTTTAAGGGGTTTTCTGAGACTTTTATACTGATGACCTACCCTCCGGATAGGTCATGAGTATCTGATTGGTGGGGGTCTGACACCCAGGACCTCCGCTGATCAGCTGTTTAAGAAGGCACCGGCGCTTACAGTAGTGCTGCGGCCTTCTCTCAGCTCAACAAGCACAGCGCCGTCCATTGTATAGTGGCTGTGCTTGGTACTGCAGCTCAGCCCCATTCACTTCAAAACGTCAGGCAAAACTGTTTGGTAGTTAAATACAAAAGAACACTTCCCCCCTGTTATGTAGGCAACAGCATTTTAAGTATTTTTCCACACAATTTTGGGACACAAAAAGGCATTCTGACAATTTAAAAAAAAAAAAAAAGCACACCTATTTCTTCAGCATCTTTGTTGTTGTCTGCAGCCAAGAACTCCGCTTCCACCTTCTTCACTTCTTCCACGTCTTGACAATTGCTGTATTTTTCAAGCAGCTCCTTGTTCAGTTCTAAAAATACTTTCCCCCATTTAAATTTCCTCAGTAAAATTGTGGCCAAATCTGGAAATCCTGAAAATAGACGAGAAATAAATTAAAGGGGTATTCCGGTGACTACATGTTATCCCTCATTTATCTCTACAGCTTATCTGGTGGCTGGGAATGGAGCTACTGGGCAGGCGCTGGCAATGTGCACTCCGGAGAACACACTGGATCATTACAAGAGATAGGGACACCAGGAGAACGATAGTGGTCCTTCCCATCAAGAGGTGGACACTATGAGAAACCTGGAGAATGCGACATTTAAAGAAGTTTCCAACTTTTTTTACACTCATGATCTATCCTCAGGATAGGTCACCAGAATACAATTGGTGGAGGTCCGAGACATGGGAACCCGACTTATCAGCTGCTGGAGTAAGCTGTGGAGCTCCTGTGAGCACTGCGTCCTCTTCACAGCTCACCAAGCACAGCGCCATACATTGTATAGTGGCTGTGCTTGGTATTGCAGCTCAGCTCCATTCACTTGAACGGGACTGAACTGCACCCAGGCCATGTGACCAATGAATGTAAAGTCATTGGTCTAGGAAGAGGCTGTGGTGTTCCTGTGAGCACAGCAGCCTCCTTAAATAACTGATCGTGGGGGTCCGGAAAGTCAGACCCCCACTGATCAGATGCTGATGACTTATCCAGAGGATAGGTCATCAGTATAAAAAAAAAAAAAAAAAAAAAAAAAGGCGTAAAAACCTTTTAAGAAAAAAAAAGTTTTATGAAAGTTTTTATGTAGACGTTAGTAATTAAATGAAATATGCTCGCTAAGATGAGAACACCCCTTTCAGATAAGGGGATATAGACAAATATGAGACATATAGCCATAAGAGATATACAGAAGTAGCATTACTAACCTACAATGCAAAATGTTGCAGCAAAGGCCTCCACACAGGACAGTTTGCAGGGGCGGCCATAATTGACAGGGTTTGCGGCAACCAAGTACGGTAAGAGTCGAGGATGACTTCCTTTCATTTTTGCAAATGGCGTCTCATCCAGCTTTGCCCAGGAACAATCAATGACTGCGACTCCTCCGTCAGCGACGATCTGCCTGATCATATGAAGAAATAAACCTAGGAGCTTACACTTCACAAACAGCTCGGTGTGTTATAGTGTGTGCTCACCTGACATTTAAAGGGCATCTGTCAGCAGATTTGTACCTATGACACTGGCTGACCTGTTACATGTGCGCTTGGCAGCTGATGGCATCTGTGTTGGTCCCATGTTTATATGTGCCCGCATTGCTGAGAAAAAAATATGTTTTATTATATGCAAATGAGCCTCTAGGAGCAACGGGGGCGTTACCATTACACCTAGAGGTTCTGCTCTCTCTGCAACTGCCGCGTCCTCTGTGCTTTGATTGACAGGACCAGACAGTGAAAACATGATTATGCCTGCCTGGGCCTAGCAATAAAGGTCAAGAGGGCGCAGCAGTTGCAGAGAGAGCTGAGCCTCTAGGTGTAATGGTAACGCCCCCATTGCTCCTAGAGGCTCATTTGCATATAATAAAACATCATTTTTCTCAGTAATGTGGGCACATATGAACATGGGACCAACACAGTGCACTACTGTACATGATGGGAGTGATCCATAAGAACATTGCACTGTTGTTATTGTATTTATTACAGGAGGTTTTCTATAGAATATGTTGCTCATCTGGGGCCCCAAAAAATGCTTATGGGCCCTTAGTTGCATCTCATGAATTTCAGGTTGTTCACTTCTGCATCAAAATCCCCCACCAATGCTGAGAGTCGGAGTCCTCCACCTGGAGCGACGGTCTGCTCATCCTTTGCTCTTGCGCCTCTATTTAGAGCTGCGACGCAAGATAGTCAGGTGGAATGTTGGGCCCTGTCAATCAAGCGGAAGGGGGACGCTTCCTCCGTAGCGGGGACAGCCCCTCGCAGGTGAAGAACTCTTGTTGATGAGGCAAATCGATTCTCTCATCTCTACTTAGGAATCAGGCAGATGCATACTGCCACCTAGTGGATTTATTCTTGTACACCCAATATGCTTGGTGCCAGTTTCCGCCTTAGCGGCACATTATAGTTTGATTTTAAAGGTATGCCTCATGTTGAAAAAAAAAAGGATTTTTACAATTTTGTTTTGTGTACAACTTACTTGTCGGCGGGGGACACGTACAGCGTCCCCATAGGACTTAGGATCAGACCGTTGAATCTCTGGTTAATACGAAGGTTCCTGACCAGACCTTTCCGGACCAGCTTACGACCTGTACATCTCTTGGGATCGCAGTGCCCCAGATCCCACATTGCCAGGGCACACGGGAACTTCACCTTGGGCTCTCCATCCTCTCCGGCAGCGTCCCCCTGAATACTGGCTTCAATAGGAAGAAAGAAGACATAAGGAGGAGTGCGGTGTTTATAACAATCCAGGGCCCCTGTATTACACCATTATGGGGGCACTACATGGTCTTACTGCATTGGCACCATGTGAGCCTTTTACATGTTCATTAGACAGGACTCCTATTAAGTTACTATAAGGCAGTACTATGATGGCACTTTAGCACGGTTTGGTGGTATAATCTAGGTGCCACATAATACGGTTATTGGGGCTACATTACGGTAGTAGTAAGTAGGCACGGTATTCTGGTTTAGCACTGTATAGCAGTATTATTTATGTACTGTAACGCACTGTTCTTGGGGCTATATTATGACAGTATTGTGTTAGCATTAGATTGTTGTTTGGCAGTATGATTCAGACACTACTGTTTAAGGACATATGGCAGTAATATACCTCACATCCAACCACACATAGATCTTGATTCGGCCCTGCAGGTCCCTCACATATCAGCAAGGATATTGCTAAACTGGAGGTGTCACAGTTCTCATGGTGTGGATTTCTTGCAGATTCCGCCCCAGAATTCTGAAGCAAAGCATCTATTAAATGTCTTTTTTTAACAAAGCTAGAACCAGCCCTGTACCTTACATGGATCCAGGGACCTCCCCATTCATTGCTCCAACTGCTCAAGCTGGCAGCTCCAGGGTGTCCTTTCTGTTGCAGCTCTCTCTATATCACAGCTAAGGGGGTGTGTCCTTTCTGCTGCAGCTCTCTCCCTATCAGAGCTTGGGGACATGTCCTTTCTGCTGCAGCTCTTTTCCTATCGCAGCTAAGGTGTGTCCTTTCTGCTGCAGCTTTCACTGTCACAACTCAGGGGTGTGTCCTTTCTACTGCAGCTCTCTCCCTGTAACTGTCACAGCTTCTAGCAGTGGATAGGGCTGGTGGTACTTGAAGGATGGATCTGAGCATGTGCGACCACCTCAGCGAGGTGGACAGAGAATCAACAGCAGGTGTCACTATACAGATAGATATATATTGAATAGTTCAGTGGCTATGCTAAAATTTTAATGATGCGCAAGTACAAAAGCATTTCGATCCAGGTGCTACGTCTTACCCCTTTAACTTCAATGGTGTTTAACCCCTTAGTGGCCACCAATACGCCTTTTTACAGTGGCCCAGTCTAAGCAATGCACAGGTCTCCTGTGCAATGGACCAGCAGAAGCGCCAATCCAGCCCGTTTAACGCCTTAGATGTCACGTTACTATATGCCTCTCTATGACAAATACTGGAACATAGGGGCTTTAATAAATCCATCCTGTTCTCCTGTTCGTGCCCACATTACAGCATGCTGCTATCCTCCCACCACTGCACAGAGAAATTACCGTCTAAGGCTTCATGCACCTCGGAGGTGAAGGTCTCCAGGCTTTTGGACGGTCTCTTAAATCGGGATTCTTTGTGCCTGGGTCGACTCTCCTTCTGCGGCTTCTTTCGCCCCATGACAACTGGAATACAAAAACGTACAGGGGTAGATCCAAGCTGAGGCCTTCCTACAGCCCCTCCATTCCCCCACACCAGTGGTTGTCAAACTGCAGCTCTTCAACTATAGTAACACTACAACTCTCAGCATGCCCCAATAGCCCCGAGTAGTTAGGATCTGATGAGAGTTCACCCTCTGGAACCAGTTGCCTCTAAAGAAGTTTCACGTCACTATTCATTGCCCCCATCTGTGACTGCAGTTTACCTACAGTATCTACAAGGAGGCTGAGGTAGTCTGAGGCACACCCCCTGCTTCATCATTGGTTCAGGCTGCTGCTCTGTCCCGCCTCCCTGCAGCTCTGCCTCCTCTGATTGGATGCTGTCAATAAACCCAAGTCTATCCCAGGCTCCCCAGGAAGTCAGGTAATGGCCGCACCTATACCGAGGGGTGTGAGCCTTAGAAAGAAGGGGCAGGAGGGTTGTTTTACCTTTAGGTGGTACCATTAAAGGGGTCCTCCTTAGTAAATTAAAGGGGTTGTCTGGGTTCAGGTGATCAGCCTGCAGTAAAGAACTGGTAAGTACCCACACTGTCACACCATTTTTCTCAGCCTGACTGCAGCGGTGATGTCATGTCAACAAGTGACAGCTGCAGCCAAACACAGACCTCTTCAATGCACCACTGAGGACAGTGATTGGGTGCAGTGGCCACATGTTGTTGACGTAACGTCACCACTGCAGCCAGGTAAATAGAGCCCTGCTAAGAGAACCGAAGTGACAGGACATGATCTGTCAGGTAAGTACTTACCAGTTCTTAATTGCAGGCGGATCCCAACAACCCCTTTAAGGGGGTATGCCGCTTGTTACAAACTACCCTCTATGCATACGATCAGTGGGTGGGTCCTATCGTTGAGACCCCCCACTCTCACGAGAATGGTGACCCCGTAGCCCTCCGAAATGAATACAGCGTCGATCCAGAACTCCCATAGACATGAACGGAGCAGCAGTTCACATGCCCAACCTGCGCTTGGGGTGGAGGACCCCCAAGGAGTACAGGGTCTCCGTTCTCGTGCCTGTGGTAGGACCCCCCATCGATCTAATAGTTATCCGCTATCCTGTGAATAGGGGATGATTTGTAACATTCGGAATACCCCTTTAAGTTAGGCCTAATTGAACAGTTCTGCATCTTTCCAATCAAAATCTCTGTTTGCTGTCAACTAAAGGAATCATTCTTACATCCCAAGGCTGTAAACCCTGCACACCTAGTGCTGCTTTCAGCTGTGGGTTTGCTACAATGTATCATGTCTGGGAGCAGTATATACTGACACATTTCTCCTGCACTGATACAATGGAGCAAAATTTTGGAACAGGATGTACTGTCTGAACTGGATACCAAAGCATGAAGAACAGGTTTTGACCTGTATGAGTTTTTAGCTTTAGGGGAGTCAAGAACGTTTCCATTCACTGACAGCAATCAGAAAACGTGCACATTATGAGGAGCTGTAAAAAATACATCGGAAAGTTGCCTAACTTGTCCATAAACCTGAGCAGTAATACCCCCATCCTCCATTACTTCTACATCTCACCTCTCCGCAGCTCTTCTCATGTGTTCTCTACAGCAGCTTTTAGCTTCACGTCCCCGCCTCACCGGGATTTTACTCACAGCGGATTACAGATAATAGTATTCACAATTCCCACCAAGCCCTATATATATTCCCACCAGTCCACAAATAATACCGAGTATTATAAACTTTCATGTCGGTGACCTGCGGACGGAGAGCGGCGCCGGGACACAGATTCGCCCTCCCGCCTCACAGCAAATCCAGCTCCTAAACGTCACCCACAATATTGTTCCCTGAGTGCTTTGCGGCTCCACTTCCGGGTAGTGGAGGAGTCATGTGACTGCACGTCATGGCGCCCTGCTTGTGGCTGCTCTTATGTTTTGGTAAGAAGACTGGTGACTGTATTTATAAGTCGAACTACAAGTCCCAGCGTTCCTGGCGACGTTATTTGCGTGACGCGGCGTTGAGAGCCTCGTCAGTGTATTCTGGGACCTGTAGTTCCAGCAGTAATGTCATCTCTGGGATATATCTATGGTATTCCCTATGTTATGGATCTCACGCTGGCAGGGCATTGTGGGACTTGTATTTGTAACTGTTATGTGGGACTTGGTAATACTGGGAATAGTAGTTCCCCTATATGTCCATGGCATGGAGGTGGGTTTTTTAACTACTGGAAGCAATAAATAGATACTCCTATTGAATGACAGCAAGCAGAGATCTTGAAAAATGAGTGATTGATATGGAAAGTATTTGGTGGAGCTGGAATACCCCCTTTAAAATGGAGCAATGACCTGGCCTGAAGATCTATGGCAGGGGTCAGCAACCTCCAGCACTCCAGCTGTAGTGAAACTACATCTCCCATCATGCACACTTGCTTGGCTTTTCTCTAAAGTCTGACAAAAGTGGAAGGAGCATGCTGGGAGTGCCAAAGGTTGCTGACCCCTGTTCTATGGTTATTACACCGATGACAATGTGTTATTTTGTCTTTTAGTCTATGATGTGACAGCCACAAAGATGAAGATTGTAGAGGAGCCCAATACGTTTGGGTAGGTGATTCTATCAATCAGCTGCTGTTGATGGATCCACAATTACTAAAGTGCGACGGCTTGTTACTTAATAGCATGCGTGTTCTGTCCGTTTTTTTTTTTTTTTTTGCGGGCCATAGAAATGAATGGGGCCATGTGCGATCTGCAAATAATGCGGATCGAAAATGGACCAAAGATACGGTCCTATGCATGAGTCTTTATATTTCAGAGATCGGGTAGAGACATTTCTGATAAAACATATTACGCAGTTTCTTGTGGTCGCTTGTACTGTTGATTTAGGCAAAGTTATGTGAAAAGTTAATGACCCCTTCTTTTTAAGGATTGGGAGGGTGCCATCGGTCAGACTCCCACTAATCAAGGAGATGAGGAGATGGCGTATCCTTGTGATCCACCATCCCTTACTACAGTGGGAGAACCCCTGTAAGGCTACTTTCACATCAGCTTTTTTGCTGGATCTGTCATAGATCCACAAAAACGCTTCCGTAATTATAATACGACCGTCTGCATACGTTCAGAACAGATCCGGTTGTATTATCTCTAATATAGCTATGATGGATCCGTCTCTAAAACCATTGGAAGTCAATGGGGGACGGATCTGTTTTCTTTTGTGTCCGAGAAAACGGATCCGTCATCATTTACTTAGATTGTGAGTCACGACGGATCCGTCTTGCTCCGCATCCCAGGACGCGCGAGTGCTTTTATGTGTCATGGAAACGCAACGAAACAGAACGGAATACATTCTGGAGCACTCCGTTCCGTTCAAATGGGGACAAAACTGAAGCGTTTTCTTCCGGTATTGAGATCCTATGACGGATCTCAATAGCAGAAAGGGAAAGCGCAGATGTGAAAGTAACCTAATCTTGCCGTGGACATGATGGCTGACAGTGTTTCCTCCCGACTCCCCCATATACGTGCACCCTCAGCTCAGCTGAGTGGGAAGAGACGAATAAGACGCTGCCAGGCTCATGGAGCAGAGGACGAGGTATTGAAATCCAGTGTCTTATCCTTCTTTACCCTGATTTCCACTGTTGGGAGGCCCACATACACAGACGGCTCATGCAGCTGAAATTCGGGTTCAGTTCGCTTCTACCTAGTGTGCATAGCCAGCTTTAGGTCCCTTTTACACAAGCAAGTTCCACACATTGGACTCATAGCGTGAGTATGCGGCAGCTCCCGGCCTGACCTCCCAGCACTGACTGGTCGCATAGCATTATACTAATTTATGATGGTATATAACCCTTAGAGGTTGGGATAACACTGACAGCATTATGTCAGTGTTGTACAATACATTCCAGAACTGTAAGAGTTACATAGCATCATAAATCAATATTGTGCTATGTGACCCCTTCAGTGCTGGGAGGTCAGGACGGGTGCTTTCGCTGACACATGCTGCAAATCCAATGTGTAGAGCTCATGTGAAAGGGGCCTTACTGTCTCCCCGCTGGGGTTTCCTAATGACCTCTAGTTGTGAATGAACAGGTGGCAGTGACCTCATATTCATTTCTTCTTAAGGTTGAATAATCCGTTCTTATCACAAACCAACAAGCTGCAGCCAAGGACAGATCCCGCGCCGGTCTCAGGTAACACTGGTCTAATGCCGCATTTACATATTAGGTGCCAGACGTAACGGAAAATATATAATCACAGGCAGCTTGTCGTTTCAGAAGCTGCTTTATGATTAGAGATAGGGATGAGTGAAATGAGCTTCAGATCCTAGATCCGCAGTCGCTTCGCTCAAAACTTCAGTTTAATGCTGTACGGAGATCCGTAATGTACGGCCTCCGACGAGGCGAAGTCAGTTATTCCCGAAGCCTCGCGGTATTTGATTTTTAAATTGAAACACCATTTTAAAATTCAGGTTCGGTTCTAACTGGTACCTCGCCTCGTTGGAGGCTGTACATTTTTAATGCTGTACAGAGACGGATCTCTGTACAGTGTTAAACCGAAGCGACTTTGGATTTAGGAGCCAAAGCTCGCTTCGCTGATCCCTAATTAGAGCGGGTTATTACAGGGCCAGAAGAAAATGGCCGCTTTCTTGCACAAACAACGCCACACCTAACTACGGTGCATTGAATAGGTCAGCTGCCATACCACACGCAGCCTGTGGATAGGCGTAACATCGGTTTTAGAAAGAATAAATCCTTTAAAGGGGTTCTCCGGGCTTTTTAGGAAAATCAGTCCTTTCTTCTGTCCTGTGAAAGAAAGAAAGTTAAGTAAGTACTTAGTACTCGACGATGTCCCCTTCACCACAGCACTTACACAGGCTGCGGGTTCTCCCACTCAGACCCTGACAGGATGTGCACCCTTTTTTTCCCTGTTCAGCTTAATTTACTATTATGCAGCTGAACGGGGAAGAAAAGGGCACACGTTCCATCGGACCTGAGTGGAAGAGCCCGCAGAGTGCAGCAGAGAGGTAAGTACTATAACTGTCTTTCTTCCACAAGACAGAACAAAGGATTGATTTCCCTAAAGCCTGGAGAACACCTTTTAAAGGCTATGGACACCTTTGACGGCAATTTCTTTTTATTACTATGGCATTGTACTTGTTTTGAGCTAAAATCATTTTTTTTCCAATTGGTTCTTATTAAAAACTTGGAGTCCCTTTCTCTGTACAGCCTTGAGATTTCTCCAGTAGCAGGCTCTGTATTTTTACTGTGTTCCGTCAGGCAGCTCAGCTGACGGCTCCTTATCTCTGACCTTATAAACACTCATTCTAGCTTAGGATGCCCAAACCTGCGGCCCTCCAGCTGTTTGAAAACTACAACTCCCAGCATGCCCAGACAGCCTACAGAAGGGCATGGTGGGAGTTGTAGTTTGACAACAGCTGGAGGGCCACAGGCTGAGCATCCCTGTTCTGCCTCAATTCTTATCTTACTGATAAGAATGTGACTTAAATAAGTGTTTTTTGAACTATTAGTAATTTAGAGATAAAGGTTATTAGATGACGACACATAGTGAAAATACGAATTTCACAGCTAGCAGAAGTTAACCCTCTATGACAAAGCTGCTGAGTATTTTTAATAAAGACCAATTGAAAATATGATTTTAAAGAGGACCTTTCACCTCTCCTGACATGTCTATTTTAATACCTTCATGCATCCCCCCATGTAATAACAATTCTGGAGCATCTATTCTTATGTCTCTATGTTGTTTCATCCTTTATTTCTACTAGAAGTTATGAATGAATTGCTATCAGTCTGCAGTAAGGGTACAAAGGGGAGGTGACCAGTTGGGGGTGTGTCCGTGCACAGACTGACTCTATCCAATCAGTGCTGCCATGTTCAGGACTGTGCAGATACACACCCCCAACTGTTACCTCCCCTCTATTCCTTTACTGCAGACTGCTAGCAATTCATTCATAACTTCTAGTAGAAATTAAAGGAATGAAACAACATAGAGACATAAGAATAGATGTTCAGAATTGTTATTACATGGGGAATGCATGTAGCTATTAAAACAGGGCGTGTCAGGAGAGGTCCCCTTTAAGCCAAAATGAATACAATGCAATCATAAAAAAAAAAAAAATTTGTCCCGAAGATATACATAGCCTTTAAAGATGGAGTGGTTGTCTTGGATGATGGGGGATTAGCTGTTGATCCATTGGATTTCATAGTTATTGCATTGTGTTTTGCAGGACCGCCTCATCTTTTCAGGTTTGGCAGGAAAGTGTTCAGTTTTGTGGAATCCACGTAAGTAAACAGTAATATTGGGCACCAGCAGGGGCAGCAGAACATTGTTGGCAGGATGGCGGTGCTCGGTTCTGTGTAAGGGGAAAATCCAAGTATTGGACTGGTCAGACTTTATGATTATGGATTAGGGACAGTATCGGGGTATGTGTAATCTCCATGTTAGCATCCTTTTTGTTATTTTCTCCACAATAGATACAAATACGAGTTCTGCCCTTTTCACAACGTTACTCAGCACGAGCAGACCTTCCGCTGGAACGCCTACAGTGGGATTTTAGGGTAAGTGTTAACTAGGGCTGCAGCTATTGACTATTTTGTAATCAAGGTATTCTATCGATTAATCCAACGAATTAATCAAGTACTCTAATAACAAAAATCTAAAAGAACGTTTTTCTTTATAAGAACTCATCAGGCCGCTGCCCCCCTAGTGCCCCCAGTGCATCAGCTGCCCCAAGTGCATCAGACCCCCCTCCCCCAAGTCCCATCAGACTTCCCCCTAGTGCCTTCAGCTGCCCCCAGTGCCTCCAGGTGCCCCTTCCCCAGTGCCTCTAGGTGCCCCCCCAGTGTCACCATCTCCCCCTCCTAGCCATGTCTCCAGCGCCAGTTGAACAAAATGCTTACCCTCTCCTGTAGAGGCGCCGCTCCACAAGCTCCTTTCATCTATCTCGCGCGCATCGACTGCCGTCCTGATATGTCCACACAGCGTTAGGTCATAATGCGCTGGCTTACGTGCACTATGTCCTGATGATGGTGTCCAAAGCTTGGAACTCCAGACGCCAGTGCGGGCCGGTGGGGACTCCGGAGCGGTGGAGTAATAGCAAGCCCTTCACTCTCTTCCGTGGTCACATGACACAATGAAATCCCTCCAATCGCAAAAAATTTGCCCATACGAGCTATTTTTTTGTGTCGAATTACTCAATTCAATCAAGTAAATCGTTTCAGCCCTAGTGTTAACATTTATTACGCATTCAGGCCGTGTATTTTCAGGCCATGTCTCATCAGAAACTGGAGTGGATCCAAAAGGAAAAAGATAAAAGAACTTTCTTTTTTGAAGGTTCGCCTCCTGATAGGCCAAACATAGTACTGCACGACTGTGCTCTACGTACCTTCATTTATTGACTCTTGAGGCTACTTCTGTTCTGTTTTTTTAGGATATGGCAAGAATGGGGAGATCGAGAACTATACCTTCACAGGATGTGGATGAGATCAGGAGATTCCTGTGGAAACAAAAACCGACAGACAAAGGTTTCCCTGGATCCATTCATTGCATCTCACCCTTATATACTGCACTATAGATAACAAACAGGATCAGATCGTGTCAAGCAAGAAATAGAAAAGCACAGTCTGCTGGGATTGTAATAACATTTAGATTAGTCATGGTTCATATATGTTTTTGTTAGTTTTTAAAGGATCGTCAGTGAGTCTTTGGTATTAATAGTTCAGTACTCGTAACCTACACAGACATCAGATGTATGTTACCGTACTGTTCGGACTATAAGACCCCCTCCAAATTAAGAGGAAAAATTAATTTCAGACTACTGCTATTTGAAATACCACTGAAATCCAAAGCTATGAACTCACGGACAGAGAATAGCACAGAGAATACATTTTTGTCACCTGGTGGTGTAGGGTAGTGAAGGGATGAATGCAAGCATCCTTGGTGTATATGGATAGGGGCAGTATGAACGGTTAGCTTCCCTGGTGGTCTATGTTACTGGGGACACAAATGCCAGCTTTCCTGGTGGGTCTATGGTACTGGGGACACAAATGCCAGCTTCCCTGGTGGTCTGTGGTAGAGGAGGGAGTAATGTTTCAGCTTCTCTTGTGGTCTTCTATACTGAAGACATGAATGCCAGCTTCCCTGGTAGTCTGTGGTTAGTGGAAGGATGAATGGTCAGCTTCCCTGGTTTGGTCTGTTGGCTAGTGGACGGGTATGAATGCAAGCATCCTTGGTGGTATATGGTAGGGCAGTATGAACGGTTAGCTTCCCTGAGGGGTCTCTTAGTAACTGAAGACATGAATGCCAGCTTCCCTGGTGGTCTATGGTACTGGGGACACAAATGCCAGCTTCCCGGTGGTCTGTGGTAGAGGAGGTGATAATGTTCAGCTTCCCTTGTGGTCTCTAGTACTGAAGACATGAATGCCAGCTTCCCTGGTAGTCTGTGGTAGTGGAAGGATGGAATGGTCAGCTTCCCTGGTGGTCTGTGGTAGTGGAGGGATGAATGGTCAGCTTTCCCTAGGGGCTCTAGTACTGAAGACATGAATGCCAGTTTCCTTGGTGGCCCATTGGTAGTGGACGGGATGAATAGTCATTCTTCCCTAGTGGTCTCTAGTTCTGGAGATATGCCATGTCAGTTTTCCCTGGTGGTCTATTGGTAGTGGAAGGGGTGAATACCAGCTTCCCTGGTGGTCTATGGTACTGGAGACATGAATGCCAGTTCCCTTGATGTCCTATGATAGTGGAAATATAAGCGATTAGCTTCCTTGGTGGTCTATGGTACTGGAGACATGAATGCCAGTTTCCCTGGTGGTCTGTGGTAGTGAAGGGATAATTGCCAGATTCTCTGATGGTATAAGGTAGTGGGACAAATAAATGTAAGTACCCCTGGTGGTTTAAGGTAGTGGAGGCATTACCTCAAGCTTCCATGATGACCGTACTGTAGGAGTAAACATCAGCATCCCTGGAGGTCTAGGGCAGCAGAGAGGTGAATGCCACCTTCCCCAGTGGTCTAGTGTAGTGGAGAGGTTTATACCTGTTGTCCAGTAATTCTTAGCCTATATTGGAGGTCACAGGAAAGCTGAACACATCTACTGTTAGAACTATATGGTGGTTTTAAGAAAAGACAAGATCCTGCCTCCTTTGTGTCAATGATTGCAAGTAGTCTGAATGTTCTGTGGCTCTTCTACAAATATCACCTAATATATTGTGGCTACAGGTTCATTTGGTCTGTGGACGGAAGAACAAGGTTGGCTGCGGTATCTGAGCCGAGCACCTGCGTCTACTCTATGACGTTTGAAACCCCCCACTGGTCTGCACACCACATTCGCTGCTAGGTATGGCCCTATTAGAGGAGATACGGGCAGTGCCCCCTGCTCCTCAGAGTCAATCATTAATGGTCGCTCTTGTGGTGCAGTCTATCCTACACTCGGGGGAAGCGATGAGAAAACAGTGGGACGAAGCAGAAACAGTCCTTATATGATGAACTCATCAATGAAACAGGTACAATGTGCGCACAGACCCCCAGCGTGACCACGTCAATCCCATGTCGTGCACTGCAATGACTTATGGCGTCATATGTTAGCTCATTCAGCTATTCTACCTTTTACTTCACAGGGATACAAGAAACGTCTTCAAGGACATATTTCGAGAAGTGGGATACTTGAAAAGACCGCAGAGCATGAAAGTGATGGCAAGCCAGACCAGACCCAGCCTAAGAGCTTTGACTCACTGGAGCAGTGTAACAAGGTGAGGTTAAACATACCGTAGGTACGCATGCAGCAGGACAGAATCACCCGATCAAACCAGACATACAGCCATTGTGGTGGCGCTTGTTTTATTGTGTGGATGTATTATATGATTTATCTTTCAGGCTCACGCAGGACTCGTCTCAGGAGATAAAGCGACTACAAGGCATTTTGGAGAGGCACGGCATTTCTTATCTCAAAAAACGGTGAGAAAAAGTGTAAAAAACCACATACTTGATTCATATGAAAATGTCATTAGGTTAATCTTTTCATGCGTCCCCACATAAGGGCTCATTCAGAGCAAAGAAGCGGATCCGTTTTTGACATCTGAATGAGCCCTAAACGAGGGGATGTGCTGAACAAACAGTATTCAAAGTCAATGGAGGATCAACAATCGTAGCTACGATCATTCATCCCCCTGTTCATTTTGCATTGGGCATGTAAAAGCAAGTGCCGATCAACAATTTGTATATCGTTGACTGGCACTTGTTCGGGCTCTAATTGCCATTTATAAAGGACCCCTTATATTTTAGTTTTAGGGAAGCCAGAAGTTGCTGTGTTTCCCCCTCCATGCCTGCTAAGTGGGCGAGGCAAATCTGATGTCTCTTCATCTCTTCCACCCTCCCCTTCCCACAGCATGCATTCTAAAGACATAGGCCCTCATTCACACTTGTGTATTTCCAGTGCCTTGTGAAAGTATTCGGCTCCCTGGAACTTTTTCAACCTTTTGCCACATTTCAGGCTTCAAACAAAAAGATATAACATTTTACATTTTTGGTGAAGAATCAACAAGTGGGTCACAAGTGTGCAGTGGAACAAAATTTATTGGATCATTTAATAAAACTCAAAAGTGGGGTGTGCAAAATTATTCGACCCCCTTGCATTAATACTTTGATGCGCCACCTTTTGCTGCGATTACAGCTGCGGTCTCTTGGGGTATGTCTCTATCAGTTTTGCACATCTACAGTCATGGCCAAAAGTTTTGAGAATGATACAAATATTAATTTTTACAAAGTCTACTGCTTCAGCTTTTATAATGGCAATTTGCATATACTCCAGAATGTTATAAAGAGTGATCAGCTTAACAGCAATTACTTGCAAAGTCAATATTTGCCTAGAAAATGAACTTTATCCCCCAAAACACATTTCAACATCATTGCAGCCCTGCCTTAAAAGGACCAGCTAACATCGTTTCAGTGATTGCTCCATTAACACAGGTGTGGGTGTTGATGAGGACAGGGCTGGAGATCAATCTGTCATGATTAAGTAAGAATGACACCACTGGACACTTTAAAAGGAGGCTGGTGCTTGGTATCATTGTTTCTCTTCTGTTAACCATGGTTATCTCTAAAGAAACACGTGCAGTCATCATTGCACTGCACAAAAATGGCCTAACAGGGAAGAGTATCGCAGCTAGAAAAATTGCACCTCAGTCAACAATCTATCGCATCATCAAGAACTTCAAGGAGAGAGGTTCCATTGTTGCCAAAAAGGCTCCAGGGCGCCCAAGAAAGACCATCAAAGCGCCAGGACCGTCTCTT